>PYUH01000262.1:2058867-2199961 GCA_016808085.1 Suaeda aralocaspica | reverse complement strand
CAACAGGCTTTCATCATCAGGCTTTTGACGTTGTATATTACATACATTACATCGCTTGTAAAATAATCAAAAGCGTCAAAGAATAAATAAATATCATGCCAATCAAAATGGTTTGGTTTTTTTTTAAGATCAGATGATAATTTTTCGGCACAGGCTGTAATGCAAATAGCTTTGAAGAACTGATCAGCTAGAAAGTGAAGGAATGAAAAATTTANGAAGGAATGAAAAATTTATTGTACACTCTTAACAATATGAATAATTGACCATGGAGCAAATACAAGACCAACACGCTACAGCTTATAAAAATAAGTGGCTTAAAGATATTGATACATTACTCTGACAGCCCAAACCCACGTTCAAAAGTTTAATTGTGAAAAGAACTCGGTGCCATAATGGTTGAAGTTAACTGGTGGGGCGGTGCATAGGTGCTGTGGGTAAAATGAAGAGAAAGGAAAGTATAGGCAGAAATGATTATGAGTTGGTGTTGGTGGATATATTAATATTTCAATAGGTCAACATTTGAACTCCAAGGTTTTCGAAAGGTTTAGGCTTAACTTGAATCCTAAAAGAGAGCTATGAAACACCCTCTTAGATCTTAAACTTTTTATGGCATTCATAATACTCATAGGAGATGCTTTAATGTCAAACTTTTCAAACTATGGCATAAGAATCCTAACCTTTTGTATTCTTTTTTCAAGAAGCTCCCTCTTTATTCAGCACACTCCCTTTCGAGGTTCCTAAGCTTTTTATAGTAATTGAATAAATCAAAAATTAAAGTTAAATTACAACCTGCACTTGCTATTTCAGTAGCATAGAACCAAGCTTCTTTCATCTCACAAAGGCAAGGCTGTAAATTTCATTTAAAACTGCCCTTCTACAAGTTTTGGGTTCAATAATGTGCTGTTGCATATACTTCCAAAGGCTAGATACTAGAATCCTGAAAATGGTAAGCTTGAACCCCCTAATTCAGTAGTGGGGCGTTTTTGGTCTTTACTTTAAAATTTAAACCAGGCTCATCAACATAGTTCAGATATTAATCAAATTCTATTCAATGAGAAACAAAAATCATCAACAAGGTATCATCATATCCACCCAACTTGACCACCATAGCCACCATGGCCTTGATAGTACAAGCCACCTAACACAACCACCATAATCACCAAACTCGAACAACATATCTAATTCGACCACACTAGCCACCCAATTTGGTCGTCAGTAGTTGTTTCAACCACCATAACCAATTCGACCAATCTCAGCCAATTCGACTACCTAAACCCTAACTATCTAATTCTGACAATGTAAACCCAATTTGATCAATTAACAAAGCAAACCTAAAATTTCACAGCATGATTTACATCATTAGAAATTGATAAGAAACTAAGCTCCCACATGTATCAGATCCTCTTGACTTAGACCAATCAGAAGCAATTAATAATATAAGGTAACTAGTCATCACAATTTCTGCTCTCTTAGTTAATCTTTTCAGTTCAAAAAATAATAGCCAAGGAAAATCAAGGAAAATAATAGCCAAAGAAAAATAAACGAATCCTAAGAAGCAGAAACAAAAAACCCAAACTAATCCTAAGAAGCAGAAACAAAAAACCCAAACCCTTAAACGACCATAAATTCGTCATAAGAACCAACCAAACGAATTACAATTTTTTCAAACAAAACAGAATTTTTTTGTAACAAAAAATTACCTAAACAACAAAGATGAAGACCGACGAGGAAGGTAGGAGACGACGACTGAAGAAGATAAGGACGACAGAAGAAGATAACGGCGACAGAAGAAGATAAGGGCGATGAAGATTGGGTCTTTGTGGACTGTTCAGATCGAGGGAGTTAGGTTTGTCACTGTGAGTTCAGATCGAAGGAGTGTTTGAGGAAGAAAGACGAAGTTGCTTGAGGAAGAACAATAATGGGAGTTAGGTTTGAGTGTGAGTGTTTGAGTGTGAGTGTTNCTGTGAGTGTTTAAGAGGAGTGTTGTTTGAGTGTGAGTGTGAAGAAAGACACGAATTAAAAACGAAGGACAACAAAAGATAAACAAAAAAAAAATAATAATAAGAACAGTACACTCCCAACGGAAAAAAAAAAAGAAAAAGACAAAAAAATCTACATCACCTATTTGTTGCGGTTAAAAACCGCAGCAAATAATCATATATAGCAGCAAATAAACATTATTTGCTGCGGTTACAAAAGAACCGCAGCAAATAATACTCCTTATCCAAAATATCAATGTATTTGCTACGGTTTTTATAAAATCCCAAAAAAACGCATCAAAATGTATTTTTTGTACTAGTGATTGAAGGGTCCTCAGTACCACTATAAACCGGTGGCTTACTCCTAGCTATCTCCCTAAACATCTCCCCAGCAGGGTCTTGATTCCTACGGTTAGCCTCCTGATTGGTCCTTGACAACTCAATCAATTGTCGCAAACATTCAGCAACTTCTCCATTTCCATTGTTCCTTGCCATCTATTGAACAAAACGCACACTTAAACCTCAAACTTAAAGACACTCAACTCTTATTGCATCAAAGTGCAATACCCTATTACTAGTTAACAGCTTGGCAAACAAATTAACAACAACAACACCAAAACATTAAACCACAACAAAAGAAACAAGAAGCTAAACAAGAGCAAAAGAGAAGACATGTAAAGAAAGAATAAATTTATTCCCATTATTCGCTAGGTTTAACTAAACTTCAACAACTTAAAAAAATTTAAACTTAAACTAAGGAAGTTCTAATTACGTCAAAAGAATTAAAGCAACTCTAAACATAAAGAAACTAAGCAATCTTCAAATCCTCAATGATCAAGGCGACTTCTAACTTAGTTCGTGTCCTTCAATTGGCTCTTCTCGTTCCCTCTGTAGCCTCTAGTTAAATCTTCTGAAGTAGTCCACTTCCATCTTCACATGTCCATCTCATCTTCACTGTCGCTAAGCACAATTACTTCATTCCTTTTCAATAATCTCTAAATCATCGTCATCACTTTGTTCTTCCTCTTCTGGGTCTTCTCTCCTCTTCTGGGTCCCCTCATTTCCTGATTTCCATTTCATTTTCATTTCCATCTTCATTTTCCTCATTCCAGTCTCATTCATTTCCCTCAGGGTCTCTTTTCAGTTCATTTCCTCATGCTGTGGGCTTGGAGGCTCAGTCAACCACTAATGAATCCTATCTGTAGCTCTATTTCCCTTCTTACAAATTCCACTGCAGGCAACCATTCCCACTTGAGAAAACTTCTCCACATTTGGAGTCCTATATCATGAGACATCCTGATACTTAGTCTTCAGCGCCAACATAAGAAGGTTTCTATCTGGCAGATTCTAATAAACAACCAATCACTGAAGCTTGTAAATTCGATCCTTGGATCCCCATATTTGTACATGAAATTGCACCCACTCTCAATTCGATAACAGTACATATTAGCATCATCATAAACTTCCTATGAAGACTATATTCCGATGGTGACAACATCTGAGGTTTAAAGCAAACGTAATCCCTAAAGAAAACACCCAACAAAAAACCAAGCAAGAACAACAAAACTTAACGGTGCAGCAAGACTTAAAAACATGCATAAATGCAAATGTAGGAATGCCCATCCTAAGTCTACCCATCTCACACTTCAAATTTTTAATCCTAGTCTTTAAACTTCCGTTGTTGCCAACACATTTTGAAGATCATTTTCAAAACATTTTTTTTTTGGAAAAACCATAACGAACATCTGGCTACCACTCTGTAAACCCCCAAATATCCTCACTTTCTACTTACCTCAAACCTATAAACACAAGAGGAACTTGAGCATGTTACCGCACGTCAACAACTAATATATGAAAAACTAATTGCAACGCTAAGGCTAAGGTAAAACAACACACCTTACTAAAACCATTTTATAAAAGTCAAACACTCACAGCGGAAGTCCTTTAAACTAAGTCAACATTAATTAACACTTGGAACCATCACGCGCCTTATTCCAAACCACTAGAAAAATCTAAAGTCAAAACAACTACCAAATATTAACCACTCCTCTCGAAAACGAAAATCCTTCACCATGCATATGCTCAACAACCTGCACTTATTCTACTTAACAAGCAAACAGAACAAGAAAACATGGAAATATATATGTGTCAGCAACCACTGCTGAGTATGCACAACATAGCAGAAACATAACAACACGAAGACACACACATAGCACAAAAAATACACATAACAAGACTCTCACTCCAAATTAAGACTCATGACCCATAAGTTCAAAACTCTTCATCTTGATTATAACTTCTTGCTTCGAAAAGGATATAGGAAACGTGAACGGGCTCTTTGGAAAGACGGTCGTCAACCAAGTAGGTAGCGCTCCCCGTACAATCCGAACTCTAACAGAAAGATAGCTAGTCTTTCAAAAACAGTGGTACATGGTCTCCATCCACCCCATGTCCAAACTTAACTCTTTAACTCTTTTGGAATTCCAGAACTAAAACAGTGAAGCATCGTCACACTCCACTATGGAAGTACAGCGTTAAGGCAATACATACCTCCCCCGTATGGTAACCTCATTTGACCTGAATGAGTACTCACGTTCCTTTAAAAATAACTTACTCATAATTGCTTACTTAACTTTGCTTTACTTGACTTTATTTACTACTTTACTCGACTTTATTTAACTTTGACTTGTCTTGTAAACATGACTCTTATGGTCAAAACTTGCTCAAAACATGCATAGAAGCATTACAACTCATGAACAAACTTCAAAACACTTAAACATATCATTTTAGACTCTTAACCCTCATATTAAAGCTTCATATAGCTACTGCCCAGAATTCAAACATAACTTAAAACACAACCGAAAAGTCAAACATTCCCCGTCAGATTTCGAAACATACATGAACAACACAGAAACCCTCAAACACTTAACCAACACTTGTTAATGACTCTTTCCTCTTTCAGTAACCTTCCATTAATAGTAATTGACCTTCGAAAAACGTTTTTAGAAACTTCTATTTTTAGACATTTATTTTTTGAAAAACATTTGTTTTAAAACTAGGCAATAGAAATAAAAATAAATCTGAAAATAATTATTAAAAATTAAATAGGTCCGAAAACACTTTTCCAAAACCTTTTACTGCCTAAAATACAATCTCAAACCAAATCTCGTGGCTAGATAAGGTATATGTGAATTTTAGTAGATTTTAAACTAGAAACCCTAAAACTAGCGATAAAATAATTAAAAATCCAAGGTAATTACCTAATAAATTCTCTAGGTCGTGAAACCCATTTTATAATTCCTTTTATTCTCCTATTAACCAGTAACAACCTTTAGAAACCTTAGTTCACGTTTTAAATATTTTTAAAAGATTTTATTTTTGAAAACAGTCCAATCTGTCTAAAACCAATCTAAAAATTATTTAAAATATTGGAAACCTTTTAATGACGAAACCAACTCTATAAACTCATATTATGCTTCTGGAATACATTAAAAATAATCACATAGTCAGATTCGACCTTTAGACCATCTGAAAATATTTTCGGTAAAAACCGCAAAACTGAAAACTGACTATAAAATTATTTGACCATGCTATACTTAATATTAAAGTACGAGAATTTACAAAACTTCACATACATCACAATAAGTCTAAAATAATTTTACGAGCATACTTCAACACTTAACCTCATATAACAAATTTACACATAAACCAGCAGATTTTCGGTTCAACACTATAAAATTCATGGGGGCTTGCATGATCGTTTTCTTGCTCCATAATTTAACACGACATATATAAACTAAACTAAGTTTTCATGCTATTAGGTCTTTGATATGTCGCACATACCTTACTCGCTAAATTTCCTTCTTAATTAAAACTGCTCTTCGGAAAATTCTCCTCCTTGCATTAAAATACAAAAATACCATTAGAAATTCGACTAACCTCATTGAACATTATATACTAATATACAGCCTCTAAAATAATTTTTCGTGCATAAATTTCGATTATTTATAATTTCTATGATTGTTTTATTAAAAATCCAATTTTTGACATAAAATAATCTATTAAATAAAAAACCAAACTAATTTTAAAATAATTTGAAAACTCAAAACATTTTTATTTACTGAAAAACATTAGGGAAACACTTTTTCGATTTTAAAAATGATTTGGAAGGAAAAATAATTTTTTTTCTCTCTTTTTCTTATTTTCGAAAACCATGGTGAGTGGGCTACTTTGAGGTGGTTTTTGGCCACTTTGGTGGCTGCATGGTGGCAGATCTTGTACTGGTGGTAGAGTGCAGCAAGGGCTGTCACGTGGTGGTGGTTGTGGCGGCAGATGTGAAGTGTGGTGGCTGTGGTGGTGGCTCAAAGTTGGTTCCACGAAGAGGAAAACTGCAGTTTTATTTTTTTTTCTGTTTGTGTACTTTGCTGCGGTTTTCGGGCTGCGGTTTTTTTCTTTTTTTTTTCTTTTTCTGATTTTTGGAAAGGGTTTTAAAGAGTAAAATTTGATGAACCAGAGAGCTATATATAGGGTATATGGGCTTAAGGAATTTCGGCCAAATCAAAGTGAAAAGATAAAGTTTTGATTTTTTTTTTTATTTTTTTTTTAATAAGATCTAAATTGTGTAGGATAATTTTGGATATGTTTATCTTTTGTAAAATCTGAAATTTATCCTAAATAAAAGATACAAAATATCTAGGTAGTTAAAATAAATAATTTAGAAAATAATTTTGGCCATAAAAATATTTTTGGGCCTTAGAAAACCGAAAATACCCCATTTTGGGCCTAATATGGTCCGAAAATGATTAAAATAAAACCCATAATTATTTTTGCTATTTTTGAAAATTAAATTTAAATACTCAAAACCTCCTTTAAAAATAATTACTATTTCTAATAAAACCTTTTGTAAAATAAATTATTTTAAGCCATACAATATCAATAGACTTTATTNACAATATAAATAGACTTTATTATCCGAAATTCATAAAACTATATATTATAATCGTATAAAAATATAATATAAAGTCTTAAAAATGCGGGGGATTACAGACTTGCTTTGAGCAATTTTCTTGCAAAGTTCCCAGCAGGGTCGCCTCCATTACCATTTCCTCTAGCGGCTAACTGTTGAGCTACAATAGCCAATTACCTAACTACGTTGTTCAACTAATTGTTGTTACACTCTACCATCCTATTTCTCCGGTAGAGGAAAAGAACTTTTTATTAAACAATGTATAACTTTAAGTTAAAACGATAAAAAGTTATAATATACATTTTATTAAAGCCCCATATAGATTTTGGAGTGGGGACTAAATAGGTGAAGGAATGACTTCCGAAACAAAACTAGGCGTCTTCCAAGTAATCAATTTTTAGAAGTTGGACTTGCAACGATGTGGCACATGATAATCAACAATCGTTCGGTGGGACCAAATTTAAGGTGTCTACACCCGAGTATCCAACTAAATAACCTAAATACTTATGCCTAGCTAACCATTCTAACATTTAATCAATGAAGGGTAGCGGAAAATGGTCCTTTTTAGTGGTGGTGCTCAATTTCCTGTAATCACTGCACATACGCTAACCTATGACAACACTAGTGGGAATCAATTAAATTTTTTCATTACGCACAACAGTGGTCCCACCTTTCTTAGGCACTACTTGAACTAGACTTACCCATCAAGAATCAAGAACAGAATAAAAAGTGTCAGCATCAAGTAATTTAATGAATTCTTTCTTAACTACCTCCTCATGTTAGGATTCAAATGACGCTGACCTTGTATGCATGGTTTATGAACGTCTTCTAAATGAATGCAAAGCATGGAAAAATAAGGACTAATGCAAGTCAAATCATCAATAGTGTAAGCAATAGCCTTTTTTATGACATTTAAGCACAACTAATAATTTCTTAAGTTTACTATCAGTAAGAGATGCACTAATAATAACTAGACATAGCTCGTTTTCATCTACAAATGCATATTTCAAATTATAGGGAAGGGGTTTCATCTCCGGTTGTGTCACCTCCTTTACCAAGAAAATATTTTGGGGCAGCTTTAGAGATTGCTAATTTCTCTTCGAATTCAATTCCACTGTTGAAAGGGCTTTGATCAATCTATCTGACTCCATATTGCCTTCACCTAAAACAACATCCAAACACAAAACGGCCTCAACAAGATCCTTTTTTAGGGATCGAGGCAAGTCATTACAAATGATTTCATGAATAACATCAATTCTATAGCAGGATTGCTCTAACATGGGGCTTTTTAATGCACTATCAAGGTAAGAGGTAACCTTGTCATCACCTACAGAAAGAGTTAGACTACAATTTTTCACATCAATAACAGCACCTATTGTGTTCAAAAATGTTCTACCTAATATGATGGGGATATGAGCATCCTCTTCTATATTTAGCACAAAAAAGTCTACAGGCACGAAAAACTTCCTAAACCTTACTGGGATATCCTCCAAAATACTTTTTAGGTATTCCACAATCCCATCCACCATCTGCAAAGTAAAGTTAGTAAATTTCAAAGCGCCCATATCTACTTCCTACAATAGACAATGGCATTACACTAACATTGGCCCTTAAGTCACATAAAGCTTTGTCAATAAACAGTGGACCAATGTTACAAGGGATAGAAAAATTTCAAGGATCCTCGACTTTAACTGGAAACTTATTCTGCAAAATAGCACAACATTGTTTAGTCAAAGCAATAGTCTCTATCGAACTCAATTCATGCTTCCTACTCAATATATCTTTAAAGAACATTGTATATGTAAGCACCAGCGTAATCAAATCAGTAAAAGGCATAGTTAGCTACAAATTTTTAACAATATCGAGAAACTTTTGGAAGTGATTGTCATTCTTACTCATCTTTACCCTATGAGGAAAGGGTAGAGGCACCTTGGGTGGTGACAATATCAACGGGCTTGTCAGCTACTGGAGCTCTCTTCTCCATGTGATCTTTCTCCTTAGAAGATGTAGGCTCTGCAATATCCTCAATCACCACATTGCTTGTCTTACCATTCTGTGCTCCCATCTCATAATCAGCATTTTCAGTTGGCATCTTCGAGCCCTCATAGTGGGTGCCTCTTCTAGTAGTCATAAAATAGTAATGTTCCCTTCGAGCAGGTGGATTTGGTTGAGTAGGTAGTTGACCCTGCTGCCACTGAGCTGTAGTCTACGCAATCTAACCTAGTTGGGTCTCCAATTGCTTGTCATGAGCCTACATTACCTGCATATTTTTCAGCATCTATAGCATCATATTATCCAACTCCCAAATCTCATTGTTTGGTTGGGATGGTGGTGCTGGTAATGGTGGTCTATTGAAGCTTAGTGGATTTGGTGGTGCAAACTGCTGCATCTGCTGATGTAGTTGTTGTGGCATGAATTTTTGTGGATTCTACATATTGTTACTCTTATAGGAGAAGTATGGATGATCCTTCAAACCAGGATTATATGTGTTGGTGAACGAGTTGTTCTTATAGGGTTGGAAAGTGCACACTTGCTCCATAAAACTATGAAATGATTGGGCGTTGTGATCGAATGAACCACAAGAATCGCAGAAAGGCTCAGTATATTCCGAAAGTGCAGCCATTGCAGCTACAGATGATGGTGGAAGAGATGTACTGAGAATCTTGTCGAGGTTTTGACTTACGACATTGTTCTGTTAAGGTAGACTATCATACTTGTCATCAACTACATGCTTTCCACTTTTCTTCGAATGTCCTTTGAGATTGCCAAACTATGAGTTATGAATGGCAATTTCGTCAATTAACTCATAAGCAGCATTAACTTCCTGATTCATGAATCAACCATTAACAGCCAAATCAAGCAATGTACGGCTCTCATTCCCTAAACCGTTATAGAACGACTACACCAAGAACCACTTCTCAAGACCGTGATGTGGGCACAACCTCAATAGATTCTTGAACCTTTCCCATGGTTCATGCAATGTCTCATCCATCTCCTGGTTGAAATTTGTGATCTTGCTTTGAAGGGTTGTAATTCGCTCTGGAGGGTAGTACTTCCTTTGAAATGCAAGAGCCCATTCATCCCAACTGTTGTTATCCGTATTGATACTATTCAAACAAGTCAGAGCTTTATCCTTCAATGAATATAGGAACATCATTATTCTAATGTAGTCTTGAGAAACCCCATGTTGCTTGATCGTACCATAATACTGGAGGAGATTATTCACGTGTAAATTCGAATCCTCCATAAATGTTCCTGCAAACTGTTTCCTTTCCACCATATTCACCAAAGCTAGCTTCAATTTAAAATTAGGAGCCTTTGTATGAGGAAACTGGTAACCACCTCCTAGTATTGTAGAACAGGGTTGGGAATTATCCTTTAGTTATCGTGTATGGTGGCAGCGGCGGTAGTGGTGGCGGCACATTATTCTTGTTTACTCATAAATTGACATCTCTTCTTTATTAGAAATATCTAAATCAGCCAAAAGGTATGACAAATTGGATGGTGTCCGTTCTGAAAGATAAGACCTCCACAATCTCCACTTCCTTCTACGACTCTGCTTATGGAATCATCTTTCTGGTTCAAGATCAATCCAAACCGGCATAAAAACCTAGTACCTGCACAAACACCAAAACTACAGATAATTGTGACAACTGTCTCAAAGAACAATTAGTTCCTTGAGACGAAAGAAAAATACTGCAAAGAAACAAAATAACTCAATTACCAGAAAATAAGCAATTGCCTCCCCGACAACGGCGCCAAAATTTGAAAGGGACAGTCGTATACCTATCAAAAATAACCTACAACTCTAACTGATGCAGATAGGAAAGTAGGGATCGAATCGTCAAGGAAGCAATAAATTTCTACTAATTCTAAAAAGTTATTCTATTTGATAGGGCCTTTGAATTGGTTTTTAAATAATAGACTAACTACTACTAAAATAGAAATCAAACACGAGATTTATCCATAAACTAAGCCTAGGACATCGGTTCACCATAAATTAATCAATAAAGTGAATAACAATTAATTAACAAATTAATGACTTCCTAAATTAAAACTCACTAATTCTCTCGAATCTAGACTCCTTCAACACTCCTCTATTGGCACTCGTTCACTTAGACTCGTTTTTCCTATTATCCCTTTGATCCAATTGTGGTAATATTACCTCTGGGAATCAATTTCGACAATATCAAACTAACAATCAAACTTGTCCAGAATTTAATTAAAAACAATATACATTGACAATAACAATTCAGAAATATAAAAAATCATATAAATTAATCATCAAACAAAACATTAAAACTAAATTTAGGATCCCTAAGCCTTAGAAAAGGAACTACTCGCACATAAGTAAAACCGTAAAAGACAAAACAACAAAAGAAAATAGAACAAACCACATAATTAAAAACTAGTAAACTAATCAAAAATAAACAAAACAAAACAAGAACGTAAAACTAGGGCATGAAAAATAAATCTAACAAGTAGTAAGAACTAAAACTAAAACTAATAACAATAAACAATAACTAAAACATAAACTTAAACATCAACTAATAATATAAATTAAATAGCAGTAATGGAAGTTGAATGAAAAACCTAAATTATATTAATTTAAGGATTGAAAGTATTTGATAACTTTGAGAGAGAAACTAAATGTTAGGAAATTAGAAAGTATAATTAGGAGTCAAATGATATATGTACTAAGGCCCAAAACAAGAGACAAATTGGAGAAAAGGCCTTCAAAGCCGCCTGCCCGGGTGACCTGGGCGAAACACCCTTGACTCGGGCGCATGACAACCGACCCGGGCGGACTGCAAGGGGGCTAGTTCTTTATTTTGTTCGCTCGTTTCTTTATATTTACTTCATTAATGATTCTTTAGTACTTCCTAATCTCTAGCAAGGCTTCCCAAATTACTTCAAACTCTCCACTAACTCTTCAAATGCTTCAAATAGCTCGGCATACAACGATAAATCATCAAATCCTACAAAATCTTAAATCACCAAACCTGCATAATCTTGTAAAGAACACAAAAAGCACTCGAAATAGCAAAATTTAGTCACTCAAAAGAGCCACGTTAGAGCTAAAAATCACTCGAGATTGGGGGAAAATACACATTAAATACTAACATATCTATTGAACAATTATTATGACTGACACAAAATCACATAATAACATACATGGCATCAAGCAACACACCATATTAATTATGTACATTATAACGTAACGTGATTCTAAGATTAATTTTCTGCGTCCTTTATTTATTTAAACTTACCTTTTCCACACATTAACTGTGAGAGGCTAACAATTTTCTCATTTGCTTTTGTAAAACATGTGAATTAATATTCACTATCTACCTTTGTTGTTGATCAAGTAATTAATCAACTAAAGTGCTCTTCCCTTCTTTAGTGACTACTAGTCAAAACTTTCAAAATGGTTAACATTCCAAATTGAAAGATATAACAATATTACAAGAAAAATTGAATGTCATCTTGATAAACAAAACATACATTTCATACAATCTTGTCCACAGAACTTCTCATGCAAGTCATCACACATCAACAAGGCATTAACTCTTATGTCTATAATTTCTAGCATGGAAATCAAACCAATCTAGCATGAATTCTATTTACATAATTGTCTTTCATACTCATGTACCTTGTGCTATAACGGTAATGTAATACCACATTTTTTCACGTATTTTAAGAATTTACTTTCATATTTTATGTGAATATTTTTAGTATATTTATTGAAAATTTAGTAAATAAATATATTAAAGAAAGAAAATTTAAATAATTGTTACTTAAAATAATTATGTTTATGTTTTCTAAAGTTATACATTATATTTTATGTCACTTTCATATTTATTAAATATTTTAAAAAGTTTCTTAAATTAGAATTTTCAAGGTTTCCTTAATTGTTTTTTAAACAAGGGAAAAAAAAGTAATTTCAAGCGCTAAGGGAAATTATGTAATTTTAAGCCTATGTAATTTTCATATTTGCACTGCAAATTTAGAGTTAGGATTTAAAAAATAAAACAAAAAGTGAAAAAGGGGGAGTTCAATTTTTTCGGAAAAAAAACTCGTCGCTTCGTCACTTTCATCGCCGGCTACCACACCCTCCTCCTTTGGTATTTTCGAAGCTTTTAAAAAATAAAAAAAAAATTCTTCCTCTTTTCTTTTTAATTCAATCTTGCATAAATTCATGTTTATAATTATATTGAATCATGTTCTATACCTTTAATCATGTTTTATAAGGTATGATCATGTTTTAAGATTTAAAATTTATGTTCATAAAGTTGTTCATGACGTTACAAAAAGTAAGTTCTATAAATTTCATGAAATTTTTAGTTTCATGATTTTTATTACTCTAAACCTTCATATTATGATCATAGATTGTTGTAATATTAATTTGTGATGATTTTGCGAGGTTTAGATATTTTTATTTAGAGGTTTTAAAGTTAATTAATATTGTTGTCAATTTTTTAAAGTAATGAAAACTAAGAGCAAAATATTATGAACATGTTTTAAAGCATCAAAAATTATTTTAAAGCATAGATTATATCTATGATGATAGTATGAGATTATAAAAGTGTTTGGTGCTTGTTGATTTATGAAGTTTTAATGAGGTTTTAATGAGTTATCAATAAATGTATATTGCTGTAAATTTTTACTAACACGTGTTCATAAACTATAAAAAAAATTTATAATTGTTTTTAACACATCAAAATATTATATAATGATCTTAGGACATGAAACTAATGTTTTAAAATCAAATTATAATCTTTAGAAGGGTTTTAAACAGTTTTTAAACAGTTTTACAAAGCCGTTTTTTTTTTGGAAAATTATCGAAAATCAAGTTTTTGGTAAAAGAAAAAATAAAGATAAAGTATGGAATTGAATAGAGTCATTTAGGGTAGGTTTTTGACAAATTTCCAATATAAGTAGTTAGTTTAGAGTTGTTGTAAGAAGTTAGTTAACATGGTTTTAATTTAGTTTCGATTTTTCCTATGTAGGAGAATTAGAGTTAAGAAATTCTAGAAGTAGTGGCGGACCACTGTTATTACACAAGGTACATAAGTACTAAAGGCATCTGTATAAGAAGAATTCATGCTACATTTGTTGATTTTACATTCTATGTGCTATAGACATTTAAAAGTTGATGTTTGGTTGACTTGAGTTAAATTGCATGAGAAGTTATGTTAGCATAAAAGTATGAACAGTATGTTTTGTATACCAAGATGACATTCCACATTTATAGTATTGTTATTACATCATGAGAAATTGGAATGTAAATTATTTTTGATGTTTAACTAGTAGTCAGTAAAGAAGTAAGGAAAAATAGTTTAGTTGATTAATTACTTGATCAACAAGAAAGGTAGTAAGTAAATTTTTATGCTCATGTTTAAAAGAAGCAAATGATCAAATAGTTAGTTGTTCACAGTTAATGTGTCGATAAGGAAAGTTTACTTAAATAAAGGACACACAACATCAATTTTAGAATCAAATTAAAATGAAGATAGTTAATATGGTGTGGTCGTTACGATGTATGCTGATATGTGTCATTGTGTATGAGTGATAACTATTAAACCGGTTAATCACGTAAAGTGAAAGAGGATTCACACCAAAAATATTGGAACATATATACCTTGAGTATGAACAATGGGGGAAGTTATGGGTGTTTACTGTAACTTCTAACTAGGGTACAAGACGTTGTACTCATTTATATTTTTAAATGCGCTAGAATCCCGTTACTTTATGTGACATAGGTAATACCTTCTTGGAGTTGCACCTAAGTTGGTGCTCTTTAGGACGATTGTTAAGGTAAGGGATCCCGTTCGATGCAAAATCCAAAGAATCAAATATAATGAATAATTTTTGATGAGTTGAGTCTATGCACAGCTATGTATTGATAACGATGGTAAAAAGTAGGTGTTGTTATTTTTCCTTCTTCTATTTTATTCTCAATCATGTTTTTCACAGTCTCTAGTATTTATGTACTCAGTTTGCTGATTATGTGTGTTTTTGTGCATGGCTTTGTCTTTGACTTGGCCCTACGGCGACCCTTTTCGATGGCGAGTAGTTGTCTAGAATAAATAAAAAGCTACATGTACGGGTGGGCATAGTCAACCATGATGGGTTGGAGTGTTGAGTGTTTGCATTGGAATTTTGTTAGTTTGTGAGGACATGCTATTTATTTACTGTTACTGTTGACTTTTTGATTTTTCAAAGTTTAAAGTTTATTTTGTTAGAAGGGTCGTCAATATGGTTACGAATTGTGACAAAGATTTAGTATGTTTTTGTTTTGTTATTGATTTCAGTTTCAGTGTTCTTTGAGTTAACTTTTGTTTTAACTTAGTTTTCAAATAAAAGACTTTCGTTGTGTTACTTTAATAAAAGCCTTAGCCGTTATCACGGTGGCGGTAATACTTTGGTTTTTCCTATTTAAGTAGGAAGTATATTTATTATTATTTTTCTATTTTATTTATATTATATTTCTGGAAATCTAAAGAAGGAAGTTAGGAAATTCCAGGGTGTTACAAAGTGGTTACCAGAGCATAGTTTCCAAAATAAAATCAATTTTTATTTTGGGGGTATCGTAAGTTTTATTTTGGGATAAAGGAATTTCTTATTTTAGAAAGTAACTGGAAAAGAAAATTTTTCTAAAAATAGTAATTTCCCAAAAATAAAAAGTTTTGAAAATTAAAAAGTTTTAATTTACTTACATATGTAGGTATGTAAGGAGTTCAGGTATGTTATTATATCAAGGAGAACCCAATCAAACTGGTTTAGAGGGATGGGTGAGAGAGTTCAGTAAGTGGTTTGGTGCGGTTGAGTGTCTAGAAGAATCCAAAGTAAACCATGCAGCTTACTACCTTAAGGGAGAAGCAGATCTTTGGTGGTCACAAAATGAAGCTATGGTTAGGGTGTTGCCAGAATGTAATTGGATTGTGGTTCAAGCACAGATTCGCAACAAGTTTTACCCTGTGTTCCTTCAATAGCAGAAAGTTGTTGAGTTTTTGGAGGTTAAGATGGGGAGTATGTCAGTTACTCAGTACTGTTCGAAGTTTATAGAGTTGTCTAGGTTTACTACGAAGGCTATGGCAACTAGCCGTTTTGAGAAAGGGCTGCCCATAGATATTGAATTGCAACTAGCCGGGCAATTTTTTTAGTCGTTGGATGTGTTATATGGTAGAGCTATACACTTGTATGCCTTATACCAAACGAAGAAGGAGATGCTGAAAGAAGGTGAGACGAGGGAGAAAAGAAAGATGGTGGTGGAAACTTTAACCAACAAGGGAGTAATGGTGGATTTAAGAAGCCTCATTTCAACAACAATTTTCAGGGGAATAAGGCAACTTTGGGAATCAAGTAAATGGAAATGGGAATAGGAATAGGATACATATGGCTAATCAAGGAGGTCGTGTGTACTTCTGCAAGAAATTTCCTAACTATCATCTAGGCAAGGACTGTGCTGGAAATCCTGTGACTTGTTGTTTTCGAAACAAACTTGGTCAGCGTGAGTATGAGTGTTTCTGTAAGGGTAAGGGAAAGGAAGGAGAAGGGTCGCAATTCTTGGGAAATTTAACAGATGGTCAGCAGAAAGATTTCGAAGGTAATATGGGAGGAAAGGCAATGCAACAAGCCGGGAATAGGAATGGAAGTGGTAATGGACGAGGCCAGGCTATGACCTCGAATGGTGGAAAGCTGAATGTGATGGCACGAAGTGAAGAGGATGCTAGTACGGATGTGATTATTGGTACTTTCTCTATTCACTATTTTCCTGTTAAAGTTTTGTTTGATTCTGATGTAACATATTATTTTCTATCCATTAAGATCTTGGAAAAGTTAATGCCTGTTTTGGGAAAAGTAGATACAATAGTTATTTCAACCGTGTTACCATCAGGCAAGAAGTACAATGTTCAAGGAGATTTTTGGATGCTCCTATAGATATAGTGGGATTGGAGTTTAAGGCTAACCTAATCGAGTTTGATACGAGTAAGTCATCCAAGGGATGGATTGGTTGAGTGAGCATAAGAATGAGATCTTTTGTGAGCCTTACATACCCAGTATTTTCTGTACTTTAAAAATAATTTTACAAGATTCTAATAATTTATGTTTACTCTTAATTTATTTAATAAATAATATAAATAATTTAGAATATTGTTTTTAATAAAAATAAAATTTTATAAATTATTTCCACAATTTTACTTTGTTTTCATGTGTTGCGCTTTTGTAGATGTTGTGTGTGTGTGACTAGCGTTTTTCCTAGGTGTGTTTGTGTGTTTAAATTAGTTTATTTTTTCTGCTTAGATGATGTAATATATGTTCATGCAATTTTATTTAAATGTCGTGATTTATTCATGCCCCAAAAACAATTTCCATGTCTCAAAAATCAAATTCCATGCATCACATTTAATGCATTCAAAATACATCCCCTTTCTCTCCTCTTTTTCCCTACAATCCACCTCACCTATCATCCTCATTCTTCCCCTCTTTTTCCAGACTTCCCCCATCCAATTTACCACTTTTGACTTCCTCTCTTTCACTCCCTATGTGAACCCGTCACCTTACACCTTTTTCCACCCTTTGTTACACCTTTTTCTCTGCTCTTATTTCTCACCATTTTCACAATGTTTCACCATAACATTTTTTCATCTAAACTAAATTAATCTACTGCCTAAATACATTAATAAAACCACAAAAAAATTAGAATCAAAATCTCTTACAAAAATCAATCGAAACAACCATGAAAACAAGCAGCGAAATTAAGGTTTTCAAGTGGGTTTTTGAAGCTTCAAAGAGGACTTTGTATTCGAGTTTTCTTAGAGTGTATTCACTATTTTATTGCATTCTCACGGTAAGTTTTCGATGTTTACCACTTTAGCAAACCTCGTAAGATTTTTGGTTTTGAAAAATAATTCATGCAGCCCATGTTTTCCCTCTCCTCAAAATTTTGTGTTAGCCATAAAATCATGTTTTCATGTATGTTTTTCTTCATGTGTATGAGTATGTATATATTCATGTTTATGTCCTTGAAATCCATGATGATTCATGTTAAGTTTCATGATGCTCAATGAGTTGAACTTTTGAAGTATGGTATTGTGAATCATGATGAAGTTTTTCTTCTTTTTATTTTATATACAAGTATAGAATTTTTTTTTATTTTGATTATTTATTTATTTATTATTATTATTATTATTATTATTATTATTATTATTATTATTATTATTATTATTATTATTATTATTATTATTATTATTATTATTATCCATATTTATATATTAATAACAAAAAAAATCGGTTTTTATAAAATAAAAAATAAAAAAATAAATTAAAATAAATTAATTAATTACTTTTCAAAACCTAAGTTTAATTTATAAGTTATTTATAATAAAGTTAATAATTTCGAATTTATTTTAAAGGTTTATAAATTATATATTAATAATGAAATAAAGTTTGTTTAAAATTAAGTTTAGAACTTGATTATATTACTACTTTGATTTGAAAAGGATTAGTTCACTTAGTTTAATTTAATTCTTAAAAGTTGTTTAATTAAAACATAATTTCTAAGTTGTTAAGAAACCGACTGCTAATTTTCTAAGCTTAGTTTACAACTTATTTTTATCACTTGTTTTCAACTCTTATTTCTCCTTTCTTTTCTTCTACGAAGTGTTTTTTTTACATAGATTATTTTAAGAAAAAAAAAACTAAAACATATTTTAATAAATTGAAATAGTTTCTAAACTTTGTTTCTTTGTTTCTAAAGTGTTATGTTTTTATGTTTCAAAATCACGTTATGTTTTACTCGATCTTTCTTATGTTTTCAAACTTTATTTTTGTTTCTCAATCATGCCTTGTTCATTCATGTCATATTGTTAAAAGTCTTTTGACTTTAGTTGTTTCAATCTTTCTTTCTAAAATGAATAACAAAGAAGTGATCACACTAATCAATTAAAATTTATTCTATTCTTGATGGAAAAGAAGTCTTTATGGGTAGCTCTTACATTTAAGGGTGATGAACGCGCCTAAACTTTTAGGTGGTATATTGTTTTTATTTTGATCCTACTCCTTAGGTGAAAAAGTCCCAGAGTCTGTACTATATCGTCTACTCCATAGCTCTCTGCGTGGAAAAGGCACATAGTTCTCATTGTGCTTCTATTGTTAAGATTGGCTTATGATGCTTGAAGAATTGACTTCTATGAATAATGTTATGCTTTTGGAACATTACCATTTGATTTCTTTGAAATTCTTAAAGATCTTGTTTTGTGATATATTTCTAGACTTGTTTTCTTTTTCTCACTTTGGTTTTGATAATTGGATTTTCTTTAAATAAACTTATGTAAGATAATTATTCCACTACAATATTTTATAATTAATATATATGGTTTTATAGTTATATTAAAGTTTCTATCCTTACTTTCATACACTAGTACAATAAAACTCATTTGCTGCGTCATATTTGCTGCGGTTCAAATATAACCGCAGCAAATAAGTTATTTGCTGCGGTTATATAAGTTATTTGACGCAGCAAATAATCCAACCGAAATAATGTTCAGCCCACGAGCCCAAATAGCCGCCCCATATATAAGCCCACACACTTTCTTTTTTCCATCCCTCCTCCTCTAACCCTAACATTATCACACTCATTCTCCTCCACTCTCATTTTCACCCACTCTCACAATCTCACTCTCGTACTCTCCTTCGCACCCTCTCACCCACTATCACTCTCATTCTCACCCAATATCACTCTATCTCGTTTGCTTATCTTTCGTCCCTCTTTATTCGTAGGTAATCTTTCCTTTTTTTTTTTCTTTTTTGTTGCATGATTCAATTTTGATTTCGATTGTTATTTTTCTTTTTTGTTGTTGTTTTGAGTTTGATTTATTTATTTTGATTTGTTTCATACGATTTTGAGGCGATTTTTTAGCGATTTTGGACGACTTTGAGGCAATTTCGAGGTTTGGGCTATTTTGCTTAAAGATCTAAAACCCCTAATTTTTGATAATTTTTTCTACCAAAACCCTAGTTTTTGCGATTGGATCTAATATTTTGTGCGTTTTTGGGTGAGATTAAGTCATAATCCTTTTGGCACTCGCATCTCAATCTCAGCGAGGTTCGTTTTAAGTCACAATCCTCTCTACCTTAATCTCTTTATGGGTTTAATTTTGTTTGATTTTTGATTGTTGCCACTGATTTTGTTGCTAAAACTGCCAAATATGTTGTTCCCAAGTCATATCACACTCCAATTAATCTTGAACAAGCTTTAATGACTGGTATTATTATTGTTATTATTTGGAAATTGTGATGAATTACTGTTAAATTGCTTATAGATTAATTATCTTTTCTGATTTTTGTCAGTGATTTACTCTGTAATTTTTATTTTTATATAGTTCCAGACCTTGAGACGCTGAACTTTAATGTGCTCAGCAGTAAAGACGAGATGAAATTCGACAAGTTGAGGTATTCACAATTCTGAGCCATTCATACTGTTACACTACTACTACTACATGATTTCTTATTTTTCCTATCTTTGATTTTCTTGGTTTTTTTTTTTTTTTTTTTGAGCTACAAGCTTATATTTTTGACTTAAACGCCTTGTTCTTTCGACTGGATTCTCGTCAATGGAATAAAAGTGAAGTTAAGTTAATTGAAATGAACTAATAATATTGTTAGTTTGTTATGATATAACTATGAACTACATCTATTTGTAATCAACTGCAATTTCACTTTTTCGTTACTGTTCCGCTGGCTTGTTACTCTCTCTTCTCATCAATTAGTTGCCACTGACACATATTTGAACCTCATTACAGGCTAATGGTGAGTTTTTTGTAAGCCAAATTTAAGTGTATTGCAATGCTATTGGTAATAATGTGATGATTTTTTTTTTGAACTTTTCTTGGTGGCACTCATATGCTGATTTTTTCTACACTTGCATTTAGCTTTCCTTGTGTCTGTGGTGGTTTGCAATCTTTGCTCTATTTTACTTCCATTTTCTGTATCATCTGTAGCTCCTAATTTTTTTTTTTTTTTGTAAAAGACTGAGGAGTTGTATACAAACTATTGGACCCAAACACTCAATAGTATATCGATATAGGAGAGTGAACTTATTTACCAAACTGTATCAGAGAAACTTATCATCTTCCTCAAGTTATGGTTTTTGCATCTTCTCACAAGCTCCATACCCCTGCGTGGCAGCACAACAACATTTTCCTCAAGTTAGTATTATATATATTGCTAATTTTATGCTTGAATTTAATTGTTGGTCAGTGGTTAACAAGGAAACATAAGAGCGAGGGCACTATTTGAGGCTTTGGATAAGGTGAAAGAGGGTAAGAACATAATCCTCTTAATCGGAAATATTAGTGCATTATAAACTTTGATGTTCTTTGGTTATTGAGCTATGGAGTATTGGAGTGATGTTCTAATTCAAGATTTGTTTAATTACTGTAGAGTTGATGGTTATGGGATTTATATTACTCCTCTTGACATTTAGTCAAGGCTACATTGCCAAGATCTGTATTTCTTCTAAGGCTATGGTCTTTGAGTGGCATATTGCAAATATCTTATAAGTTAGAAATATATAATTCTAGGTGCTAAATATATTTCTTCTAAGGCTATGGTCTTTGAGTGGCTATGGTAAGGATGTCTGACTTGACATTGCCATTTTTATGCCATTTTTGTCAAAATGTGGTTACTTTATCTTCTTTATCTTAACTACGACTTGCTAGCAAGTTAGGAACATGTATGATATGGTGCATGACACTACTACTAATTAATGGCTTTTCCAGCAACACTATTTGGTTTATATGGCATTTTACATTAGTGGAGCCACGTCGGAGATATCCTCTATTTAACATGGAAAAGTTGTTTTTGAGGTTGAATAGAAGTGTATTTTTTTTGTGATAGAAGTGTATTTTTTTGTGATAGAAGTGTAATTCAATTGAAAATAATTGATTCTATGTATGTATAACATTTCAGCTTCTAACTTTGCTTTAAAATGCAAAAAAAAAAAAAAAAAAAAATTATTTTTTTGGGTGCTTATTTGCTGCGGTTATTCACAAAACCGCAGCAAATAAGTGTTTTTTTTGGTGGGAAACTGCACTATTTGCTGCGGTTTTACAAAGAACCGCAGCAAATAAACCTGCTTCCCTCCAGTTTGTGGTGTGTTATTTGCTGCGGTTTTGTGAATAACCGCAGCAAATAACCCAAATTTTTGCTGCGGTTTAACCGCAGCAAATAAAATTTCATCATTTGCTGCTGCTATAAGTGTTGCGGTTAAAAACCGCAGCAAATACCCGGGAAAAAACCGCAGCAAAATGCATTTTTTGTACTAGTGATAGTGAATGAGGGTAATGAGTACCACTCCCATGTCTTGGAAGCCTTTGATTTCTGAAAGGATGGGTTGTTTTAGCATTGTTTATGGTGACCAAGATATGGGGGTGTTACAGAATGGTAATCAGAGCTTAAGGTTAGCTAAAACTTTAAGAATTTTCAAACAAAAAGTTTTTCATAATTTTTCAATAATGTTTTTCAAAAGGTAACTTATTCATAATCAAGTCAAGCAAGCATGAGAGTTTAGTTCGTTGTTTAAGAGCCTTTCTTTGTGTTTATTTGACTTATGGAATTCTTTGCTTTCTTAGATGCCTCGTATTGTGATAACCTCGAGGAAACAAACAGCTAGGAAAGTAAGTTGGAGGTCGCTGGAATCGCCCTACCTGCACAAGGGAAGATGGATTATCACTCTTGGGTTCCTGTAATGCATAATGATGGACGCTCTTAGCTAGGGATGAAGAGTACCAAAACTTGAACCGAAACTTGCTCCCTATGCCAAACCCAAATGCAAATGTAGTTGTTAATGACTCTATAGATTGCAACAATGTGGAAGAAGACCCTGAAGAAGAAGCTTGATGGAAGTTAGTCTTTTTGTGGAATTTCTTTGAGAACTTTTGGATGTTGATAAATAAGTTTGTAATAAGTTTTTGAGCTTGGTTGTGTTTGTTTGGTTTGCTTGAACTCTTTATTTGTTTGTTGCTTATCTATCTATGTTTGTTTATGGGAAAGGAAGACCTTGTTTTAGTTGAGAATTGGATCCGCGACTTTGATAAGATGTTCACTGCTGTAGGAACACCTGAGGCGCAGAAGGTTGCGCAGGCGACCACTTTTTATCTACGAGAGCAAGCAGATATATGGTGGGAGAATGAAGCAGTGATCATAAAATATCAAGAAGGTTTTCATTGAGAGATTTTTAAGGCTGATTTGAGGGCAATGTTCTTTCTTGAATACATTAGGAGGCAAAAGTTCAATGGATTGGAAGGCTTACTCAAGGTGCATCCATGATGGTGTAAGAGTATGCAAACAAATTCAACGAGATTGCTAAGCTATGTCCTAATGTTGTGCCCAACGAGAGAGGTAAGGTGCAAAAGTTCGAATATAGATTGGCTTTTAGAGTTAAGAAGAGGTTACGAGGTGGTACTTTGGCTACTTTTGCAAAAACTTATGATAAGGCTTCGAACATGGAGAGGATTCTCAAAAGAGAAGATCAGATAGTGGGAAGAAACAAGAGAAAGGAAGTAATGGTGCATGGGCAAGAGAAGAAGCCTCCTTTTGGAGGGAATGTTGGAGGAAGTAACTTAAGGTTTAACAACCTCTTCCACAATAACAATCAAAGGAACAACAACAGTAGCAACAACAATCAGGGTTACTTTTGCAGGAAGTGTAATAAGAATCATATGGGACGTGGATGCCCAAGGGATGTTGTTTGTTTCCGATGTAAGGAGCCTGATTACAAGGTGAATGAATGTCCAAGGAGGAATGATGGATTAAGACCATGTTTTGGAGGAAATAACAACAACCAGAGCAACATGCAAAGGGGAAATAGAAAACAAGGAAACTCTGGTGTCGTAAATGGAAATGGTAATGGAAATCACCAAGGAGCTAGGAATGGAAATGGAAATTGAGATGCCAATGGGAGTAGTCAAGGGGCAGGAAATGGAAATGGAAACGGGAATGTTCGGAACAATGGAAGAATACTTGTGATGAACCAAAATGAAGCAGACAACAATGCCAACGTGGTGACGGGTACTTTTCTTGTCAACTCTAAGCCTGCATATCTATTGTTTGATTCTGGAGCATCTCATTCATTTATTGCAACTTGTTTTCTGAATAAGTATAAGATGGAATATGTTGCTACATGTGAATTGAATGTCACAATGCCTACGAGAGATATTGTGTCTTGTAAGACCTTATTCTAAGATATTCATATCAATGTAGCTGGAACTGAGTTACCTGCCAATCTTATTCAATTTGCTTTAAAAGATTTTGATGTGATACTTCGAATAAATTGGTTGAGTAAATATAAATTTAGGATTGAGTGTCATGATCAAAAGGTATCGCTTAGAGGTCCGCGAGGGAATAGGATTTCGTATCATGGAGTTATTTCTAATCTGGGAATTAGGATTGTTTCTGCAATGGTGTTTCAAAGCTATGTTAGGAAGGGGTATCATGTTTACTTATGCCATGTGCATGATGTGAACATGGATGAGGAAGGAATTCAAGATATTCTTGTGGTGAGTGAGTTTGAAGATGTTTTTCCGGAAGAAATTCCAGGAATGCTTCCGGTACGGGAGATGGAATTCAAAATAAATCTTGTGCCAGGAATAGGAGCTATTTCGAAGGCCCGCTACAGAATGGCACCAAAATGATAGAGCTTAAGGTGCAATTAGAGGAGTTATTGGAGATGGGTTACATAAGGCCAATTGTTTCACCATGGAAAGCCGCAGTTTTGTTTGTGAAGATGAAGGATGGAACGTTAAGGTTATGCATCGATTATCGAGAATCAAACAAAGTCACAGTTAAGAATAAGTATCCTTTGCCTAGGATTGAGGACCTGTTCGATCTGTTAAAAGATGCTACGACCTTTTCGAAGATTGATTTACGGTCTAGGTATCATGAGCTAAGTATAGCCGAGGAAGATGTACCTAAGACTACTTTTCGAACAAGATATGGAAATTATGAGTTCACGGTTATGCCTTTTGGACTCACTAATGCCCCAGCTACATTTTTGGATCATATGGACAAGACTTTCCAAGAGGATTTGTATAGTTTTGTTGTGGTATTCATCGATGATATCTTGTTCTACTCAAGAAGCAAGGATGAGCATGAAGAGCATTTGAGAAAAGTGTTGCAAAAACTCCGAGCGAAGAAGGTTTCCGATAAATTCTCAAAGTGTGAATTTTGGTTGGATAAATTTACTTTTCTAGGTCACGTGATTTCTAAAGATGGGATGTTAGTTGATCCATCAAAGATAAGAGCAGTGACAGATTAGCCTTAACCTACCAATGTGACGGAAGTAAGAAGTTTCTTAGGATTTGTTGAGTACTACATTAGGTTTGTGAAGGATTTCTAGGATAGCACGGTCGTTGACGAATTCGATTAGAAAAACGACGCGTTTCCAGTGGGATGAAAAGTGTGAACAATCTTTTCAGGACTTGAAGAAGAGACTTACTTTAGCACCAATTTTGACACTACCTTCAGGAAACGATGGATTTGAGATTTATAGCGATGCTTCGAAGAAAGGTTTTGGGTGTGTACTTATGCAACATGCAAAAGTTGTTGCATATGCGTCAAGGCAGCTTAAGCCGTACAAGCGGAACTACACCACTCATGAATTGGAGTTGGGAGCAGTTGATTTTGCTCTTAAGATACGGAGACATTATTTTTACTGAGTAAGGTGTAAGATCTACACCGATCACAAAAGTTTGAAGTATATCTTCACGTAGAAGGAGTTGAATAAGAGACAAAGAAGGTGGTTCGAGTTAATGAAATATTACGATTTGGAAATCGTATATTATGAACGAACAAGGCTATCGCACACCTCTCAAAAATACCGAACAACTCTTACTAATATAGATAGGGAAGTAGGGATCGAATCCTCAGGTAAGCGATTAAACTCTATTAGTTCTATAAAGTCAAAACTGTGTCAGGGGCCTTTGTGGAAAGTTCTAAAAAGACTACTAAAACTATGAAAACAATGACTAAAACTAAGGAAATGACGACAAATTGACAAATTAAACTCTTATAATAGAAACCTTGGGCAGTTAGATCACTATGATTAATCAACAAACTCATAAAACGCTCATTAACCAATTCATTGATATTCATTGAACTAGGGGTCACTAATTCTATGGAACTTAGACTCCCTGAAAACTCTTGCTCGCATAAACTCATTTTGCCTATTATTCGGTGGTCTAATTGTGGTAATCTTACCTCTCGGCCTCAATTTCGATAATTAACTAACTCACAACTAAATCTGGCCACAATTTAATTGCAATCGATAGAAGTCAATAATGGGAATTCAATTAAAAACCAAGAATTAATTAACGAACATAAGTTAAATTCACAACATGATCATAGCTCTAGAGAAAAAGACTGCTCACTCATGGAAAAAGAAACTAAAACAAAAGCAAATTCAATTGACAAAGCCATAAACATAAACTAATTGAAACTAGAATTAAAACGAAATTAATTACTAAGAAACTAAACTAGTCAACTAAATTAGCTAAGCTAAATAAACTAAACTAAAAAGTAACAAACAAAGAAGATTCATAAACTAAAAAGAATTGAAAAGCGAAAGGAAAGAAATTACCAAAAGTATGATTGAATTGCATTAATTGAAACTGAATAGCCAAGAACAAATTAATTACTTCTAAAATTATAGAAAGAGAAGTGTTTAGGATATCTAAGTCTAAATTACGCTAAAAACTTGTTAGGGTCGTGCCTCATACACATAGAGTATTTATACGGATTGGGATTTTTATTAACATAAACCCACAAACTAAATCCAAGCGGAAAAACCAAGCGAAGCGCCAACCACCACACCTGCGCCTGTAGAGAACAAAATTGGGTTGAAGGCTACGCCCGTAGATCTTGTATTTTGGGACGTTTGAAGCTGTTGTTTTATGTTACGCCCGCATCGAACATAAACCTTTTTGGCCTATGTGTTCGCATCTGTTATACTCAAGCTTATTTTGATGATCTTTCTTGTTTCTTTGCTCGATCTCTTCAAATCTCATTCGTAGCTTCTCGTAACTTGGCACGTATCTCAAGGTAAGTACATTTTGACTCGTTTTAGCTTCTAGTGACTTCATAACTCCCTAGTAAGCTCCTATAACATATAAAACAAACCGAAAACCGCGCGTAATAAACGAGGAAGCATAAAATAATCGTAAAAAGCTCTAAAAGTCTACTGAAGATGCTAAAACAGTTCCAAAACATTACTTAACATCGAAAGACGATATTTAATCCAAACAAAGCCACAATCTTAACTATTTATTACAAGAATCAACCGAAAATGAGGGAGAAACACAACATAAAACACGTATATCAAATTCCCCCAAACCGAACCTTTGCTCGTCCCGAGCAAACACAACGAAATTGACTACACCCCATAAAACAAAATAAGCATCATAACTCAAGAGAACATCTGAAGGCACATGGATCAAAGCCAATCAAGCATCCAATTACCGTCCTTCCTAAATACGGGTCAAACAAAACCAACTAAGCAAGTTGAATTGATGACTAGAGTAGCTCACGGGTTGTCACTCCACACAATTAATGATGAGCTTATAATAATGAAGCTCTAACCCTCACCTCCCAACCAAATATGGAATGCAATACAAATTGTGTTCAAATGCAATTTTAAGAACCCGAAACCCGCATCTTACACCTCATACAAGTGTTTAAGGGTATGCACTCATCCTTAATGTCGACTCGAAATGCAACTAATACTCTTTATCCTTGACAAAGGATTCAATTCACAATAACCATAGCACGTGCACGAAGATCAAAAAGGACTTTAATAAGCTTGTAACGTGGCTAGGGTGATGGGTAGGATAAATTTGGGATAATGTGGTGGAATGCGGGTATACATATATAGAATCAAGGAACATCATCAACAAATTCAAAAATATTTAACATTTTCCAACATCCAATTCAACCAAATCAAACCAAACTTTTCTTTATATTTCACATCAACACCATAAATCTTATAATTCAATCAACAACCACTACTTGACAAACTTTATACTTCTTTCTTTTTACTTCTCATACTTTTTCAACATTATTATGCTTTTATAATTTTCGTTCTTTACTTTTCATGCATAATAAATCTTAGTTTCACATTTGGTATGTGGAGCCTTAAATGTGAAACTTTATAATCAATCAATCTTTAACAATAACATTTCCAACTATTTCACCATGCATCAATCCTCCATAACAACCATCAAAAGTTACTTTAACAACATCACAACCACTTCAACTTCCTCAAACCATGTTTGGGCATATATGAATTATGTAGCAAGGTTAATAAGGCTTGTAATGTGGCTAAAAATACAATTGAAAAGGATAAAAGCTCAAAACATGCACTAGTGGAAAAAACGTCATTTGCTGCGGTTTTTTCCCGGGTATTTGCTGCGGTTTTGAACCGCAGCACTTATAGCAGCAGCAAATGATGAAATTTTATTTGCTGCGGTTTAACCGCAGCAAAAAATTGGGTTATTTGCTGCGGTTATTCAGGTAACCGCAGCAAATAACCCACCAGAAACTGGAGGGAAACTGGATTATTTGCTGCGGTTCTTTGTAAAACCGCAGCAAATAGTGCAGTTTCCCACCAAAAAAAACACTTATTTGCTGCGGTTTTGTGAATAACCGCAGCAAATAAGCACCCAAGAAAAAAAAAAAATTTTTTTTTTTTTTTTGCATTTTAAAGCAAAATTAGAAGCTGAAATGTTATACATACATAGAATCAATTATTTTCAATTGAATTACACTTCTATCACAAAAAAATACACTTCTATTCAACCATATCTATACAAGCAAAATTCATTCACAAGCATTCATATATTCATCATTCAACCAACATCACAGCAATAGCCACAAGAACACAACCGCAGCCACAACAACACAGCAATAGACTATATATATTTATGTTTTGCTGACATAATCTCCATCAGGGAAGTGGTTACGATCAAAGCCTAACACTTCTTCCTGAACTATATAAGCTTACTGTGGAGATTCCACCCTACTTAAGCATACTGAATCCTCCACCTGGAATAAATCATGTTTTATTTCTATTTTTAACAGATAAATAACATAACCCAGCCATACAAAATAAAAAATTAAAATTAAAAGTTAGTTCACACCCAAAGTGAGCAGGGTTTTAAGTAGGTGGAACTAACTAGAAGGTCTATTGTAAATAAAATAAAAATAAAATAATAAAATAATAAAAACAGAAAGTTTGGAAATCTAATGAGAAACATAAAGGTTGAGTCAATTTCTAAAGAAGTACAGCAAGAACGGATCCTGCAGTTTCTGACCCAATTGCAAATGGCACCATACCTATAATCGAAGAATAATATGGAGTACTTTAGAGGAGGCAGCAACACACTTGTTCAACTTGATTCAAGAATGAAATGAAGCTTAATTTTTTAAGCAGGCAACCATAAGAACAATACAATCTGGCTTCAACACGAGAAATAACCTGCAGAGGTGCAAGCAGCAGGCCCAGCAGACGAACCAGTTGAAAACTCCTCTATGTTCCACGGGTTCCTCGTCCTGCCTCCAAACCATATGTCATCATAGGCCAGAGAACCAGTTACAAGCTTAGCAACAAGAACTGCACCTTCAGACTTCAACCTGCCACACCAATATACTGTAACATCACTATAATTCTGGTAAAACAATAGCCTCCAATTCTTAAATCCTTTTGTTGAGTAAAGAAAGCCCATGAAAATAAAGGATAATAAGCACTACACAGATGCAAAGGTTCTTTTCAGTACCTTTTATACACCCAAGCTTCAATATTAAGCACTTGATCTTTGAAACTTCCTGAGCCCCAAGTTGTCTTATATTGGGGTACGGCAATTATGTCTTTTAATCCGTAAGGAATCCCATGGAGAGGACCTACAAAGATTTCAACAGAGAAATTATGTAGGAATGATTTGCAGAAACGAGGCAGAGTTTTTGTTTCTTTCTAAAGTTACCATTTCACGGTTCTATTAGTTTGATAATGTCACTTCACAAGAAGTATAGCAAAATATAATCTATCACATCAAAGCAATTTTTTTTCTAGAATCCTTTATGACAATGAAGTTTCAATTTTCAAAGGGCAATAAATTGATGTGAAGAACGTTGCCAAAGCCTCAAAGTCCAACATCAGTTGTTCTGTAATAAGTTTGCATAATTATCACACATTGCTAAGTTGATATCTGACAAGTCATTTAATCCATTGCATAGTAGTTCAACACTTAATACTGATAAAAAAGGATTGTGACTAAACAGAAAGAGACATATGTACCTAAATATACTCCCTTGGAAAGTAACTGATCAGCCTCTCTTGCCTGCTCGTACGCCAGTTCTTCTGTTATCGTCACCACTGATTGGAGAACAGGATTATACCTGGCATGATAAGAAAAATGAGACACTTGACCAGAAAACAGCTATTGGTATAAATATACATGGTTAACATGAAAGACATGTCATGGAAGCAATAAAAATTTGAACACTCTCTACTTCTCCGATGTAAATGAGGAAAAAAATATAATTATACAAAAATGTTATAACAAACCTTTTCAATCTCTTGAGAAAGATTTCAGTAAGCTCGACAGATGAAATCTTTTTCGCCTGAATGAGCTGTCCCAGTTCAAGAATCTAATCACACCCACCAAAAAAGGTATAAGATTATGAAATAAGCACTTATGACAGAAGTCATATGAAGTCACTAAGAATCCAACATAAAAGATGTACAAAGATCTCACACTCATAAAGGCAATATCCTCTTCATTGGAAGGCCTTTGAATGTCAGGAGACGAAGGATAGTTGAAGGCTTTCTTAGAAGGTTCTGCTTCCTTAGCACCCCATTCAGGGTTAAAAACTAAAACAGAAGGATATTTCAACCCCCCATTAGAAGTAGCGACCAATTTGCGATCAGCTTTAGTGATAGGGAGATTGAATTCTGAAGCCTCCTTCATGATATCCACCTTCTAAATTAAGAGACAAATGAAAACTTTACTTCAGCATTTCAAATTTATAAGTTATAAACATGTTAACAGTTAAAATGTTATAGATCGATCCCATTGCAAGGTATGGGACTTGAATCCTACATCGATCTCATGGGGGGTTGGTGTGGGGTTTATATAGGATAGTAGGCTCTCCTCCTCATAAGCTAGGTTTTGGGAATGGCTCTCCTACTGTCCTATAACATAAAATTTAGCATATATTCATCATCAACTAAAGAAACATCAATCACCTTCTTTTCACTGAAAAAATCAGCATCAACCATGTGAAATGCATCTTGCAAAGTGCTAAAACTTCTAGATTGCTTACTACAAACTTCTGAGTTAACAGTGCCCCCCTTCCACCAAATAGGTTTCAGCTAACTTGTTAACACAAGCATCATGAAATAAGAATACGAAATCACAGAAGAAAAAAAAGAAGTATATTACAGACATGATTTTCTCTTTAACTTTTCTCCCAAGGTGCTTCAAAATATCAAATTCAAAACTAACCACAATGTGAATCAATCTGAAAATAATTGACCATCCTATAGCTCTACTTGCAAAGAAAGATAACTAGTTGTCAGCAAGGAAATCCAGGAAGAAAGAGATCATTTGTCAAGGACTTTCTACTTGGTTGAAGAAATAATCTTCTGGTTGAAGAAATAACCAGAAGATTATTTCTTCAATGATTTGGGGTAACCGACCACATAGCATCTCAGAGTTAATCAAAAGCAATGAACATTTTCTTTTTTGTGATTTTATCACATTTGAATTTAAACTTAATCACCTCCAACACAAGCATTAGATGTTCTGGTTTAAGGGGTGTGCATTCCTTTTCCTTGATAAACTATAGAAGACCATGGTCATGTGTACAAATATATGGACTATCTTTTTGCCACAAATCTTGTGCGAAGGACTTGACAAAACCAGCAACAAAATAAAATATATAAGAAATTATAATCTAAGACCTTATTCACCGAAGGTGTCAACTGAATTAGCCTCTTCACAAAACGAAGAGCAACACTTGCTAGTGGCAGCAGTATCAGCACCTAGAATAAACAGTTAAGAATAGCAATTGTCAAAACAAAACACAATAGATGTTACTAAAGAAAGAATACATTTAGTAAAAGAACTACGATAATGCCAATGAAACCATTAAATAAGGTTAAGAATTGAGGATGAAAGTCAAGAAATTTTGCAACAAATGTTTAAGGTCCACATCAAAGAGATTTTTTAACCAGCCATAAGTTCATAACCACCACTATCAAATGTTATAAACATTATTTAATTTGATAAATATTTTCCTTCCAAGTTACTTAATGTAACCCACATCGAGTCCCTCACCCTAACAAAGCACTAATTTATGTGCAAAAAGGATGGACATATAATAAACTAGGAGTTACTACCACATCTAGCCTATAATTCACAACAATCTCCTTAAATTATACCTCTGCTTTTCTCCAAACAAATGAAATCATTCAATACTTACGAACTGAATATATATAAACAAGAACATTGAAATATATATAAACACTGATATATGAAATTTTTTAAAAACTAAGATGAAAAGTAGAACTTACCAAACTTTAGAAGACCTTGCTAGAAGCAGTGGAACTACTGCAGATCCGGCGGCGACGCGGCGGAGAACCCAAATAAGCCCAGCAAAAGACGAAATTTTGTACTACTGCAGGACGGTGGAGTGAGTTCAACCGGTTGACTGAATTCAGACGGAAGAATGAGGGAGTGCTGAAGCTGACTGTGAGTTCAGACGGAAGAGGGAGTGTGAAGACGGGATTCGAAGAATGAGGGAAGAGGGAGTTTGGTTAGGGTTTGGTTTGAGTGTGAGTTTTTTAGAGAATGAGGGAAGAGGGAGTTTGGTTAGGGTTTGGGATTCGAAGATAAGAAAAAAGAACGACAACAAAACAAAAGAAAAAGGCAGGAAAAAATTAAAAAAAAAAAAGGTCCCAACGGGAAAAAAAAAAAGGAAAAAAAAAATAATGTACAGCACTATTTGCTGCGGTTAACAACCGCAGCAAATACTAATAAATAGCAGCAAAAAAAAGTTATTTGCTGCGGTTACACAAGAACCGCAGCAAATAATACTCCTTAACAAAAATATCATTTTATTTGCTGCGGTTTTTATAAAACACCAAAAAACCGCAGCAAATAAGGCGCAACAAAATGTAAATTTTGTACTAGTGATGGGATCAAGGGGAAATATATATATATATAAGTAGGAAACGAAACTCTGAGGCTCAAAAGAAGAAATGAAGGCCTTCTATAATGCGCAACACACAAAAAATCAACAATTAAAGTTATTGGAATCTAATGTCAAACCCAAGATCATAATTGCTCCAGGAACTGAGCACACATGAAAGAAAAATATGAATGATATTAAAGTCAATAAGTGGCTCAAATCCTCCCGTTAACGCAGTTCAAGTCCAAGACCCTAGCAAGAGTTGACCAATAAAAGGAAATCAAGCAATCAAATTCAAGTCATAGACAAATCTCTATTGCCATTTCAAGGCGTTTTACGGGGTTTTCGCGCCTAACTTCGACAAACGCGACCTATTATATATTCTTAAAGCTCCATCATTTCATATATTATGCATTTAATTCTTTTAGTTCGAGGTTCCATATGTTGACACACGACAAGGTCACTTTAGGATGTGAAATTATCATTTCGGGGAGTTTTAGGTGGTTTTTGCGCCTAACTTTTACAAACGCGACCTGTTATATGTTTTTAAAGCTGCGTCATATCATATATTATGCATTTAAGTCTTTTAGGTCTTGGTTCAATACATTTAAGCACGACAAGGTCAGTTTGGGACGTGAAATGGCCATTTCGGGGCGTTTTAGGGGGTTTTCGTGCCTAACTTCTTTAAATGCGACCTGTTATATTTTTTAAAAGCTCCATCATGTGATATATTATGCATTTAAGTCTTTCTAATCTTGGTTCCATATGTTTACACACGTAAAGGTCACTTTGGGACGTGAAATGGCCTTTCCGGGGCGTTTTAGGGGGTTTTCGCGCCTAGCTTTGACAAATGCGACTTGTAATATGTTTTTAAAGCTCTATCATGTCATATATTATTCATTTAAGTGTTTTAGGCCTTGGTTCCATATGTTTACATACGACAAGGTCACTTTGGGACGTGAAATGATCATTTAGGGGTGTTTTAGGGGGTTTTCGCGCCTAACTTCTACAAACGCGACCAGTTATATGTTTTTAAAGCTCCATCATGTCATATATATTATGCATTTATGTCTTTTAGGTCTTGGTTCCGTAGGTTTAGACACGACAAGGTCACTTTGGGAAGTGAAATGATCATTTCGGGGCGTTTTAGGGGTTTTTGCGCCTAACTTCTACAAACGCGACCTGTTATATGTTTTTAAAGCTCCATCTTGTCATATATTATTCATTTATATCTTTTAGGTCTTGGTTCCATACGTTTACTCATGACAAGGTCACTTTGGGATGTGAAATGGCCATTTCGGGGCGTTTTAGGGGGTTATCTCGCCTAATTTCGACAAATGCGACTTTTTATATGTTTTTAAAGCTGCATCATTTCATACATTACCCATTTAAGTCTTTTAGGTCCTGGTTGCATATGTTTACACACGACAAGGACACTTTGGGACGTGAAATGATCATTTCGGGGCGTTTTAGGGGGTTTTCGCTCCTAACATCTCCAAACGTGACTTGTTATATGTTTTTAAAGCTCCATCATGTCATGTATTATGCATTTAAGTCTTTTAGGTCTTGGTTCCATATGTTTAGACACGACAAGATTTATTAAAAAAATAAAGAAGGAGAATTTTTTTTTTTTTAATAAGGAGTTCGAAAAAAGTACCAAAAACGGGGAAGAAGTGTAGCGGTGGCTTTCACGGCAGGGTTCCGGCGCTGCACGGATCCCGAGGCACAACTCTCTCTTTTTTTTCTTCTTCGGATTTTCCGAACTTAAATATATATATTTTTTTTCGGAAATTTGAAACCCCTTTATTTTCTCCCTTTTCTCTCTGGATTTTTCGAATCCTAATAACTAGTATGATCATGAATATTTGAAATTTTAGGTTTTATAGGGTATTTTTAGACCCCAAAGTAGGATTTTGGTAAGGCCCATACATACTCCTAAATAAATTAGGAAACCTTTGAAACCTATTTTTAGAAGCTTTTTAAAGTATTTTAACCATAAAAATATTATTTAGGAACACAAATAACTATTTTCAACCAAAACTTGCTATTCAATTTATTTTTATTAACTTCTTTTTGTTTAATATTCCTATTTAACGTAATTTTCAATGAAAATAATAAAATTATACGAATAAAATAAAATATTTATACGCATAAAATTCAAAAATACTTTTTTTAAATACGTGAAATGTGGGCTATTACAGTCTACCCCCTTAAAAAAAGTTTCGTCCCGAAACTTTGTGTAGGTTAGTGTAAGGAATTTGAGTAGAGACTACTTTTACCTCATACTTTATTACTGAAACACTATGTTGTTGTAGACTTTAGACACTTACTTGACAGCTTTTATTAGAAAAACATTAATCTTCTTACTTAAAAGTCATAGAAACTCATAAAAACTTGCAAAATTGAGGGTAAAACGCGCGAAAAACAGGTCACCCTACTCCCCTTAAGAATTGAGTTACGTCCCCGTAACTCTACTACTAAAATGAAAGAACTCTGGGTATTTTTCTCTCATCAAATCTTCAGCTTCCCAAGTAGCTTCTTCGGTTTGTTGGTTAGACCACAACACTTTCACTATTTTAACACTCTTTCTATGAGTATCTCTGAGCTTACTGTCTAGGATTTTCATTGGCCTCTCTTCATAGGTCAAACTTTGGTCTAACCCTATTGCTTCAGGTTGTAACACATGTGACTCGTCTGGCACATACTTCCTTAGTTGAAATACATGGAAAACATTGTGAACTTTGCTCAAATCCATTAGTAGTGCTAGCTTATAAGCTACCTTTCCGAACCTTTGCAAGATCTCATAGGGTCCTATGTACTTTGGGCTCAACTTTCCTTTCCTTCCAAAACTCATCACTCCTTTCATTGGTGATACCTTAAGTAACACCTTGTCGCCAACTTCAAACACAACTTCTTGGCGTTTTTGATCCGCATATGACTTTTGTTAATCTTGTGCTACTTGAATCCTTGCTTGTATTACTCTAATTTTCTTGATGGTCTCCTCTATCAATTGAGGTCCTAGAATCACTGTCTCACTTATGTCGTTCCAACACAAAGGGCTCCTATGTTTCCTTCCATACAAAGCTTCAAAAGGTACCATTCCAATACTTGCATGGTAACTATTGTTGTATGAAAACTTAATGAGATCCAAGTGATCCTCCCAATTCTCTTGAAAGTCCATTACACAAGCCCTTAGCGTTTCTTCTAAGGTTTGTATGGTTCTCTCTGTTTGTCCATCAGTTGCTGGATGGAAAGATGTACTCATCTTCAATGTTATACCAAAGTTCTCCTGAACACTTTTCTAGAATTTCGAAAGAAACCTAGAATCCTTATCTCACACGATATCCTTTGGAACTCCATGTAGCCTCACAACATATTTTATGTATGCCTTTGCAAATTATTCCATCTTCTATGTCTCTTTCATGGGTATAAACACTGCTGACTTAGTGAGTCTATCTACCACCACCCATATGGTATCATTCTGATTCTTACACTTTGGCAAGCAACTCACAAAGTCCATCGAAATGCAATCCCATTTCCATCATGGTATCTCAAGTGGTTGGACTTCTTCTTGTGGTCTTTTATGCTCAAATTTAACCTTGTGACAAGTAATACATTTACTCACAAATTCAGCTACTTCTCTCTTCATCCTATGCCACTAATACATCTTCTTTAGATCCTTGTAAAGTTTATCGCCTCTAGCATGCACTGCATACGGGGTATTATGACCCTCTTCCATGATTCTTCGCTTCAAAGCCTCACATTTCTGTAGGGCACACCACCTTCCTTTATACCTTAAGCTTCCATCCTCATGAATCTTAAAATCCATAGGCTTTCCTGCTTTCAGCTTTTCCCTAATACTGTCCAGTTTCACAACTCCGTCCTGGTTCTCCTTAATTTCCTCAACTATTGTTGGTTGGATACTGAGATTAAAAAGAATTCCTTCCAACTCTCCCTCCTTCACTATTTTCAAACTCAATCTCTCTATGTCCTTATATAGCTCATTAGCAACCACTAAGGTATTCACTGAATGTTTTGTTTTACGACTTAGAGCATCGGCTACCACATTGGCTTTCCCTTCATGGTATTGGATATCTACGTCATAATCCTTGATCAACTCGAGCCATCTCCTTTGTCTCCTATTTAAATCCTTTTGAGTGAAAAAGTACTTTAAACTCTTGTGGTCTGTGTATATCCTACATTTCACTCCATACAAGTAGTGTCTCCATAATTTCAAAGCAAACACTATTGCTGGTAACTGTAGGTCATGAGTAGAGTAGTTATTTTCATATGGTTTCAATTGTCTCGAAGCATAAACTATCACCTTTCTATTTTGCATCAACACACACCCCAAACCATTTTTAGAGGCATCACTATACATATCATAAGAGTCACTTCCATCTGGCAAGGTTAGCACTGGAGCTGTAGTCAAACGCTCTTTGAAGGTCCAAAATGCCTCTTAAAACTTATTACTCCTCTCAAACTTATAGTCTTTGTTCATTAACGAAGTCATGGGTTTAGCAATTCTCAAAAATTCCTTCACAAACCTCCTATAGTAACCTGCTCACCCTAAAAATTCCGTACGTCCGTCACATTCTTCGGCGTAGGCCACACCTTAACTGGTTCATTTTTGGCTGGATCTACTTCAACTCCCTCTTTAGACACAATATGCCCCAAAAATGCTACTTTCTCCAACCAGAACTCACATTTCGTGAACTTAGCATACAACTCATTTTCCTTTAATGTCATCAAGACTGTCCTCAAATGCTGCACATGTTCTTTCTTACTCTTAGAATACAATAAGATGCCATCAATGAAAACGACCACAAAGTTATCCAAAAACCAATAGAAGATTCTATTCATTAAATCCATAAAATGCTGGCGCAATTGTCAACCTAAAAGGCATCAAAGTGAATTCATAGTGTCCATACCTAGTGAGAAAAGCGGTTTTAGGTATGTTCTCATTAGCAATCCTCAATTGATTGTATCATGACCTTAGGTCAATTTTCGAAAGCACAATAGCTCCTTTCAATTGATCAAACAAGTCATCAATTCTCGGTAATGGATACTTATTCTTGATCGTCACCTTATGCAACTCCCTATAGTCAATACACAACCTCGAACTCTCATCTTTCTTCTTTACAAATAATATTGGTTCTCCCCAAGGTGAAGCACTAGGCCTAATGTAACCCTTTTCCAACAAATCCTATAATTGCTCCTTCAACTCACTCATTTCTGCAGACGCCATCCTATAGGGTGCTTTGGAAATAGGTGTTGTTCATGGAACTATGTCTATAGTGAAGTCAATCTCCCGCTTAGGTGGCATTCCCAGAATCTGCTCCGGAAGCACATCAAGAAAGTCCCTCACTACTTCAATATCCTCGGGTTTATCGGTCTCAACATGATCCACATCTCTCACACTACAAAGGTAAATTGGAAAACCTCTCTTCATAAACCTAGCAAACCTCATTACTGACACTATTTTGTTGGGTTTCGGTCTTCATGCCCTCCAATAGCTCACCTTGTTACCCTTATTCATCAATGAGATCTTCTGTAGTTCACATAGAATCTCAGCCTTATGTTTGCTCAACCAATCTATCCCTAAGATCACTTCTAAGTCACCTAAATCAAACTCGATTAGGTTAGCCTTAAACTCCACTCCCTCAATTTCAATAGGAACATCTTGATATCTCCTTGAACATTGCACTTCTTGTCCTTAAGGTAACATTATTGACAAAAGAGTACGTTGCAGGAGTTCAGTGGAAACAAAAGAGTACGTTGCACCAGAATCAAACAAAACTTTAACAGGAAGAGAGTGAATGAAAAAATTACTAGTGATCACATCTTTATTAGCATCCGCTTCACTTTGAGCCATCACATTTAGCTTTGTCCAGTGTTTGAGGTCTTAGTCTGTCCTCCTCCATTCCTATTTCCGGCTTGAGATGTCACCTTTCCTCCCATATTTCCTTGGAAACCCTTTTGTTGTCCCCCAACTATATTCCCCCTAGCTTGAGAATTATGTCCCTCCTTTCCTTTGTTCTTAGAGAAGCACTCATACTCACGGTGTCCAAGTTTGTTACACAATCGACAAGTCACTGGGTTCCCTACACAGTCCTTCCTTGGGAGGTAGTTGGGACACTTCTTGAAAAAGTACACTCGCCCTCCTTGACTGGCCACCTGAGTCCTATTTCCATTTCAAAAATTAGGCTTCCCAAAGTTTCCCCTACTACCCTGGAAGTTGTTGTTGAAACGGGGTCTCTTATATCCACCATGATTCCCTTGTTGGTTGAAGTTTCCTCCATCATCCATCCTTTTCTCCCTCGTCTCGTTTTCCTTCTGTAAATCTAAGGGTCTCTAGCATACAAGTGTGTGGCCCTACCATATAAATCATTATCTAAGGATTCAAAGATCTTTCCAGTTAGCTGTGACGGTAAAACTAAGGGTAACACTAGTACAAAAATCCACTCTTGCTGCGTTATTTTTAGGGGTATTTGCTGTGGTTTTTAACCGCAGCACTTGGAACAGCAGCAATGAACCAACTTCTTATTTGCTGCGGTGGTAGGCAAAACTGCAGCAAAAAGGTGGCCAAAAATGGTGGGAAATCCCACTATTTGGTTCGGTTCGTTGTAAAACCGCAGCAAATAGTGGGATTTCCCACAAAAAAAAAGTTTTATTTGCTGCGGTTTTCAAATAACCACTTAAAAAAATAATTTTTTTTTTTTTGCTTTTTTATGCTAAATTGTCGCCTGAATGTTTGTATATGTACAATAGGTGTAATAACAACATTACAGCAACATTAAAATTATAACATCAACCTCACATGTTATACATACATAATAATTAATGTTTTTAACCTCAATTACAATTATATTACAAAAAATAAACTTCAAATAGCATTATGCAGATAAGTGACAGCAACGGCAGCAACACAACACAGCAACAGTGGCAGCAAGGGCAGCAACTCAACAATGGCAGCAACGACATCAACTCAACAATGGCAGCAACGACAGCAACACAACTCAACAACTCACAAATAACCAGACATCAACAATAATAACAACACTAACAAGACAATCACTCAATCATAATTGTAAACATACTATATATGTTTATGTTTATATACATAATCTCCATCAGGGAAGTGGTTACGATCACCCACCATTCGAGTTAGGCTACTTCAACAGGTTTTTAAGCCTGGAGCAACTCAAACAACCATGGTCATCACTTGAGTCCCTTCATCATTTGGAGATAGTTAGTGTCTTATGAAAAAGTACTCATTTTTTATCAAAGAATCGTCGGACTCTAAGGGACTCGATAATCATTCAACAATTGCATCACCAGTTAGTTATCTTACATAAAACATAGAAGAAAACAAAAATCAAGCAATAGCTAGTAGTAATACTGATAAATAAAAATGGAAAACCAAACTAAAAATAGGGAATCGAAAGATACATATTACATAGCTATAACTCCTATGTGTGTTTAGCAGCCTAGGAGTTCCTTACTTCCTTAAAGCATGATCTATTGGGCAAATAGTGCAATAAGTTTGAGACGCATTCAAAATTTCTAGCTTCTTTCGGAATCCGACACACAAGATGGTTAGATACTTGACTACTTTGCTAGCATAATATGAAAGGAATAGAAACAAATATTGCAAAATGAAGGGGGACACAAGAACATGACCTAAATACAAGCAGGAGCTACCCATAATAAACAAGATGATCATGAAAATGTATGGAACAGTTTTTCCAAGACAACTGGACAAATGATTGCCTTGTTTAGTTTCCATAATCATTAGTCATTACAGCAACAACTTAGTAAGGAAAGAGATAGAAGTGTCAAAATCCAAGATAATATACTGAATGAAATTAAGTATCCTAGAAGTGCAAAATCCTAGATAATATACACTAGAAGTATCATTAGTCATTACAACAACTCAGATTGGTGAAAAATAGAAAACAAAATCCAAATTTTTTTTTTCTTCAAATTCAAGGACTATATAGTATATCAATATTCTTAATCAACTTCAAATTCAAGCCTCACACTCAGTCCCTAGCATATACACGCACACACATACACACACACTCACTCAGCCACTCCCTCACTAACACGGACACTTAGTCCCTCCCTCTCTCCCTCCCTCACTCAATCAATCACAATTTCACAGTCAGTCAAAATATCACACACTCACTTAGCCACTCCCTTACTCAGTCACTCACTCACACACGCACTTAGTTACAGTCTCACACTCACGGTCACGCAAACAGTCACACACTCACAGTCACTGTCTCACACAGTCATTCACTCGTAACCACACACTCACACTCATTCACTCACAACAACACACAAACACACACCCACAACAAAAAAAACCACCAACCCAAAACTACCACAACCAAAATAGAACAACCAGCCAAACACAAAACCACCACCTTAAACTAAATTAAATAAAAATCATAAACTAAAAATAACAAAATTAAAATAAAAAACGACAAAATCAACTCCAAAAACAACAACAAAATCGACAAAATCAACAAAATAGAAACCAAAAGAAAACAAGAAAAGCTACCTTAACGTTGAAGCCAACAAAAAATCGATCTTCCAATTTCAACATAAATCGAAATACAAAAATTAAAACCACCAAAAATCCACCTCTCCTAAGAAGATGATGAAAGAAAGACTAACCTGTAAAGGAAATATTGCTCAGCGCTGCAATTTGAAAAAAAATATATATATATATATATATATATACAATTAAACCCAAATTAACCAAAATCATTAAAAAATGAGAAAAAAAAAAGATAAAAAGATTAACAAAGAGGTAGTATACAACTGACATTATAGAATACAAACAAAGGAAAACGATCATGATTTACTCATTTACTTCCATCAAATTCATCTCCTCTTTACCACATAATTTACAATTCGAATTCAACAATCTTAGAAAAAATTAGGACATCACAAAACCTTAAATACACACCAAATCACAGAAATCAAAGCCTAATTACAACAAAATAATACGAAAAATAAAAGGCAATTGAAAAAGGAGTGCGAATGTTTCAGAACTTTTGAAAGTACCTTCGGGAATTGTGATGAGAGGTGAAGAATTGCAGTTACAAGAACAAGGAGGACAACTAATAGAGGTTGAAGATGAAGAGAGAGAAGTTGGAGCTGAGCACCGTAAATCAGCACCAAAATCGCCACCGTAAATCAATACCAAAAATCGCCTCCAAAAACACCAAAAATCACAACACAAAAATTAAAACACAAAATAAAAACTAATACTGAAAAATTAAACAAGAAGAAAGGAGAGAAAAGAGGTGGATTTTATCTTAATAGTTGTAGGAGAACGAGATCCAGAGGAAAAAATGAAGATAGAGATTTTTGGAGGAAGAGGGAAGCTCATAAGAGGGAGAGGAGAGAGAAGATCAGATAAGAGGGATAGGGTTAGAGTTAGAAGGAAGGAAAGAATGAGTGATTTTTTGGAGGGTTTTGTATTTATAGCCCCTTCGTTTGGGCTGGGCTTCAACCATTTGTTTTGGGTTGATTTATTTGCTGCGGTAATAACCGCAAAAAATAAGAAAAAGAACCACAGTAAATAAATCAACCGCAGCAAATAATTTTTCTTGTGTATCATCAACAACTATTTGCTGCGGTACTTTAAAAATCTCAAAGAACCGCAGCAAATGTGGCGCAGCAAAATCCAATTTTTCATCTAGTGTAATCCTCTCTCAAAATGACTAGATTTCAACCTCTCAGTTGCTACAGCCTCAGGAGCAAACCTAGACAATTCTATAAACTTTGAGTAGTACTCAGTAACAAACATACTTCCCATCTTAAGTTCTAGAAACTCCTCAACCTTTAGTTTCTGAAGAAACACAGGGTGGAACTTATTACGAATCCGCTCCTGAAACATTTCCCAATTAAATCCTGGTAAAGCCCTTATTACAGCCTCATTTTGTGACCACCATAAATTAGCTTCTCCCCAAAGATAGTAAACAACATGGTTCACCTTAAGCTCCTCTGGACACTCGACTGCCCCAAACAATTTATTAAACTCTCTCAACCATCCCTCTAGAATAGTTGGATTGTGCTCTCCGTGGTAAGTGGGTGGCTTGCTTTGAGAAATTTTCTTGAAGAGTTCCCCAGCAGGGTCACTACCATTTCCATTTCCTATGGCAGCTAACTGTTTAGCTGCATCAGCTAATTGCCTCACTACTTCATTTAGCTGATTGTTGTTACGTTTAGCCATTCTATTTCTCCTGTAGAGGAAAAGACCTTTGTATTAAATTAAGTCTAACAGTAAGTTAGGACAACATAGATTTAAATCATAAAACACTTTCTCATTTCATCTCATAAAAGAAGTTTCATTCTTTTAGAGTGAATGATTCACTTTGCCTTGATTGTTTACACAACCATTAAAAGAAGAATGAAGCACATAAGAAATAAAAATAATTCCCTTGGTTATATTCTACTTGAGGCTTGAATTCATAAAAAATATTTATTAGTCAACTTTTCTCATTACTTCTTATGGCTCACTGCCACTTATTCAAACTAAGGTAAACAATAACTTAAACTGTTCAGCTAGACATTAAAACATTAGACATCAGTAGTTAACTATTTCTAAACAAAGTCTCTACATATTAACATTATCCTTCTTGTCTCTTGACATAACATATTTATTTGGTACGAATTCAGCGTCATCCTTAGTGTCATCCCATTTCTTCATCTGTTTCTTCTCCTTCTCCTTCTATGTCTTCCTCAGGATATGATTCTTCTTTCTCTTCTTCAGATTTGGTTAAGAAGTAAACATATACCGTGATTACTGGATCTGGGTCCTCAATTTCATAACACGAACTATCCTTGGATGCACCAGTCCTCGAACCCGTAGGAGTCTCCTCTACCATTTGGTCTACACTCCCTTACCTGCCCTCTGGGCTTGGTGCGGGCGGGGTCTCCTCATTTGCATTCATTTGTTGATACTGCTGTTCTTTCCTAGCAATGTACCCCTCCAAGAACCTCCAATCACAACCCCACTGGCCAACATCATCCTTATACTTAGAGTAGTTTGGAAGGCCTCCAAGAAAATGAAAATCACTAAAGTTTGCCTTAATTTCTAAGTAGGGTGAACATTCAGTTAAACACCTAACAATCAAGGCTGTTGCATGGTCAGGCTGATCCCATTGTGGTAACTTCAACACCGTACTCATATACCAACAGTAGAATCGTATATTCCAAACGTATTGCGATGGACTTTCATAGTCTTTCTTCTCCAATGTTCCTATTTGAGTATACTTACTAGGCATACTATGTGTCATCCTGCACAAAACATAAAACTAATGGTCCATCATTCCCAAACAAAACAAAAGAAAACAAACTAACAGTTCTACAAAAAGAGGTCTTATGGCTAACATACAATTTTATTTACGCCCAACTATTGACATAAGCATCACCTTAAATATGAACTTTAATGCATGAAAGAAAAGAAACAAGGTCTATCCTACATGCCCAAACGTCCTACCCAAGCTCACCATATGGTATTAATTCCATTTTCAAAAAGTTTCCAATTTCAGAAATTCCTCTTTCCAAAAATAAAACTTAGGGTACCCCAATATAAAATTCATTTTATTCCAAAATCTAAGCTCTAGTAACCACTTTGTAACACCCTGGATTTTCCTAACTTCCTACTTCTCATTTTTCCGGAAAACATAGTAAATAAATAAGAATTATGTTTATTAAAACTACTGGATATGAAAAAACCAAAGTATTACCGCCGCCGTGATAACGGCTAAGGCATTTATCAAAGTACTACAGCGGAAGTCTTAAAACCAAAACAATTTAAAACTAAACTTCAAAACATTCTCAAATTGAAAATCAACTTTAAACTTATTACACTTTGGAACCATATTAATGGCCCTTAAAAACCAAACCAAAACTAATATTAGAAGTTTTTAAAAATCCAAACATCCAAAATAAATGTTAATCTTCATAAGCAATTAAAATAAAGCAAAGCTACAAAACACAGCAAGCGTTGTCACTCCATCCCATCATGAAATGACTTATGCCCACTTGTACCTGCAACTTTTCTTTTTCTAGACAACTACTCACCACAAGTGGGTCATCGTAGGGCCAAGTCCAAGACAAAACCATGCACACAAAACAAACAGGCAGCAAAGTTGAGTACATAACTACTAAAGACTATGCAACAACAATAAGAAATAAAACATGCACTCAACTTACCTTTGACAAACCTTTTTCTGTATATGGACTCAACTAAAATAATTACTATATATATAATTACGGATCCTGCATCAAACGGGTTTCCTCCTTAAAAATCATCGCCCTATTGGGCACCAACTTGGGAGCAACTCCAAGAAGGTATTACTATGTCACATCAAGTGACAGATATCCAGCACATTAAAAATAGAAAAGAGTACAACGTCTTGTACCGCAATTAGAAGTCATAGATCACTGTTGCATACGACACCCCCCATTGTTCATACTCAAGGTATATATTTTCCAAGAGTTTTGATGCAAGTTCTGTTACACTTTACATGATATAACATGTTTAACAATGTTATGACTCTCATGCAACATCACATAACAACATGCATCCAATCACGAAAGCCAATTTAATTATCTTCAACTTAAGTGGTTAAAAATTAATCTTTGGTGTGTCCTTTAATTAAACAGAACCTCATGTACCAAACATTAACTGTGAGTGGCTAATAACTTGCTTTCTTCCTGACCACACATTATACTATGAGTGGCAACATGTCTAAAAATAATTGCTGATAACTCCTTTTAATTATGTGAATAAAAATTCACAACTATCTTTCTTGTTCATGAAGTAACAAATCAACTTAAAAATAACTTTCTTCATTGATCAATAAACTATTGGCCAAATTAAACTGATCATAATATTCCAATTCAAGTTTAAAAAATTTAACTTTCTATTTAACCTTGAATGTCATCAAACTTTGAGAACATGCTAAACAAACTTGCGATGCATATAAAGTTCATTGTTCAAACAAGCATACAAGATTTCATGTAATCAAGAATTACACAAGTATGCACTCCAACTCTTATGTTTGTCTTTAGTACTTACGTACCTTGTATAATAATTGTGCTCCGCCACAACTTCTAGAAGTGGACTAGTTCAAACTCTCCTACATAAGGAAAAACCGAACTAATTAAGTTAAAACCTTGTTGAATAAATTCTACAACAACTATGACTAACTTCTAATTTGGAAACTTTGTTTAAAACTTCCTTATATGGTCTCTATTCAATTCCATACTTCACTTTTCTTTTGTATTGCAATACTACATAGTTTCCGGGACATATTTATGCTTTATAAAACCTTAATAAAAATTTTATGCCACTTTAGAAAACTGGACAGCAATCTGAATTTATCAAAACTCCTTTAAAACTTTCGAAAACAACACAAATTAATCATACAATGTATTACTTAACTTACATGATCAACTGATGCTAATTACATACTTTAAAAGTCTAATTAATTAGTTTATAAAATCTGGACGGCATGTTAAACATGCTTAAAATCACTTTTAAACTTCATAAAACATACTCAAATCTATATATATGTCAATATAGAATTGTTTTGTGATCATACTAGTACAATTTGGACACCTTAAACTTAATTTAACTTGTTTTTATTAAAATTTCAGATTTATTTATAAACTTTAAAGTCATGAAAAACTTATAAACACATCAGAATTTCATGCCAAAACACTTCTACAATCTACCAACATATTTATGAAATCAATCTAGGCTTTAGAACAATTTTTCATATGCCAAAACATGTTCATAATATTTATTCAACTCAAATTCATGATTATAAAATTTGGGCAGCTTTATAAAATAAGTTTAAAACCCTTAAAAATCAATCTAAACTTAATAACATCATCATAAATTCACCCAACAATAATTTATGATCAAAATATCAAAGTTTAGAACATAAAAATTCATAAAATCATAACTTCATAAAATTTTCAAACCCTAATTTATAATTTCATGAACAACAAAATTAATTCATGCCTTAAAACAATTCATACTTATATCAACACATGATTAAACTTATAAAAACATGATTAAACATAATTATGAACATAAATTTGCAAGATTGAATCAAAAAATAAAGAAGGAGAAATATTTTTTATAAGGAGTTCGAAAAAATTACCAAAAACAGGGAGGAAGTGCAGCGGTGGCGCGCGGTGGCTGCTGTGGCGGGGGTCCGGCGCTGCATGGATCCCGAGGCACAATTCTCTCTTTTAGTTGATTTAAAATCATGAAATTCAATTGAATAAATATTTTGATCAAGTTTTGGTTTATGAAAAATTGTTCTAAAGTATAGATTGGCTTTCATAATTATGTTAGTGGATTGTAGAAGAGTTTTATCATGAAATTTTGATGTTTTTATATGTTTTTCATGACTTTAAAGTTTATAAATAAATCTGAAATTTTAATAAAAACAAGTTAAAGTAAGTTTTAAGTATTCATATTAAGCTAGTATGATCACATATGAATTCTATGATGCTACATATAATTTTTGGTATGTTTTATGAAGTTTAAAAGTGATTTTAAGCATGCTTAACATGCTGTCCAGAATTTATAAAGTGAATAATTAGGCTTTTAAAGTATGTAATTAGCATAAATTGATCATATAAATTAAGTAATACATTGTATGATTGATTTACGTGGTTTTTGAACCTTTTCAAGGAGTTTTAGTAACTTTTTGTTGCTGTCCACTTTTCTAAAGTGGCATAAAAATTATACTAAGGTTTTGTAAAACATAAATAAGTCCCGAAAACTAAGTAAGGTTACAATAGAAAAGTTAAAGTGTAGTATGGAATTGAATAGAGACCATATAAGGAAGTTTTGGACAAAATTTCCAATATATAAGTTAGTTATAGTTGTTGTAGAATTTAGTCAACAAGGTTTTAATTTAGTTTCGTTTTTTCCCTATGTAGGAGACTTTGAACTATTCCACTTCTAAAAGTTGTGGCAGAGCACCGTTACTTTACAAGGTACGTAAGTACTAAAGACAAACACAGGAGTTAGAATGCATGCTTGAACAATTCTTGATTACATGAAATCTCGTATGCTTGTTTTGAATCATGAATTTATGTGCATGACAAGTTTTATTAGCATGTTCTTAAAGTATGATGGCATTCCATGTTAAATAGAAAGTTAAATTTTTATAAGCTTGAATTGGAATGTTATGATCTGTTTAATTTGGCCAATGGTTTATTGACCAAGGAAGGAAGTTATTTTTAAGTTGGTTAGTCACTTAGACGATCAACAAGAAATGTAGTTGTGAATTTTTATTAACATAATTAAAAGAAGTTATGAGCAATTATTTTAAGATATGTTGCCACTCACAGTTTAATGTGTGGTCAAGAAGAAAGTAAGTTATTAGCCACTCACAGTTAATATGTGGTATAGGAAGTTCAGTTTAATTAAAGGACACACATAAGATTAATTGGAATCACCTAAAGTTGAAGATAATCAAATTGGCCTACTAGATTTGATGCATGTCTTTAAGTGATGTTCTATGAGAGTCATAACATTGCTAAACCTGTTAAATCACGTAAAGTGTAAGAGGATTTGCATCAAAACTCTTGGAACGTATATACCTTGAGTATGAACAATGGGGGGAGTCGTATGGAACAGTGATCAATGACTTCTAATTGGAGTACAAGACGTTGTACTCTTTTCTATTTTTAATGCGCTAGATATCCGTCACTTTATGTGACATAGTAATACCTTCTTGGAGCAGCCTTATACACATGGAAAATGACTTCTTGAAGGTTTCTTGATTAAAATATTGAATCTTGAAAGGTTTCTTGAAGATTTGAAGAAAAAACCACAAAATTGCGCAAATTTGAGGAGCATGAGTTGCGTCAATTTTGACGATTTTTGGTGAATTTCGGTAAATCATATTGTTGTGTACGTCTGGTTGTAATTTGTTGATTATCTAGATTATGAAGGTAAGAATAAGTTTGTTAGGATATTTTTTGTTTAGAAATGATTTGTTAGGATATTTTAGCAAGTTGCATGACATGTAGTGATGATGTGGCATTCTTATCTTGTGAGTCATCGATGACTAGATTAGGGCGATTTTTCCTATGTTTTGCGTGTATTTTTAGCTTAGTTTAGTTAGGATTTTGTTGATGATTATGACTATAAATAATCTCAACATTAGTTTGTAAAAATTCATCAGATTAGTGAATTCAATAAACATTATTGTTTAAAGTATTATTTGTTTTCTACAAAACAAAACCAAACCGAAGAAATTTTCGAGTGTGAAAATTTCAAACACTTTGAAAGAGTTGGTGCTTAGAATTTAGACTCTTGTAAGGATAATTTTAGGAATTGAGGGTGCATAGCTTTAATCAATTCACAAAATTATTCGACTTAGATCGATTTTCTTAGTGCTTGGCTTTACAGAAAACCGAATTAAGATTCTATCATTGTGAATGGCAATTTCTTTATCAATATTCACATCACTCATCTTCAATGTTGTACCAAAGTTCTCCTGAACACTTTCCAGAATTTCAAAAGAAACCTAGAATCCCTATCTGACACGATATCCTTTGAAACTCCATAAGTATACTCACAACAAGTTTTATGTAAGCCTTTGCAAGTTGTTCCATTTTCCATGTCTCTTTTATGGGAATAAACACTGCTGACTTAGTAAGTCTATCCACCACTACCCATATTGTATCATTCTGATTCTTAGACTTTGGCAAGAAAGTCACAAAGTCCATTGAAATGCAATCCCATTTCCATCCTGGTATTTCAAGTGGTTGGACTTCTGTTTGAGGCCTCTTATGCTCAAATTTAACCTTTTGACAAGTAAGACATTTACTCACAAATTCAGCCACTTCTCTCTTCATCCTAGGCAACCAATACATCTTCACTACAAAAAAAAAGTGAAATTAGCAACTACTAAAATTGGTTGCTAAGCATGGAAAATCAGTTGCTATTATGCTTAGATACAAAATTGTCAACCAAATATCACTAGTAAAAAAAATGGATTTTGCTGCACCAAATTTGCTGCGGTTTTTTGACATTTTCAAAGAACCGCAGCAAATAACACTTGATGATTTCAACACAAAATAATTTGCTACGGTTAAAATATTTGCTGCGGTTGTTTATTCTATTTGTTGCGGTTGAACCGCAGCAAATAATCGAACAACAATTAAAAAGCTTCAGCCCAAGCCCAGTAATAAAAACCTATTTTAACCCACTTCCTGTATATACCCGGCCTCCCCCCTTTTCCTTCTTATTTTTGTCCTCACCCTTTCCTCAAACCCTAACCCTTCAATCCCCTTCTCTCACTCAATGTCGCCTCTCACTCTCATTCCCCTTCTTTCTCTCACTCAATAATCTCGCCTCTCCCTTCATTCCCCTCCTTTATATCACTCAATCTCACCTGTCACTGATCATTCCATGAATTTCGTCTTCACATTGAAGAAACGAATCAAATCTAGGTTTAATTATAGGTTTGGCGAATAATTAAAGGCTTCGAAGTTGAATTGTCGATGAGCGAATCTTCGAATCAAACCCTAGAGGTTTAATTTATGTCTTGTTTAAGCTAATTTGTTAGACTTTAGGTTTTAATATTGCGATTTTTTTGATGTGATTTTCGTTTATTTGTTTGAGTTTGAATGTTAAAGCTAATTCGTTGATTTTTAGGTTTGAATTTGCGATTTTTTTGATGTGATTTTTTAATGGTTGTTTTATTACTTTCGTTTTTTGTATTATCATGTAATTTATTGTAATTATCTTAATTTTAAATTGTTGTTGTAATTTCATGTGTTTTTTGTGGAACTAGGTTTTTATTATGTATTCAATTATTTACCAATTACCACCAATTTTCGCCGATTTCTGGTGTAGATTTCTCATGTTTTGTTATATTTGGTTTTCTTTAGTTTGTTTATGTGATTTAGGAGCACTAGCTGAAGAATTATGTATTACATTGTAGTGTTGTTTGTCCTTTTCCCCTCGCGGTATGATGATTACCATTTAATTGGTAATGTGTTTTGAATCATCATTTGCCTATTTTTAAATCGAGGGTATGAGTTGTATTTGTCGTAAGTTTTGTCAATTTATCAACTATTATTCCGGGTGTCATCATTGATTTGGTATGGCATTAGTTTGTATCAAAGCTTTTGTGGGATAGCAGGTAACCAAACAACTCAAATAGGCTTAAGTGAAATTGACTTGTGTTTTATGGGAAATTTGGAAAATTTTCAGGAAAAAAAACGTAATTGGTTTGGATGATCTTTTGAAGGATAACAAGAAGGAGCAAGAGAAAAAGAGGAAGGGAAAGTTGAAGCTTGTGAAGCAGTAACTTTGTGAGTCAGATATGATGATGATGCTACTAATGCGACCGAAAATAAGCTGACTGAAGCGCTCCATGGTTTTAAGAAGACAGTATAGTGGATTTCCTTGTTTTGGTTGTAGTGTTTTTTTTTTTTTTTTTGGCGATGATATAGGTAATTTAAACTTGCTGGATTTTGTAGATATGTGAAGTTGATGGTCATGATGGTGCCATGGGTGATCTCGAAAAGGAAGATGTTACTTTGAGCTGGGGTTTGCAAGTGTTTGGAGCTCAAGTTTTTTGATATATTGCATCTTCCATTATGTAAAGGTTGCTTTTAGTGATTGCTTGTTAACCAATGTTGTCCTGTACAAAACTCCATCGCCCTTGGTTTTTCCTCAGCTAGAAGATTGCTTGCTTTTACAGGCCTCGTTAAACAACAAACACAACATGCTGTTGGATAATAGCTCACAAACGGGTACATATCTGTTACACTTTTCTCGATTGATACCTTTGGTTTTGCTTCACTTGTGTGTTGGCAATGGGGAGCTATTATTTTGTTAATTTCAGATATTACTTGCAGGAGAGTCGTTACTTGAAGGATTACTCTTGAATGGTTGGCTCTCGAAATTGATTATAACTTATGGTGTTTTAGAAGAATCAATAGCAAAATGGACCCTTAATCTGTGTATATCAAACACAAACACTGCTAAGAATTTTATATCATTGATCATTTTTGTATCTTTTATTTGTAGTGTTTTACTAATCAGAAGAATCACTAATGGCTTCTGCTTGTAACTTTTGGTGTGCCATTTTGTGCAACAAGGTTAGTTAGGTGCCTAGGTCTTGGTAGAAAACGACTTTAAAAATGTGCTGTTTAATTTAATTAACAGGTAGCCAATGATCTCCATTTTAAATTGTCTAGTTCTTTTGTTGCTCTTTTAGATTGATGCTCCTACAACTAAGATCGAATAGATCCCTGGCTTTATGGAACTAAAAACAGCTCTTGACTGTTTTGGCTTTCAGTTGCATTCATCTTCCCATGTGGAATCAAGTTTTGATGGTAAGTTATCTCTACCTTTTTTAAGTCAACTGTCAACTGTATTGGCTCCTATATGTTTTTCTGCATATGGTATAACATATTCTAGGTAAAATGCATGTGTGATCTGTCTGTTTTTTTTCTGTTTCTTAAGATATTACTTAACCTCGTTGTGCTATCTCCACTATCCAGGAGCATAAGCATTTCGTATTTATGAAAATTCTTATCACGACTCGGTTTTTGTCAGCTTCTCTTTATAGTTTTGTTGGAAGCAATGTTCCTTTTTAATCCCTTCTGTTTTTTTCAATATCTCTGGATATATTGTTTACACACTCTTTAAACAATTGAAATATAGAGTACAATATTGCAAGTTTATTTAAGGGATCTTTTCAGTGTTATTACCTATTGCTCCTTCACAGATTGAATGGCTTATTTTAGACCTTGCAAATACATGTGTTTTGCAACTTTGTAAGTACTTGTTATATATACTTTTATTATAGAGATCAACTGGCATCTGGAATAACAGGAGTAAATATAGTTTGGAAGTGGCAACAAAACAATAGGACTAAACATTGTTCTGAATTTATTCGTGGAATTGTGAGATATAATGCCATACCAAAGACATATAATCGATAAGTAGCCCTCATTCTTGAATCAAAACCACAAGTCCTTGCTATACTTGGATTTTAAATCACTTACTTGGTTTCTAATCGATAATGTTTGTAAGCCTTGGTTTCTAAATCATATATCTATCATCTTCATTTCAACCCATGTTAGTGAATAGTGTAACTCGTTTTTTATTTTGTTCAACTTAAGAATAAACAGAAAGTTGTAGGTACATCATTAAATCTTCTTAAATTGTTGCATATGGAGATAATTTCATGGTCAGGATTTTTCCTGTTTATGTTAGCATCATTTGAGTTACTAAATCATCTTGTATTCCTAAAATTTGATTATTACTGGGTTACTACTCATTTTCTGCTTTTATTTTTGACATTTTTTTTACATTGAGATACACACAGTTGCTGTAGGGGCTGCTATAGGTCAGGCTTGCCTGCTTCTTTCTGCTGGAACCAAAGGAAAGAGGTTTATGCTGCCACATGCCAAAGGTCCAGCCCTCTAATTGATAGAAGTGTAATTATATTGAAAAAAAAATTCTTTCTACTGTAATTTTTTTGTGATAGAAGTGTCATTATATTGAAAATAATTGATTCTATGTATAACATTTCAGCTTCTAATTTTGCTTTAAAATGCACAAAAAAAAAAATTATTTTTTTGGGTGCTTATTTGCTGCGGTTTTGTGAATAACCGTAGCAAAAAGTCCATTTTTTTGCTGCGGTTGAACCGCAGCAAATAATATGTTGGTTTATTGCTGCTGCTCCAAGTGCTGCGGTCAAATACCCCTAAAAAAACCGCAGCAAAATTGGATTTTTGTACTAGTGTATGCTAAATTTAACAACCAATGATTTGTAAATTTGGTTGCCATTTAGCAACCAACTAAAAATTCGTTGCCTATTATAGCAACTATTTTTTTACATTTGGTTGCGACACTAGATATTAACTTTCCCTTTCTAGCAACCAAATTATCAGTTTTCGTTGCCAAATAGCAACCAAATCTGACAATTTTGGTTGCCAAATTTTTCAGAAATGATAAAAAAAAAATAGTCTCTACTCTTAACTGATAAACTTCCCAAGGAGGTCACCCATCCTAACACTAATCTCGATCAAGCACGCTTAACTTTATAGTATCTTAGTACAGAAGCGCCCTCAAAGGAAGATGTGTCTTGTTACTAATAGTAGTCTAGCAAATGTTTTTAAAGCAATCATGGATAAGCTTAGCAACGAGTTTTTTGATATTAAAAAATCATTTGGTTGTCAATTTTGGTACTTAAGTTTAGCAACTATTTATTCAATATTTGTTTTCAGTTAGCAACCAAATATAAATCATTTGGTTGTCAATTTTAGTGCATAAATTTCGTAACCATTTTTTGATATTTTGTTGTCAATTTTCAACCAATTTAAAATCGTTGGCAAAATCGGTTGCTAAATTGACTTATTTTTGTAGTGCTTCTTTAAATCCTTGTAAAGTTTGTCGCCTCCAGGATGCACTGAATACGAGTTATTATGACCTTCTTCCATGATTTTACGTTTCAAATCTTCACATTTCTGTGGTACACACCACCTTCCCTTATAACTTAAACTTCCATCCTCGTAAATCTTAAAATCCATAGGCTTTCCTGCTTTCAACTTTTCCTTAATTCTGTCCAGTTTTACATCTCCTTCCTGGTTCTTCTTAATTTCCTCGAGTATTGTTGGTTAGATAATAAGATTACATAGAATTCCTTCCAATTCTCCCTCCTTCACTATTTCCAAACTCAATCTCTATATGTCCTTACATAGCTCATTAGGAACCACCAAGGCATTCTCTCCATGTTTCGTTTTACGGCTTAGAGCATCGGCTACCACATTGGCTTTCCCTTCATGGTACTGGATGTCTAGGTCATAATCCTTGATCAATTCAAGCCATCTCCTTTGTCTCATATTTAAATCCCTTTGAGTGAAAATGTACTTTAAACTCTTGTGGTGTGTGTATATCCTACAATTCACCCCATATAAATAATGTCTCCATATTTTCAAAGCAAACACAATTGCTGCTAACTCTAGATCATGAGTAGGGTAATTAACCTTATATGTTTTCAGTGGCCTCGAAGCATAAGCTATCACCTTTCTATTTTGCATTCACACACATCCCAAACCATTTTTAGAAACATTACCATATACATCATAAGAGTCACTTGCATCGGGCAAGGTCAGAACAGGAGCTGTAGTCAAACGCTCTTTCAAGGTCTGAAATGCCTCTTCACACTTACTTCTCCACTCAAATTTACAGTCTTTCTTCATTAATGAAGTCATGGGTTTAGCAATCCTCGAAAAGTCTTTCACAAACCTCCTATAGTAACCTGCCAACCCTAAGAAACTCCCTACATTCGTTACATTCTTCGGTGTAGGCCATTCTTTAACTGCGTTAATTTTGGCTGGGTCTACTTCAACTCCCTCTTTAGACACAATATGTCCCAAGAATGCTACTTTCTCCAACCAGAATTCATATTTTGAGAACTTAACGTACAACTCATTATCCCTTAATGTCATCAAGATTGTCCTCAAATGTTCCATATGTTCTTCCCTACTCGTAGAATACACCAAGATGTCATCAATGAGAACAACCACAAAGTTGTCCAAAAAACCGTTCGAAAATTCTATTTATTAAATCCATAAAAATTGCAGGCGCATTGGTTAACCCAAAAGGCATAATAGTGAATTCATAGTGTCCATATCTAGTGCGAAAAGCTGTTTTAGGTATGTCCTCATTAGCAATCCTAAATTGATGGTATCCTAACCTCAAGTCAATTTTCGAAAACACAATAGCTCCTTTCAATTGATCAAACAACTTATCAATTCTCGGTAATGGATACTTATTTTTTATTGTCACTTTATTCAGCTCCTTATAGTCAATACATAATCTCAAACTCCCATATTTCTTCATCACATACAGTACTGGTGCTCCCCAAAGTGAAGCACTAGGCCTAATGTAACCCTTTTCCAACAAATCTTGCAACTGTTCCTTCAACTCACTCATTTTTGCAGGCGTCATCATATAGGGTGCTTTGGAAATAGGTGCTGTTCCTGGGACAAAGTCTATGGTAAAGTCAATTTCTCGCTTTGCTGGCATTCCCGAAAACTCATCCGGAAATACATCCAGAAAGTCCCTTACTACTTCAATATCCTTTGGTTTAGTAGTCTCAACAAGATCCACATCTCTCACACTACAATGGTAGATTGGAAAACCTTTCTTCACAAACCTAGCAAACCTCATTACTGACACTATTTTGTTGTGTTTTGGTCTTCCTGCCCTCCAATAGCTCACCTTCTTACCCTTTTTCATCAACGAGATCTTCTATGGTTCACATAGGATCTCAGCCTTATGTTTACTCAACCAATCCATCCCTAACATTACTTCTAAGTCACCTAAATCAAACTCGATTAGGTTAGCCTTAAACTCCACTCCCTCATTTTCAATAGGGACGTCCTGAAATCTCCTTGAACATTGCACTTCTTGTCCTGAAGGTAACACTATTGACATATCTACTACATCTACCTTTCCCAACACAGGTTTTAACTTTTGTAGGAGTTTAGTGGAAACAAAAGAGTACGTTGCACCAGAATCAAACAAAACTTTAACAGGAAGAGAGTGAATAGAAAAAGTACCAGTGATCACGTCCTTATTAGCATCCGCTTCACTTCGAGCCATCACATTCAGCTTTCCAGTGTTTGAGGTCTTGGTCTGTCCTCCTCCATTTCCACTTCCATTCCTACTTCCGACTTGAGATATCACCTTTCCTCCCATATTTCCTTGGAAATCTTTTTTTGTCCCCCAGCTGAATTCCCCGTAGTTTGAGAATTATGTCCCTCCTTTCCTTTGTTCTTAGAGAAGCACTCGTACTCACGGTGTCCAAGTTTGTTACACAACCACAAGTCACTGGGTTCCCTGCACAGTCCTTTCATGGGTGATTGTTGGGACACTTCTTGCAAAAGTACACGCCCTCCTTGACTAGCCACCTGATTTCTATTCCCATTTCCAGAATTAGCCTTCACAAATTTTCCCTTATTACCCATGAAGTTGTTATTGAAACGAGGTCTCTTATATCCACCATGATTCCCTTGTTGGTTGAAGTTTCCTCCACCATCCTTCCTTTTCTCCCTCGTCTCACCTTCCTTCCGTACCTTCTTCTTCTTTTGGTTTATGGCAAACAAGTGTGCAGCTCTACCATATAAGTAATCCAAGGATTTAAAGATCTTTCTAGCTATTTATGACTGTAAATCTAAGGGTAACCCTCCTTCATAACAACTAACCTTCAAACTCTAAGTTCCTACAGCCTCAGGAGCAAACCTAGACAATTCTATAAACTTAGAGTATTACTCAGTAACAGACATACTCCCCATCTTAAGTTCTAAAAACTCCTCAGCCTTTTTCCTCTGAAGAAACACAGGGTAGAACTTATTACGAATCTGCTACTGAAACATTTCCCAACTAAATCCCAGTAAAGCCCTTATTACAGCCTCATTTTGTGACCACCATAAATCAGCTTCTCCTCTCAGATAATACATAGCAAGGTTCAATTTAAGTCCCTCTGGACACTCAACTGCCCCAAATAAGTTATTAAATTCTCTCAACCATCCCTCTAGAACAGTTGGATTGTGCTCTCCTTGGTAAGTGGGTGGCTTAGTTTAAAAAGTTTTTGTTAAGGAGTTCCCCAACATGGTGACTACCATTTCCATTTCCTTTGGGAGCTAACTGTTCAGCTACAGTAGCTAATTGCCTCACTACTTCATTCAGCTGATTGTTATTACGTTCAGCCATTCTATTTCTCATGTAGAGGAAAAGACCTTTATATTAAATTACGTCTAATTGAAAGTTAGGACAACATAGACTTAAATCATAAAATACTTTCTCATTCTTCTCATAAAAGACATTTCATTCTTTTAGAGTGAATGATTCACTTTGTCTTGATTGTTTGCACAACCATTAAAATAAGAATAAAGCACATAAGAAATAAAAATAATTCCCTTGGTTCTATTCTACTTGAGGCTTAAAATCATACAATAAATTTATTACTCAACATTTCTCATTATTTCGTATGGCTCACTGCCACTTATTCAAACTAAGGTAACTAATAACTTAAACTGTTCAACTAAACATTAGAAGCATTAAACATCAATAGTTAACTAGATCTAAACAAATTCTGTATACATTAACATTATCTTTCTTGTCTCTTGACATCACATATTTCCTTGGTATGAACTCCGGGTCATTCTTAGTGTCAATCTCCATTTCTTCATCTGTTTCTTCTTCTTCTTCTCCTTCTATGTCCTCCTCAGGATCTGATTCTTCGTTCTCTTCTTCAGATTTGATTAGCAACTCGACATATACCGGGATTACTAGGTCTGGGTTCTTAATGCCATAATACGAACTATCCCTGGACTCATCAGTCTTCAAACCCGTAGTATTTTCCTCCACCATTAGGTCTTCACTTCCTTGGCTACCTTCTGAGCTTGGTGTGGGCGGGGTCTCCTCATTTGCATTCATTTGTTGGTACTCCTGCTCCTTCCTAGCAATATACCCCTCCAAGAACCTCCAATCACAACCCCACTGAACAACAACATCCTTATACTTAGAATAGTTTGGAAGGCCTCCAACAAAATGGAAATCACTAAATTTTGCCTTAATGTCTAAGTAGGGTGAACGGTCGGGAAAACACTTAACAATCAACGCTGCTACATGGTCAGGCTGATCCCATGGTGGTAACTTCAACACAGTACTCTTGTACCAACAGTAGAACCTTATCTTCCAGACATATTGAGGCGGACTTTCATAGTCTTTCTTCTCTAATGTTCCTATTTGAGTATATATAATAGGCATACTATGTGACATCCTGGACAAAACTTAAGACTGATGCTCCATCCTTTCCAAAACAAAACAAAAAAAACTAATAGTTCTACAAAAAGAGCTCTTGTGGCTAACATACAATTTTCTTTAGTCCCAACTATTCACATAAGCAACACCTTAAATATGAACTTAAATGCATGAAACAACAGAAACAAAATCTATCCTACATTCCCAAACTTCCTACCCAAGCTCACCACATGGTATTGAAGTAATAACACATAATACATACCTGAATTCCTTGCATACCTGCACACATAATTTATTTTTTCAAAACTTTCCATTTTCGGAAATACTATTTTTAGAAAAATTCCATTTTCGAAAAGTGTCCAATTAAAAAATTCCTCTTTCCAAAAATAAAACTTTGGGTACTCCAAAAATAAAATTCATTTTATTTCATAATCTAAGCTCTATGGTAACCACTTTGTAACACCTTGGAATTTCCTAACTTCTTACTTCTTATTTTTTTCCGAAATACATATTAAATTATTAAGGATTATATTTATTAAAATTTCTAAACATGGAAAAACCAAAGTATTATCTCCACCGTGATAACGGCTAAGGCATTTATCAAAGTACTACAGCGGAATTCTTAAAACCGAAACAATTTAAAACTAAATTTCAAAACAATCTCAAATTAAAAATCAACTTTAAACTTATTACACTTCGGAACCATATAAATGGCCCTTAAAATAAGCCAACACTAAAATTCTTTAGAAATAAAATAACATCAAAAATAAATGTTAGTCTTCATAAGCAGCAAAATAAAGTAAAGCTACAAAACACAGCAAGCGATCTCACTCCAGCGCATCATGGACTGACTTATGCTCACTTGTACCTGCAGCTTTTCTTTTACTAGACAACTACTACCACAAGTGGGTCATTGTAGGGCCAAGTCCAAGAATACGCAACAACAATAAGAAATAAAACATGCACTCAACTTATCTTGAACGACCTTTTTACCTGTACATGGACTCAACTAAATTACTTATTATATTTAAAATTATCACTACAAAAAAAACACGTTTTAGGGACGGATTGAATCCGTCTCTACTTCTTCAAATTCCGTCGCTAAATAGGGTTAGCCATGGAAGTAGTGACGGATCAACACCGTTCCTAAAATCTTCGTCGCTAATTTAAAGTAGAGATAGATTACAAAAAATCCGTCTCTAAATTAGGGACGGAAATTATCCGTCTCTAAATCCGCCCCTAATGTAGTGACAGAATTTAGAGACGGAATTCAGAAATCCGTCCCTAAATTTAGTGACGGATTTCAGAAATTCGTCCCTTAATTTAGTGACTAATTTTATTTTCATTTTTAAATAAAAAAAAGTTTTATTTTTTATTTTTTTTACTAAACAAATTGAAGTTGTTGACAAGATTCGAACATGTGACCTCAAAGTCACAAAGTGACACTTTTACCAACTTCACCACCATACAACTTTTGTTATTCTATATACAAAATTAATATATTAACTATAAGAAATGTAGGGACGGATTTTTAAAATCCGTCCCTAAATTTAATGACAGATTTTGAAATCCCTCACTACTTTAATATGGTTGGATATAGTAGTTACGGAATTAAAAAACCGTCACTACATTTAGAGACGGATTTTTGAATCCGTCCCTAAATTATTTTAGTGACGGATTATCTCTAATACGTCCCTACTTTAGTGACGGAATTAAATCCGTCCTTAATAATCCGTCGCTATATCGACATTTTTTTGTAGTGTATGGATCCTGCAGCGAACGGGTTTCCTCCTTAAAAATCATCACCCTATTGGGCACCAACTTGGGAGCAACTCCAAGAAGGTATTACTATGTCACATAAAGTGATAGATATCTAGAGCATTAAAAATAGAAAAGAGTACACGTCTTGTACTCCAATTAGAAGTCATAGATCACTGTTCCATACGACTGCCCCCATTGTTCATGCTCAAGGTATATACGTTCCAAGAGTTTTGATGCAAGTCCTCGTACACTTTACGTGATTTAACAGGTTTAGCAATGTTATGACTCTCATGCGACATCACATAAAGACTTGCATAAAATTAAGCAAGCCAATTTAATTATCCTCAATTTAAGGTGAATCCAAATTAATCTTATGTGTGTCCTTTAATTAAATTGAACTTCCTTTACCACACATTAACTGTGAGTGGCTAATAGCTTACTTTCTTCTTGACCACACATTAAACAGTGAGTGGCAACATATCTTAAAATAATTGCTCATAACTTCTTTTAATTATGTTAATAAAAATTCACAACTACCTTTCTTGTTGATCGACTAAGTGACTAACCAACTTAAAAATATCTTCCTTCCTTGGTCAAAAAAACATTGGCCAAATTAAACTGATCATAACATTCCAATTCAAGCTTATAAAAATTTAACTATCTATTTAACATCGAACGCCATCATACTTTAAGAACATGCTACTAAAACTTGTCATGGACATAAATTCATGATTCAAAACAAGCATACGAGATTTCATGTAATCAAGAACTGTTCAAGCATGCATTCTAACTCTTGTGTTTGTCTTTAGTACTTACGTACCTTGTAAAGTAACGGTGCTCCGCCACAACTTCTAGAAGTGGACTAGTTCAAAGTCTCCTACATAGGAAAAAACAGAAACTAAATTAAAACCTTGTTGATTAAATTCTACAACATCTATAACTAACTTATATATTGGAAATTTTGTCCAAAACTTCCTTATATGGTTTCTATTCAATTCCATACTACACTTTAACTTTTCTATTGTAACCTTACATAGTTTTCGGGACTTATTTATGTTTTACAAAACCTTAGTATAATTTTTATGCCACTTTAGAAAAGTGGACAAAAACATAATTAGATTACTAAAACTCCTTGAAAAGCTTCAAAAACCACATAAATCAATCATACAATGTATTACTTAATTTATATGATCAATTTATGCTAATTACATACTTTACAAGCCTAATTATTCACTTTATAAATTCTGGACAACATGTTAAACAGGCTTAAAATCACTTTTAAACTTCATAAAACATACCAAAAATTATATGTAGCATCATAGAATTCATATGTGATCATACTAGCATCATATGAACACTTAAAACTTACTTTAACTTGTTTTTATTAAATTTCAGATATATTTATAAGTTATAAACATTAAAGTTATGAAAAACTTTTATAAACATCAAAATTTCATGGTAAAACTCTTCTACAATCAACTAACATAATTATGAAACCAATCTATACTTTAGAACAATTTTTCATAAGCCAAAGTGTGATCAAAATATTTATTCAATTAAATTTCATTATTATAAATTTTGGACAGAAATTTATTTTATTTTCAAAGCCTTTAAAAATCAATCTAAACTTCATAAAACCATCATAAATTCACGCAACAATCATGATCATAATATTGATGTTTAATCATAAAACTCAAGAAAATTTATTACTTGCATTATTTATAAACCCTAATCCAAAATTTCATGAACAACAATTTTAATTCATGCTTTAAAACAAATCATACTCTTTTAAAACATAATCAAAACTCATAAAAACATGATTAAACATAAGTATGAACATGAATTTGCAAGATTGAATCAAAAAAAAAGAAGTAGAAATTTTTTTTTAAATAGGTTCGAAAAATACCAAAGGGGAGGAGGTGGCAGCAGTGGCCGGCGGTGGCAGCAAAGGAGTTCCGGCGCTGGCACGAATCCCGAGGCAACCCCAAAATTTTTTTCCCGAACTGCGCAACTGCAAATTTTTTTTCTTCTCTTTTTTTCTGATATCACAAGCCTTTTTTTCTCTCTCTTAATTTTTGAAATACTAATGACTATTATGAGTAAGAAAATATTAATTTTTGGGTTTAAAGGGGTATTTATGGGACCCAAAGTAGGATTTGGAAAGTGGAAATTACCTTTAGGCCCTTGCCTCAAAATAAATTACGAAACCTTTGTAAATTCTATTTTTAGAAGCCTTTTAAAATATTTTAAAACATAAAATTATTAATTAAGAACATAAATAATTATTTCAACTAAAACTTATTATTTATTTTATTATTATTAATTACTTTATATTTAATATGCTCATTGACATATTTATTATTTTCAATGAAAATGTTAAAATTATACGAATAAATTTCAATAAAAATTTTAAAGTTATACGAATAAAGTACAAGAATACTTTCTTAAAATACGTGAAAATGTGGGGTATTAAAGTTTTCGCGCCTAACTTCTATAATTGCGACCTGTTATATGTTTTTACAGATCCATAATGTCATATATTATGCATTCAAGTCTTTTAAGTCTTGGTTCCATACGTTTAAACACGACATGGTCACTTTGGGACGTGAAATGGTCATTTCGGGGCATTTTAGGGGGTTTTTGCGCGTAACTTCTACAAACACGACCTATTATATGTTTGTAAAGCACCATCTTTTCATATATTATGCATTTAAGTCTTTTAGGTCTTGGTTCCATGCGTTTAGGCACGACAAGGTCCATTAAGAACATGAAACGGCCATTTCGAGGCATTTTAGGGTGTTTTCGCGCCTAAATTTTACCAACGCAACCTTTTAGAAGTTTTTGAAGCTCCATCATGTCATGTATTGTGCATTTAAACCTTTTAGGTCTTGGTTCCATGCGTTTAGACACGACTAGGTCACTTTGGGACGTGAAATGGTCATTTCGGGCCGTTTTAGGGGGTTTTCACGCCTAACTTCTACAAACACGACTGTAATATGTTTTTAAAGCTCCATCATGTAATATATTGTGCATTTAAGTCTTTTAGGTCTTGGTTACATGCGTTTCGACACGACAATATTACATTGGGACGTAAAATGGTCATTTCAGGGCGTTTTAGGGGGTTTTCGCGCCTAACTTCTACAAACACGAACTGTTACATGTTTGTAAAGCTCCATAATGTCATATATTATGCATTTAAGTCTTATAGGTCTAGGGTATATATGATTAGACACGATAAGGTCACTTTACGACGTAAAATGACCATTTCGGGGTGTTTTAAGGGGTTTTAGCGCCTAATTTCTACAAACACGACTTGTTATATGTTTTTAAAGCTCCATCATGACATATAGGATGCATTTAAGTGTTTTAGGTGTTAGTTCCTTACGTTTACACACGACAAGGTCACTTTGGGACATGATATGGCCATTTCGAGCTGTTTTAAGGGGTATTCACACCTAACTTCTACAAACGCGACCAGTTATATGTTTTTAAAGCTCCATTATTTCATATATTATGCATTTAAGTCTTTTAGGTCTTGGTTCCATACGTTTAGACACGACAAGGTCAATTTGGGACGTGTAATGGCCATTTCGAAGCGTCTTAGGGGGTTTTCGCGCCTAACTTCAACAAACGTGACTTGTTATATGTTTTTAAAGCTCCATCATGTCATATCTTATGCACTTAAGTCCATTAGGTCTTGGTTCCAAACGTTAACACACGACAAGGTCACTTTGGGTCGTGAAATAACAATTTCGGGGTGTTTAAGGGGGTTTTCACGCCTAACTTCTACAAACGTGACCTATTATGTTTCTAAATATCCAACAAGTCATATTATGCATTTACCTCTTTTAGGTCTTGGTTCCATACGTTTAGACACCACAAGATTACTTTGGGACGTGAAATGGCCATTTCGGGGCGTTTTAGGGGTTTTCGCACCTAACTTCTACAAACACGACCTGTTACATGTTTGTAAAGCTCCATCATGTCATATATTATGCATTTAAGTCTTATAGGACTTGGGTCTATATGTTTAGACACGACAAGGTCACTTTACGACGTAAAATGACCAATTCGAGGTGTTTTACTGGGTTTTTGCGCCTAACTTTCACAAACGCGGCCTGTTATATGTTTTTAAAGCTCCATCATGTCATATATTATGCATTTAAATTTTGTTGGGTCTTGGTTCCATACGTTTAGACACGACAAGATCACTTTCGGACGTGAGATGGCCATTTCAGGGTGTTTTAAGGGGTTTTAGCGCTAATTTCTTTAAACACGACTTGTTATATGTTTTTAAAGCTCCATCATTACATATAGGATGCATTTACGTGTTTTAGGTCTTAGTTCCTTACGTTTACACACGACAAGGTCACTTTGGGACGTGAAATGGCCATTTCGAGGTGTTTTAAGAGGTTTTCACACCTAACTTCTACAAACGCGACCAGTTATATGTTTTTAAAGCTCCATTATTTCATATATTATGCATTTAAGTCTTTTAGGTCTTGGTTCCATACGTTTAGACACGACAAGGTCAATTTTGGGACGTGTAATGGCTATTTCGGTGTGTTTTAGGGGGTTTTCGCGCCTAACTTCTACAAACGTGACCTGTTATAGTATTTTAAAGCTCCATAAGCTCATATATTATGCATTTAAGTCTTTTAGGTCTTGGTTCCATACGATTAGACACCACAAGATCACTCTGGGACGTGAAGTGGCTATTTCGGGGCGTTTTAGGGGGTTTTCGCGCCTAACTTCTATAATCGCGGCTGGTTATATATTTTTAAAGCTCTATCATGTCATATATTATGCATTTAATACTTATAGGTCTTGGGTCCATACGATTAGACACGACAAGGTCACTTTCCCACGTGGAATGACCATTTCGAGGCGTTTTAGGGGGTTTTTGCTCCTAACTATTACAAACGCGACCTGGTAAGTTGATATTTCATTTTTATTTTACCCCCGATCCCGATTGATTTTTAGCTCTAATACGGCTCTTTTGAGCCATTTCTACTAAGTTTTGCTATTTCGAGTGTTTGTTGTGCTTTTTATTAGATTTTACAGGAATCGATGATTTATCGTTGTTTTCCGAGCCTTTTGAAGCACTTGAAGAAGTTAGTGAAGTGTTGAAGTCATTTGGGAAGCTAAACCGAAGACTAGAAGTGTTAAAACGAGGAATTAAAGAAGCAATTAAGGAAGAACGAGCAAAAACCGAGAAACGAAGGCAAACAAGCCATCCGCCCGGGCCGGAGCTGTGCACCCGGGTGAAGGCTGCACACCCGGACCCTCCGCGCAGGTGGCTCTGAAGGAGGATTTCGCGTGTTTTTCCCCTTGTTTAGCCTAAGTATTTAAAGCTTTGTATTCCTAAGTAGTCATTTACGCTTCTTTTTACTTTAGAACCCTAGTTTACTCTAAAAATTCTCTCAAAGTGTAGAACTCTTTTCAATCATTCAATCAATAATTTTCAGGTTCTATTTCAATCTTAATTCTTGTTCTTAGTTATGTTTATTATTATTTTTCAATTTATGTTCTTAGTTTTAACAGTTTTATGTTTAGATTTAATTTTCTTGATTGTTGTTGGTTTTGTTTAGTTTAATCATGTTTAGTATTTTAATTACTTTTATTGATTTAGTTTTTGTTTCTTCAATTATGAGTGAGTAGCTCTTTTTCTAGGACTAGGGGATCCATGGATTGATTGGTGATGTTTTGCTCATAGATATTAGTTTAACTATTAATGTGCTTGAATTCCTATTGTCAATTGTTATTGCTTTCAATTAAATACTGACCAGGTTTAGTTGTTAGTTTGATATTGTTGAAATCGATGCCGAGAGGTAAGATTACCACAATTAGATCATAAGGACAATAGGCAAAACGAGTCTAAGTGAGCAAGAGCTGTTAGAGGAGTTTTGAAGGGGACTAGATTCGAGAGAATTAGTGGACCTTAATTCAAGGAAATTGATAATCTAATTATTTATTTGTGTGCAATTCGTTGGTTAATCTATGGTGAACCGATGTCCTAGGTTTAGTCATTAATTAAATTCCTTAATCAATTTAGTTCTAATTCTAGTTAATTTCTTGGTCACAATTGTCACTCAAAGGCCCTTTGCACAGTTTAGACTTTTTAGAACTAATAGGTTTAATTGCTTCCTTGTGGATTCGATCCCTACTTCCCTAGCTATATTAGTTAGAATGGTTAGGTTTATTTTTGATAGGTGTGCGATAGCCTCATCAAATTTTGGCGCCGTTGCCGGGGAGGCAATTTTTAATTCTATTAGTCTGGTTTATACTGTTTTCTTTTTATTTTCCTTAGTCTCAAAGAACTTTTTGGTTCTTTGAGACAGTTTCTTATCCTTGCTCGGAATTTCCATTGTGTGCAGGTTCATAGGTTTATGCAAAACGACCACGAGCCTGATACTTTCATCTTCCCTGAGCCCGAGCGAGTATTTTTGAAGCGGTTGAGACGTAGTAGACGCCGAATTTTTCTTCCCCGATCCGTGGAGGAAAATGTTTCTAATTTGTCTCAGTTTTTCGAGTTCACTTTCAACCCGTTGTTTGAAGGGTATTTAGAGGTCAAATGGCTGCCGAAGGAGAAGGACAGGGTAGAGGACCACCACCGCCACCTGCGGCCCGTTCATTGAGAGACTATTCCTTGCCTAGTACGGAGTCGATGGCTGGAGGTTAATCAGTTGCTGATACCGATGCTGCTAATTTTGAACTGAAACCGGCTCTTGTGAATATGGTTGAACGAAATCAGTTTTCAAGAACATTGAAGGAGGATCTGAATTTACATTTGCAAAATTTCCTTCAATATTGTGATACTGTCAAGCAAATGAACGTTTCTAAGGACTACATGAGGAGAAGAATGTTCCCATTTTCGTTGAAGCACAAGGCTAGAACCTGGTTAAATGATCTTAATATGGCCACAATTACTTGTTGGGAGGACTTGGCTCTTGCTTTCCAGAGGAAGTACTATCCACCACAGAGAACTGCTTTATTGAGGAGCCAAATTACTAACTTTAATCAGGAAACAGATGAGTCACTTTATGATGCTTGGGAACGGTTGAAAGAGTTATTGAGAATGTGTCCTCATCATGGGCTTGAGAAATGGTTTCTGGTTCAATCGTTCTACAATGGGCTAGGTAATGAGAGTAGAGCTTTATTAGATTCTACTGCTAATGGTCGATTCATGAACCAGGAGGTCAATGCTGCATATTAACTGATTGATGAAATTGCCACTCATAATTCATAGTTTGGTAACCTTAGAGGGCATTCCAAGAAGGGTGGAAAACATGTAGTTGATGATAAGTATGAGAGTTTAGCTGCACAGATCAATGCCATAAGTCAGAAGCTTGATAAGATTGGTACTACAGCTCCTTCACCATCACCTGTAGCTGCACTTTCGAGATACACTGACCCTATAGTTCCCAGTCATGTACCAGTTCAGTGGAGCAAGTGTGTGCCTTTCAAGCCTACGAGAACAACCCATTTTCCAATACATATAATCCAGGCTGGAAGAATCACCCATACTTTTCCTACAAAAATAACAGCAATGTACAGAATGCTCAGCAAGCTATATCATCTCAGTAGGCACCACAGCAGATGCAGAGATATGTACCACCACACCCACCAGGTTTCAGCAAGCCACCACTATCAGCACCACTATTGCCAGTTCAACCTAGTGGAGAAATTTCAGAGCTGAAAAATATGATGTTGCAAATGCAGAAAAATATGGAGGCAATGCAGGCTCACAAAAAGCACCTGGAGACTCAGATAGCTCAGATTGCACAATCAACTGCTCAAAGGCAACCAGGCCACTTTCCAGCACAACCTACACCTCCAGTATCACAGGCATCACAGAATTCCCTAAGGGACCATGTCAATGCCATTACTTTGAGGAGTGGAACTGCTTATGGGGGCCCGAAAATGCCTACTGATGATGTTAATTCTAATGTTGCAGGTGGAGCTAAGAAGACCAGTGATGTGGTGATTGAAGATTTGGAGTAGGTTCCAACCAAGGACACTGAAGCACCTAAGGAGAAGGTAGATGATACATCAATTGATACGATCCCGAGGTCACAGGTTAGGTTACCCTTTCCGAACAGGGTAACCAGGAGTAAGAATGATAATCATTTCAGTAAATTTTTAGATATTGTGAAGAATTTGCAGGTTACTGTTCCATTTACTGATTTGATAACCCAAATTCCCACTTATACTAAATTTTTGAAAGATATTTTAAGCAGGAAACGTGAGTTGAATGTAGTCGAGACCGTAGCACTTACGGAGGAGTGCAGTGCCATATTGCAAAACAAGTCACCACCGAAACTAAAGGACCCGGGAAGTTTTTCTATTCCTTGTAATATTGGCCCACTGTTTATTGATAAAGCTTTATGTGATTTAGGGGCTACTGTTAGTGTCATGCCTTTATCTATTTGTAAAAAACTTGATATGGGTGCTTTACAGGTTACTAACATCACTTTGCAGATGGCAGATAGGACAGTGAAATACCCTAAAGGTATTTTAGAGGATGTCCCGGTGAGAGTCGGGAAATTTTTTATTCCTGTTGATTTTGTTGTGTTAGATATGGATGAGGATGCTCATATCCCAATTATACTTGGTAGACCTTTCTTACACACTGCAGGTGCTGTTATTGATGTCAAAAATGGCAGTTTGACTCTTTCTGTAGGGGATGATAAAGTTACCTTTAATCTTAATGCTGCTCTTAAGAGTCCTATGATGGAACAGTCATGTTATGTTATTGATGTCATTGATGAAATTGTTATTGATGATATGCCTCGATCCACTACAAAGGATCTTGTGGAGGTCGTTGTTTGCCTTGATGTTGGTGCAGGTGAAGGTACAATTGATGCCGATGAATTGGTCCAGGATCTCACTGGTGAGGAATTAAATACGGTGGAAAGCCGGATATTTATTGGGTTACTGCAAGAGGTTTTTTCTGTTAAAGAGGTAACCCAACCCGAGGTGAAACCCCTCCCCTCTAATTTAAAATATGCTTTTCTAGATGATAAGGAGTTGTACCCAGCCATTGTTAGTTCTTCTCTTACTGATAGTCAATTAAATAAACTCTTGTCTATGCTTAAGTCTCATAAGAAGGCTATTGGTTATACTATTGATGATTTGACTGGTATTAGTCCCGATTTTTGCATGCATAGAATTCATTTAGAGGAAGGTCATAAACCTTGTATACAGGGTCAACGTCGTTTGAATCCTAACATGCAGGAGGTAGTGAAGAAAGAAGTTCTTAAACTTCTAGATGCAGGTATTATTTACTCAGTGCCTGATTCCCAGTGGGTAAGTCCCGTACAGGTAGTCCCTAAGAAAGGGGGAACAACTGTTGTTCGTAATGATAAAAATGAATTAATTCCTACTAGAGTTGTTATAGGATGGAGAATGTGTATTGACTATAGAAAACTGAATGTTACAACTAAAAAGGATCATTTCCCCCTCCCTTTTATTGATCAAATGTTGGAAAGATTAGCTAAGAATAAGTATTTCTGCTATCTTGATGGATATTCGGGTTTCTTTCAGATCCCCATCCATCCTGATGATAGGGAGAAAACGACCTTTACATGTCCTTATGGTACTTTTGCATATCGTAGAATGCCTTTTGGTTTATGTAATGCACCAGCCACTTTTCAATGTTGCATGATGAGCATTTTTTATGAGTTCATAGAGTCTATTATGGAAGTCTTCATGGATGATTTTAGTGTTTATGGTTCTTATTTTGATTCATGTTTGACTAATTTGACTAAAGTTCTTGAAAGATGTGAACAGGTAAATCTGGTTTTAAATTGGGAAAAATGTCATTTTATGGTCAATGAAGGAGTAGTTTTGGGACATTTGGTGTCCGAACGTGGTATTGAGGTGGATAAGGCAAAAATGCAGGTAATTGAGACTCTGCCACCTCCGGTGAATGTAAAAGGGGTAAGAAGTTTTTTGGGTCATGCTGGTTTTTATCGCGGGTTTATTAAGGATTTTTCTAAAATTGCGAAACCACTCACTCAATTGCTATTGAAAGATGCTGAATTTAAATTCACTGATGAGTGTCTTGAGTCCTTTAATATGATCAAAATTGCACTAATTTCAGCACCTATTATACAATCTCCCGATTGGAATTTACATTTAGAAATAATGTGTGATGCTAGTGATTTTGCAGTTGGTGCAGTTTTAGGTCAAAGGAGGGATAAGGTCCTACATGCTATTTATTATGCTGGTAAGACCTTAGATAAAGCTCAAGTCAATTATGCCACCACGGAAAAAGAGTTGCTTGCTATTGTTTATGCATTAGATAAATTTCGTGCTTACCTTGTAGGTTCGAATGTTATTGTTTACACTGACCATGCAGCTCTTAAGTACCTACTTGGGAAGAAGGAAGCCAAACCAAGGCTTATTCGATGGATCTTGTTGCTTCAAGAGTTTGATCTCGAGATTCGTGATAAGAAGGGAGCAGAGAATGTGGTAGCTGACCACTTATCGAGGATACGGTATGATGATGGGGAGATCTCTACCCCCATTGATGATTCNCCCCATTGATTATTCCTTTCCTGATGAACACCTATTTGCAGTTTGTGTAAATTCTCCTTAGTTTGCTGATTTTGCTAACTATGTTGTAGGGGGTGTCTTACCTTCTGATTTGACTTATCAGCAGAAAAAGAAGTTCTTGCATGATGTGAAGCAATACTTTTGGGATGACCCTAACTTGTTTCGTTAGTGTGCAGATGGTTTATACAGGAAATGTGTTCCAGAATGGAAAGTCTATGGTGTACTTCACCATTGCCATTCATCACCATATGGAGGTCATACTGGACCTTCTAAGACGATGTTTAAGGTCCTTGAATCAGGTTTTTATTGGCCTACCATCCTACAGGGTGCTCGAGCTTTTATTATGTCTTGCGATTCGTGCCAACGAACAGGTAATATTTCACAAAGGCACGAAATGCCCCAAACAGCTATATTGGAAGTTGAAATTTTTGATGTTTGGGGCATTGATTACATGGACCCCTTTCCATCCTCGAATGGAAATCGTTTCATATTAGTTGTTGTGGATTATGTTTCTAAATGGGTGGAAGCTCTTGCTACCCCCCATTGTGATTCTAACACTGTTTTGAGGATTTTTAAGCAGGTTATCTTTCGTAGGTTCGGAGTTCCTAGAGCTGTCATCAGTGACGGGGCAAGTATTTCCATGAGAAAAGGCTAGATAAACTGCTGGAGAAGTACGGTGTTTACCGCAGAACAGGATTAACATATCATCCACAAACCATTGGTCAGGTGGAGGTTTCAAATCGAGAAATCAAAGCCATCCTAGAGAAAACGGTTGCAAAGTCAAGGAAGGATTGGAGTAGCAAGCTGTATGATGCATTATGGGCATATAGAACGGCCTTCAAGACACCTATCGGTACATCTCCCTATCGGTTAGTGTATAGGAAAGCGTGTCATTTGCCAGTTGAATTAGAATACAAGGCCTACTTGGCAGTGAAGGAGCTCAACATGAGTGCCAAGCTTGCAGGTGAGAAGCGGTTACTTTAATTAAATGAGCTACACGGGTTTCGATTGGGAGCCTATGATAGTGCTAAGATTTATAAGGAAAAGACTAAGAAATGGCACGATAAACGAATTGTAAGGAAGGAATTTGTAACAGGTGATAAGGTTTTATTATTCAATTCTAGACTGAAGCTTTTTCCTGGAAACTTGAGGTCTAGGTGGTGCGGTCCTTTCATTGTTACTATGGTGAGTAAGTATGGATTTGTAGAGGTTCAGAACGAGAAAGGAGAGCGATTTAAGGTTAATGGACACCGCCTCAAGCACTACTAGAAGGTGATGTTGTTGGCCTAGTTGAAGAATCAATCTCCGAGACCCATACCCCTGTGAGCTATGAGGTAATATGGTCAAGCTAATGACCTTAAACAAGCGCTTTGCGGGAGGCAACCCGTAATCAGTTTAGTTTTTAAATATCTTTTTCATTTTTATTTTTTTTCAGTTTAGTAGGGACTGTAGCTCATTTCTTAGTTTTGGTAAGGGGAGAGTGAGGTACTAATGAATTCTTAAAGTGTTTCGGTGTGATTACAGGTGCAATTTAGGTGATAAAGTGAAAAAAGGACGAACAAAATCTCACATAGTTGCATGCCCGGACCCTCCGGGCAAATAGCACTACCCCGGGCGTGTAGCCCTCTTCCCGGGCACGCAACCCCTTTTTGAACACTTAGTTTTTTTCAAATATCCACCTAAATGGCCATTCGCCCGGACCCTTCGGGCGCTCAGCCTTCGGGCCGGGCGTGTCGCGTCTTCCCTTGTTTTTTTTTTCCTCTTCTTTCTCCTCTCCTTTTCTACGCCTATCTTCACTTTATTTCCTCCTTCTTCCTTCTCTCACCTCTCATTTTATTTTCTTCACTTTCTCTCTCTACAATTTCCTCCATATTTTCTCTAACTTCTCTCTACTATATCTCCCTCATTACTCATCCAAATTCACTCAAATTTACACCAAAATCATTCTTTTTCCATCCTCTTTTAGATCCCCACCAAAACTCTCAATTACAACCACTTTCATCCCATACCCACTAATTCCTATTAACTTCTACTAATCCTCCATGATACCTAAAAGGCAACGGGTCGGAGCAAGCTCAAGGAAATAACCACAAGGGCTAGGACGTGATCCTACATATGGGTTAATCGCTTTTGGTTCCCAAGAGCAAAACGTAAGGTTCGAAAAACTCAAATTATGGCATGTTACCCCCACCCGTTTTATAGATCATCAACTATTGCATGCTTTAGGTGTTCATAATGAAACTGAGGAATTATTTCGATCTATGGGTATGCATAGTTTCTTTGGTATGGATGCCCCGAATTATCCTGACATAACGTATGAGTTTATGTCAAGTTTTGAAATTGACAGGCCTAACCCCAAGGCACCTGTTAGATGTGTCAGTTTTAGAATGTTCAATGTCGATTGTTATGAAACGATCGAAGATTTTGGGGCAATATTTGTTTTGGCCAGTTGGGGGCGTGCTAGACCCCCAAAGGGTTTTGATGATGTAGCTTGGTGGTATTCTTTGACAGATGTGCATCTGACCAACTGGCAACATGCAAAGGCTAATTTAATCCACCAGCCTTCTGCTAAGATCACTCACCGTTTTTCTTGCAGGGACGGTATTTGGTCGGTATGAACAACACGAAGTTCATACCAGAGAGATGTGGTGCCTAGGAAGGCACTTAGTTAAAACTTCATTTCCTTATCATCTTCATCTTCCCCATCTATTTGCTATGCATCTACATACCCAATGTAAGACTTATACAGGTACCGATCGATTTGGTGAACCTACCATTAACAATATTGTTTTTGGTGGTCTTCTGACATTTGTTGGCAGATACTATAAGGCTAACTTTGAGTATGCGAGGACCCCTGCTGTGGGGTCCCGCTACTTGGATGCCCCCTACCTCAGCCAATGTGATTGGCTAGATTTATGTGGCGGGGGGCGCATCATATGGTACATAGGACCATCCATGGGAGTTTCTGTTACCCTCCCTGATACTTCACTGATCGGATTGCTGCCTGATTAGCAATCCAATCTTATGCCTGGGGATGGCCGTGTTGCAGGTTCTTCTGCAGGTACCTCAGGACATGCTGGGACAAGCCAAGCCCAGCAGTTTGTGCCCCAGCCACCAACCCAGCAGCCCCCATAACAACCACCTACAGACCCTGCCCCGTGGCAGGTATAGATGAACCAGTTGCAGAACCAGTTGAACAACTTCCAGATCCAGCAGCGGCAGTTTATGGATCGGTTTGCCACTTTTGAGCAGGATCATCGTCTTGCTATGTACCCGATCTATGACCACTACATCTGTACCGGCGTAGTACCCTCCGCTGGCCCTCACCCGTCATGATATCACTTCAACCCTGGAGAAGGGACCAGTGGAGCAGGAGGAGCAGGTGGTGGTGGTGTTGATGATGATGGTAGTGCCAGTGAGGACACTGACACTTTCCTCCAGTCTGACTGAGAGGAGTCCCTTACTTCCTTCCGCATGAGGACATTGCTGAGTCCGGCTTGGGGGAGGTAACTTTATTGCTTTTTTAGTTTAGTTTTTATTGCTTTCTAGTGTAGTTTTATTGCTTTCTTAGGATAGTCATATGGTTTGTACTACTTGTTAAAAGTAGGAGTTTACATATGATTAAAAAAAATGTACTGCTTTCATAGTTTAGGCTTCTTTTTGCTTTTGATAGTTACATTTAGTTTAGATTTGACTGATTGATTGGTTTGATGAAACTTTGTGAATGGTGACTTCCCTGTGCCCCGCATTTTATTTAAAAAATTTTTTGATTGATTTGGGCATGTGATGAGTTATGTTTTGGGAATTGCCAACTTGGACTTGAACTTGACTTAGCTTGAACCGATTTCTAATCTTGCCATTACAACCATGTGTAGAGTAGAGGCTTGAACTGTGTTAACGGGAGGATTGGAGCCACATACATTATTTCTATGCTTATTTTCTTTCATGTGTGCTTAGTTCCTGGTGCATGTATGATCCATGTTATTGGCTTTTGACTCTAGTAGCTTGGCTTTGATATGTTACATGCTGCGAATGATAAGAGGCATTCATTTCTTTTAGGAGCTTTCAGATTTTAGGCATTCCTTCACAAAATTTCCCCTTGGTCCTTATTTTGAGCTTTTACCCTTCATTTGCATTTTAGCCACATTACAACCCTATTTGACCTTGTTCTAATCATTTGATATATGCCCAAGCTTGGCTTGGGGGAGTTGAGGAGTTTTTTTGTTGTTGTGTTGCATTTGATTGGAGGTTTTGGAGGATTGGAAAATTGTGAAAAGGTTGTGGTAAAAGTTTGATAATAGGTCTCACATTAAGGCTCTGCATACCAATTTCTAGGCTAGTTTGAACGAAGAATCAAAATGTTATATCTTTTATTGGCCTAGTTATGTATGTGTGATGATTTTGTCTTTGACATATCATTAAGAGTCGTGAGCCTAAGTTGAAAAAATAAATCTTGAAAGTTGAAAAAAAAAGAAAAAAAGAAATGAAAAAAAAAAGAGAAATTGAAAAGATGTTGAAAAAGAAAAGGCTTGTGATATTTGGAGTAGTTGAAATGTAAAGTTTTTATGGTGTGATGTGATTCTATGAAAATTGGCTTGATGTTGGAGATGTTGATTGTGATTTTTGATTGCTACATGCGTATAGCCCGCATTTACCACCACATTATCCCAAATTCTATCCTACCCATCACCCTAGCCACGTTACAAGCTCATAAAGACCTTTTTTTATCAGCGGGTGCATATTTTTAGTTCTTGTGAATTGAGTCAATTGCCAAAGTTAGGGAGTATTACTTGCATTTCGAGTCGACATTCATACTAGGATTGAGTGACTACCTTTAAACACTTGCATGAGGTGTGAGATGTGGGTTTGGGTTCTCAAATTTTGCATTTAAACACTCATTGCGTTTGCATTCTTATTTCAGATTAAGGATGAGCTTCATTGTTTATGCTCAATTTTATGTGTGGAGTGACACCGAGTGAGCTACTCTAGTCATCGACTTCTATTTCTTACATGGTTGGCTTATTGATTTTGATTTGAGTGGATGGCAGTCAAGGGATTTTGATGGGTTGATTGAGGATCTTGCATACTCGGAATTGCTTGAGTTAATCTTGGTTTGCAAAGTTAAAGGGGTGAAGTCATTGTTTGCTTAGTTGTTTGCTTGAGGACAAGCAAAGGGTTGGCTTGGGGGAGTTTGATAAGTTGATATTTTATATGTATTTTACCCCCGATCCCGATTGATTTTTAGCTCTAATACAGCTCTTTTGAGCCATTTCTACTAAGTTTTGCTATTTCGAGTGTTTGTTGTGCTTTTTATTAGATTTTACAGGAATCGATGATTTATCGTTGTTTTCCGAGCCTTTTGAAGCACTTGAAGAAGTTAGTGAAGAGTTGAAGTCATTTGGGAAGCTAAACCGAAGACTAGAAGTGTTAAAACGAGGAATTAAAGAAGAAATTAAGGAAGAACGAGCAAAAACCGAGAAACGAAGGCAAACAAGCCATCCGCCCGGACCGGAGCTGTGCGCCCGGGTAAAGGCTGCACGCCCGGACCCTCCGGGCGGGTGGCTCTGAAGGAGGATTTCGCGTGTTTTTCCCCTTGTTTAGCCTAAGTATTTAAACCTTTGTATTCCTAATTAGTCATTTACGCTTCTTTTGACTTTAGAACCCTAGTTTACTCTAAAAATTCTCTCAAAGTGTAGAACTCTTTTCAATCATTCAATCAATAATATTCAGGTTCTATTTCAATCTTAATTCTTGTTCTTAGTTATGTTTATTATTATTTTTCAATTTATATTCTTAGTTTTAACAGTTTTATGTTTAGATTTAATTTTCTTGATTGTTGTTGGTTTTGTTTAGTTTAATCATGTTTAGTATTTTAATTACTTTTATTGATTTAGTTTTTGTTTCTTCAATTATGAGTGAGTAGTTCTTTTTCTAGGACTAGGGGATCTATGGATTGATTGGTGATGTTTTGCTCATAAATATTAGTTTAACTATTAATGTGCTTGAATTCCTATTGTCAATTGTTATTGCTTTCAATTAAATACTGGCCAGGTTAAGTTGTTAGTTTAATATTGTTGAAATCGATGCCGTGAGGTAAGATTACCACAATTAGATCATAAGGACAATAGGCAAAACGAGTCTAAGTGACCGACATCCATTAGAGAAGTTTTGAAGGGGACTAGATTCGAGAGAATTAGTGGACCTTAATTCAAAGAAATTGTTAATCTAATTATTTATTTATGTGCAATTCGTTGGTTAATCTGTGGTGAACCGATGTCCTAGGTTTAGTCATTAATTAAATTCCTTAATCAATTTAGTTCTAATTCTAGTTAATTTCTTGGTCACAATTGTCACTCAAAGGCCCTTTGCACAGTTTAGACTTTTTAGAACTAATAGGTTTAATTCCTTCCCTATGGATTCAATCCCTACTTCCCTAGCTATATTAGTTAGAGAGGTTAGGTTTATTTTTGATAGGTCTGCGATAGCCTCATCACGACCTGTTATTTGTTTTTAAAGATCCATCATGTCATATATTATGCATTTAAGTCTTTGAGGTCTTCGTTCCATACGTTTACACACGACAAGGTCAATTTGGCACCTGAAATGGCCATTTCGGAGCGTCTTAGGGGGTTTTCGCGCCTAACATCGACAAACGTGACTTGTTATATGTTTTTAAAGCTCCATCATGTCATATACTATTCATTTAAGTCTTTTGGATCTTGGTTCCACATGTTTACACACGACAAGTCACTTTGGGACGTGAAATGGCCATTTCGAAGCGTTTTAGGGGGTTTTCACGCCTAACTTCTACAAACGTGACCTATTAGTTTTCTAAATATCCAACAAGTCATATATTATGCATTTACCTCTTTTAGGTCTTGGTTCCATACGTTTTGACACCACAAGATTACTTTGGGACGTGAAATGGCCATTTTAGGGCGTTTTAGGGGGTTTGCGCGCCTCACTTCGACAAATGTGACCTATTATATGTTTTTAAAGCCCCATCATGTCATATATTATGCATTAAAGTCTTTTAGGTCTTAATTCGATGCGTTTAGGCACAACAAGGTCCCTTTGGGACGTGAAATGTACATTTCGGGCGTTTTAGAGGTTTTCACGCCTAAATTCGAAAAGCGCGACTTGTTATATTTCTTAAAGCTCCATCATGTGATATCTTATGCATTTAAGTTTTTTAGGCCTTGTTTCCATACATTTACAAACGACAAGGTCACTATGGGACGTAAAATGGCCATTTCGGGGCGTTTTAGGGGGTTTTCGCGCCTAACTTCTACAAACGTGCCTGTTACATGTTTCTGAAGCTCCATCATGTCATATATTATGCATTTAAGTCTTATAGGTCTTGGGTCGATACGATTAGACATGACAAGATCACTTTGCGACGTGAAATGACCATTTCTAGGCGTTTTAGGGGGTTTCTGCGCCTAACTTTTACAAACGCGGCCTATTATATGTTTTCAATCATCCATGGTGTCATATATTTTGCATTTAAACCTTTGAGGTCTTGGTTCCATACCTTTACGAACGACAAGGTCATTTCGGGACGTGAAATGGCCATTTCGGGTCGTTGTAAGGGGTTTTCACGCCTAAGTTCGACCAGCGCGACCTGTTATATGTTTCTAAAGCTCCATCATGTCATATATTATGCATTTAAGTCTTTTAGGTCTTGATACCATGCGTTTAGACACAACAAGGTCCCTTTAGGACGTGAAATGGCCATTTCAGGGTGTTTTAGGGGGTTTTCGCGCTTAACTTCTACAAACGTGACCTATCATATGTTTCTAAAGCTCCACCAGGTCATATATTATGTATTTACTTCTTTTAGGTCTTGGTTCCAAACGTTTAGACACCACAAGATTACTTTGTGACATGAAATGGCCATTTCGGGCGTTTTTGTGGGTTTTCGCACCTAACTTCGACAAACGCGACTTGTTATACGTTTTTAAAGCTCCATCATGTCATATATTATGCATTTAAGTCTTTTAGGTCTTGATTCCCTGCGTTTAGACACGACAACGTCCCTTTGGGACGTGAAATGGATATTTCGGGGCGTTTTAGGGGGTTTTTGCACCTATATTCGACAAACGCATCCTGTTATAGGTTTTTAAAGCTCCATCATGTGATATATTATGCATTTACGTGTTTTAGGTCTTGGTCCCATACGTTTACACAAGACAAGGTCAGTATGGGTCGTGAAATGTCCATTTCAGGCAGTTTTAGGGGGTTTTGTTGCCTAACTTCGACGAAGGCGACATGTTATATGTTTTAAAAGCTCCATCATGTCATATATTATTCATTTAAGTCTTTTAGATCTTGGTTCCGCATGTTTACACACGACAAGTCACTTTGGACTTGAAATAGCCATTTCGAAGCGTTTTAGGGGGTTTTCACTCCTAACTTCTACAAACGTGACCTGTTACATGTTTTTAAATCTCTATTATGTCTTATAATATGTATTTAAGTGTTATAGGACTTGGTTCCATAATATGTATTTAAAGCTCCATTATGTCACTTTGGGACGTGAAATATCCATTTCAGGGCATTTTAAATAAATTTTCGCTCCTAACATCAACAAACGCGTCCTCTTATATGTTTTTAAAGCTCCATCATGTCATATATTATGTATTTCTATCTTTTTGGTCTTGATTCCATGCGTTTAGACACGACCAGGTCCCTTTGGGACGTGAAATGGCCATTCGGGGCATATTAGGGGATTTTCGCGACTAATTTCTACAAATGCGGCCTGTAATATGTTTTTAAAGCTCCATCTATCATGTCATATATTACGTATTTAAGTCTTTTAGGTCTTGGTTCCATACGTTTTTGCATGACAAGGTCACTTTGGGACGGGAAATGGCCAATTCAGGGCGTTTTAGTTGGTTTTCGCGCTTAATTAAGTTCTACAAACGTGACCTTTTATATACTGTTAAAGCTCCATAATGACATATCTAATGCATTAGCTCCTTTTAGGTCTTGATTCCATACGTTTAGACACCACAAGATTACTTTGGGACGTGAAATCGCCATTTCGGGGCGTTTTAGGGGGTTTTCGTTCCTGACTTCTACAAACGCGACCTGTTATATGTTTTGAAAGCTCCATCATGTAATATATTAAGCATTTACGTCTTTTTCGTCTTGCTTCCATACGTTTCGACACGACATGGTCACTTTGGGACGTGAAAGGGCCATTTCGGAACGTTTTAGGGGGTTTTCGCTCCTAACTTCTACAAACACGACTTGTAGTATGTTTTTAAAGTTCCATCTTGACATATATTATGCATTTAAGTATTTTAGTTCTTGGTTCCATGCGTTTAGACACGACAAGGTTCATTTGGCACGTGAAACGGCCATTTCGGGGCGTTTTAGGGGGTTTTCGCGCCTAAATTTTACAAACACGACCTTTTATATGTTTTTAAAGCTCCATTATGTAATATATTGTGCATTTAAGCGTTTTTAGGTCTTGGTTCCATGTGTTTAGACACGACAAGGTCACTTTGGGACGTGAAATGGTCATTTTGGGGCGTATTAGGGGGTTTTCACACCTAACTTCTATAAACACAACCTGTTATATGTTTTTAAAGCTCCATCATGACATATATTGTGCATTTAATTGTTTTAGGTCTTGGTTCCGTACGTTTAGACACGAATAGATCACTTTGGGCCGTGAAATGGTCATTTCGGGATGTTTTAGGGTGTTTTCGCGCCTAACTTCAACAAACGTGGCCTGTTATTTGTTTTTAATGCTCCATCATGTCATATATTATGCATTTAAGTCGTTTAGATCTTGGTTCCATACGTTTAGAGATCACAAGGTCACTTTGGGACGTGAAATGGCCATTTCGAGGCGTTTTAGGGGGTTTTTGCGCCTAACTTCTACAAACGTGGCCTCTTATTTGTTTTTAAAGCTCCATCATGTCATATATTATGCATTTATGTATTATAGGTCTTGGGTCCATGTGATTAGACACGACAAGGTCCATTTCGTGAAATGACCATTTCGTGGCGTTTTAGGGGGTTTTTGCTCCTAACCTTCACAAACGCGGCTAGTTATATCTTTTGAAAGATCCATCGTGTCATATATTATGCATTAAAGTCTTAGAGGTCTTGGTTTCATACCTTTACACATGACAAGTTCACTTTGGGACATGAAATGGCCATTAGGGGCCTTTTAGGGGGTTTTCGCGCCTAACTTCGACAAACGCGACCAGTTATGTGGTTTTAAAGCTCCATCATATCTTATATTATGCATTTAAGTCTCTTAGGTCTTGGTTCCATACGTTTAGAGATGACAAGGTCAATTTGGGATGTGAAATGGCCATTTCACGGCGTTTTAATGGGTTTTCGCGCCTAACTTCTACAAACGTGGCCAGTTATATGTTTTGAAAGCTCCATCATGTGTTATATTATGCATTTAAGTCTTATAGGTATTGGTTCCATATATTTAGACACGACAGGGTGACTTTAAGACGTGAAATGGCCATTTCGGGGCGTTTTAGGGGGTTTCCACGCCTAGCATCTGTAAACACGACCTGTTATATGTTTCTAAAGCTCCATCAGGTCATATATTATGCATTTACTTCTTTTATATCTTGGTTCCATACGTTTAGATACCACATGATTACTTTGTGACCTGAAATAGCCATTTCGGGGCGTTTTAGGGGGTTTTCGCGCCTAACTTAGACAAACGCGACCAGTTATATGTTTTTCAAGCCCCATCATGTCATATATTATGCATTTAAGTCTTTTAGATCTTGATTCCATGCGTTTAGACACGACAAGTACCCTTTGGGACGTGAAATGGACATTTCAGGGGATTTTACGGGGGTTTTCGCGCCTAAATTCGACAAACGCAACCTATTATATGCTTTAAAAGCTTCATCATGTGATATATTATGCATTTAATTCTTTTAGGTCTTGGTTCCATACGTTTAGACACGAAAAGGTCACTTTGGCACGGGAAATGGCCATTTCAGGGCATTTTTAAGGGGTTTTCACATCTAACTTCTACAAACACGGCCTGTTATATGTTTTTAAAGCTCCATCATGTCATATATTGTCTATTTAAGTCTTATATGGCGTGGTTACGTACGTTTAGACACGAAAAGATCACTTTGGGCCGTAAAATGGCCATTTCGGGGCGTTTAAGGGGGTTTACGGGCCTAACTTCTACAATCGTGACCTGTTATATGTTTTAAAGCTCCACATTTCATATATTATGCATTTAACTCTTTTAGGTCTTGGTTCCAGAGTTTAGAGATGACAAGGTCACTTTGGGACGTGAAATGGCCAGTTCGGGGCGTTTTAGGCTGATTTCGCGCCTAACTTCTACTATCGTGGCCTTTTATATGTTTATAAAGCTACATCAGGTCATATATTATGCATTTACTTCTTTTAGGTCTTAGTTCCATACGTTTAGACACGACAAGGTCACTTTGGCACGGAAAATGGCCATTTCAGGGCACTTAAGGGGTTTTCGCGCTTAACTTCTACAAACATGACATGTTATATGTTTTTAAAGCACCATCATGTCACATATTATGCATTTACTTCTTTTAGGTCTCGGTTCCATACGTTTAGACACCACAAGATTACTTTGGGACGTGAAATGGCCATTTCGGGGCGTTTTAGTAGGTTTTCGTGTCTAACTTCTACAAACGCGACCTGTTATACGTTTTGAAAGCTACATCATGTGATAAATTATGCATTTAAGTCTTATAGGTGTTGATTCCATATGTTTAGACAGGACAGGGTGATTTTGGGACGTGAAATGGCCATTTTCGGGCATTTTAGGGGGTTTTCGCGCCTAAAATCTATAAACCTGACCTGTTATATGTTTTTAAAGCTCCATTCGTCATATATTATGCATTTAAGTCTTTTAACTCTTGGTTCCATGCGAATAGACACGACAAGGTCCATTTGGCTCGTGAAACGGTAATTTCGGGGCAATTTCCAGGGTTTTCGCCGCTAAATTCTACAAACGCGACCTTTTATATGTTTTTAAAGCTCCATCACTTCGCTTATTGTGCGTTTAAGCCTTTTAGGTCTTGGTTCCATGTGTTTAGACACGACAAGGTCACTTTAGGACGTGAAATGGTCATTTTACGGCATTTTAGGGGGTTTTCCTGCCTAACTTCTACAAACACGACCTCTTATATGTTTTTAAAGCTCCATCATGTAATATATTGTGCATTTAAGTCTTATAGGTCGTGGTTACGCACGTTTAGACACGAAAAGATCACTTGGGGCCGTGAAATGGCCATTTTGGGCAGTTTAAGGGGGTTTATGGGCCTAACTTCTACAATCATGACCTGTTATATGTTTCTAAAGCTCCACCATGTCATATATTATGCATTTAACTCTTTTAGGTCTTGGTTCCATAGTTTAGAGATGACAAGGTCACTTTGGCACGTGAAATGGCCATTCCAGGGCATTTAAGGGTTTTTCGCGCTTAACTTCTACAAACATGACATGTTATATGTTTTTAAAGCACCATCATGTCACATATTATGGATTTACTTCTTTTAGGTCTTGGTTCCATACGTTTAGACACCACAAGATTACTTTGGGACGTGAAATGGCCATTTCGGGGCGTTTTAGGAGGTTTTCGAGCCTAACTTCTACAAACGCGACCTGTTATACGTTTTGAAAGCTCCATCATGTGATATATTATGCATTTAAGTCTTATAGGTGTTAGTTCCATATGTTTAGACACGACAGGGTGATTTTGGGACGTGAAACGGTAATTTTGGGGCGTTTTAGGGGGTTTTCGCCCCTAAATTCTACAAACGCGACCTTCTATATATTTTTAAAGCTCCATCACTTCATTTATTTTGCTTTTAAGCCTTTTAGGTCTTGGTTCCATGCGTTTAGACACCACAAGGTCACTTTGGGACGTTAAATGGTCATTTCGGGCCGTTTTAGGTGGTTTTCATGCCTGATTTCTACAAACACGGCCTGTTATATGGTTTTAAAGCACCATCATGTCATATATTGTGCTTTTAAGTCTTATGGGTCGTGGTTACCTATGTTTACACACGAAAAGATCACTTTGGGCCGTGATATGGCCATTTCGGGGTGTTTTAGGGGGTTTTCGAGCATAACTTCGACAGACGCGACCTGTTATATGTTGTTCCAGCCGCATCATGTCATATATTATGCATTGAAGTCTTTTAGGACTTGATTTCATGCGTCTAGACACGACAAGGTCCCTTTGGGACGTGAAATAGACATTTCATGGCATTTTAGGGGGTTTTCGCGCCTAAATTCGACAAACACGGACTATTATATGTTTTCAAAGCTCCATCATGTGATATATTATGCATTTAAGTCTTTTAGGTCTTGGTTCCATACGTTTAAACACGACAAGTTCACTTTGGCGCGGGAAATGGCCATTTCAGGGCATTTAAGGGGAATTTCGTGCTTAACTTCTACAAACGTGACCTGTTATATGTGTTGAAAGCACCATCAAGTCATATATTATGCATTTACTTCTTTCAGGTCTTGGTTCCTTACGTTTAGACACCACAAGATTAATTTGGGTCGTGAAATGGCCATCGCGGGGCGTTTAAGGGGATTTTCGCGCCTAACCTCTACCTGCGGGACCTGTTATATGTTTTGAAAGCTTCATCATGTGATATATTATGCATTTAAGTCTATTAGGTCTTGGTTCCATATGTTTAGATAGGACATGGTGAGTTTGGGACAAGAAATGGCCTTTTCGGGGCGTTTTAGGGGGTTTTCGCGCCTAACTTCTACAAAGACGACCTGTTATATGTTTTTAAAGCTCCATAATGTCATATATTGTGCATTTCAGTCTTTTAGATCTTGGTTCCGTACGTTGAGACACGAAAAGATCACTTTGGGCCGTGAAAAGGCCATTTCGAGGCGTTTTAAGGGGTTTTCGCGCCTAACTTCTACAATCGCAACCTGTTATATGTTTTTAAAGCTCCATCATGTCATAAATTATGCATTTAAGTCTTTTAGGTCTTGATTCCATACGTTTAGAGATGACAAGGTCACTTTGGGACGTGAAATAGCCATTTCGGGGCGTTTTCGGTGGTTTTTGTGGCTAACTTCTACAACCGTGAACTGTAATATGTTTCTAAATCTCCTTGAGGTCATATATTATGCATTTTCTTTTAGGTCTTGGTTCCATACGTTTAGACACCCTAAGATTACTTTGTAACATGAAATGGCCATTTCGGGGCATTTTAGNAGGTTTTCGAGCCTAACTTCTACAAACGCGACCTGTTATACGTTTTGAAAGCTCCATCATGTGATATATTATGCATTTAAGTCTTATAGGTGTTAGTTCCATATGTTTAGACACGACAGGGTGATTTTGGGACGTGAAACGGTAATTTTGGGGCGTTTTAGGGGGTTTTCGCCCCTAAATTCTACAAACGCGACCTTCTATATATTTTTAAAGCTCCATCACTTCATTTATTTTGCTTTTAAGCCTTTTAGGTCTTGGTTCCATGCGTTTAGACACCACAAGGTCACTTTGGGACGTTAAATGGTCATTTCGGGCCGTTTTAGGTGGTTTTCATGCCTGATTTCTACAAACACGGCCTGTTATATGGTTTTAAAGCACCATCATGTCATATATTGTGCTTTTAAGTCTTATGGGTCGTGGTTACCTATGTTTACACACGAAAAGATCACTTTGGGCCGTGATATGGCCATTTCGGGGTGTTTTAGGGGGTTTTCGAGCATAACTTCGACAGACGCGACCTGTTATATGTTGTTCCAGCCGCATCATGTCATATATTATGCATTGAAGTCTTTTAGGACTTGATTTCATGCGTCTAGACACGACAAGGTCCCTTTGGGACGTGAAATAGACATTTCATGGCATTTTAGGGGGTTTTCGCGCCTAAATTCGACAAACACGGACTATTATATGTTTTCAAAGCTCCATCATGTGATATATTATGCATTTAAGTCTTTTAGGTCTTGGTTCCATACGTTTAAACACGACAAGTTCACTTTGGCGCGGGAAATGGCCATTTCAGGGCATTTAAGGGGAATTTCGTGCTTAACTTCTACAAACGTGACCTGTTATATGTGTTGAAAGCACCATCAAGTCATATATTATGCATTTACTTCTTTCAGGTCTTGGTTCCTTACGTTTAGACACCACAAGATTAATTTGGGTCGTGAAATGGCCATCGCGGGGCGTTTAAGGGGATTTTCGCGCCTAACCTCTACCTGCGGGACCTGTTATATGTTTTGAAAGCTTCATCATGTGATATATTATGCATTTAAGTCTATTAGGTCTTGGTTCCATATGTTTAGATAGGACATGGTGAGTTTGGGACAAGAAATGGCCTTTTCGGGGCGTTTTAGGGGGTTTTCGCGCCTAACTTCTACAAAGACGACCTGTTATATGTTTTTAAAGCTCCATAATGTCATATATTGTGCATTTCAGTCTTTTAGATCTTGGTTCCGTACGTTGAGACACGAAAAGATCACTTTGGGCCGTGAAAAGGCCATTTCGAGGCGTTTTAAGGGGTTTTCGCGCCTAACTTCTACAATCGCAACCTGTTATATGTTTTTAAAGCTCCATCATGTCATAAATTATGCATTTAAGTCTTTTAGGTCTTGATTCCATACGTTTAGAGATGACAAGGTCACTTTGGGACGTGAAATAGCCATTTCGGGGCGTTTTCGGTGGTTTTTGTGGCTAACTTCTACAACCGTGAACTGTAATATGTTTCTAAATCTCCTTGAGGTCATATATTATGCATTTTCTTTTAGGTCTTGGTTCCATACGTTTAGACACCCTAAGATTACTTTGTAACATGAAATGGCCATTTCGGGGCATTTTAGGCGGTTTTCGAGCGTAACTTCGACAAACGCGACCTCTGAAATGTTTTTCAAGGCCCATCATGTCATATGTTATGCATTGGAGTCTCTTAGGTCTTCATTTCATGAGTTTAAACAAGACAAGGTCCCTCTAGGACGTGAAATGGACATTTAAGGGCATTTTAGGGGGTTTTCGCGCCAAAATTCGACAAACCTGGCCTATTAAATGTTTTCAAAGCTTCATCATGTGATATATTATGCATTTAAGTCTTTTAGGTCTTGGTTCCATACGTTTAAACAAGACAAGGTCACTTTGGCACGGGAAATGGCCATTTCAGGGCATTTAAGGGGTTTTTCGCGCTTATCTTCTACAAACGCGACATGTTATATGTTTTGAAAGCTCCATCATGTCATATATTATGCATTTAAGTCTTTTACGTCTTGGTTCCATTTGTTTAGATACGACATGGTGAGTTTGGGACATGAAATGGCCATTTCGGGGCGTTTTAGGGGGTTTTCGCGCCTAACTTTTACAAACACGGCCTGTTATATGTTTTTTAAAGCTCCATCATGTCATATATTGTGCATTTAGGTCTTTTAGGTCTTGATTCCGTACGTTTAGACACTACAAGGTCAGTTTGGGACTTAAAATGGTCATATATTGTGCATTTAAGTCTTCTAGGTCTTGGTTTCATGCGTTTAGACACCACAAGGTCACTTTGGGACGTAAAATGGTCATATCGGAGCGGTTTAGGGGGTTTTTGCGCCTAACTTCTACCAACACGACCAGCTATAGGTTTTGAAAGCTCCAACATGTCATATGTTATACATTTAAGTCTTTTAGGTCTTGGTTCCGTACGTTTAGACATGACAAGATCACTTATGGACGTGAAAAGGCCATTTCGAGGCGTTTTAGGGGTTTTCGCGCTAATTTCTAGAATCGCGACTTGTTATCTTGTTTTAAAGCTCCATCATGTCCTCTATTATGCATTTAAGTCTTTTAAGTCTTACTTCCATACATTTAGGCACGAAAAGGTCACTTTGCGAAGTGAAATGTCCATTTCGAGGCGTGTTAGGGGGTTGTTGCGCCTAACTTTACAAACGCGACCTGTTATATGTTTTTAAACATCCATTATGTCATATATTGTGCATTTAAGTCTTTGTGGTCTTGGTTCCATACGTTTACACACGACAAGGGCATTTTAGAGATTTTCGCGCCATACTTCAACAAATGCGACCTTTTATGTGTTTTAAAAGCTCCATCTTGTCATATATTATGTATTTAAGTCTTTCAAGTCTTGGTTCCGTGCGAATAGACACGACAACGTCCATTTGGCATGTGAAACGGCCATTCCGGGGCGTTTTAGGGGGTTTTCACGCCTAAATTCTACAAACGAGACCTTTTATATGTTTTTAAAGCTCCATGACTTCATATATTGTGCATTTAAGCCTTTTAGTTCTTGGTTCCGTGCATTTAGACAAGACAAGGTCACTATGGGTCGTGAAATGACCATTTCGGGGCGTTTAGGAGGTTTTGGCGCCTAACTTCGACAAACGCGACTTCTTATATGCTTTAAAAGCTCCATCATGTCATATATTATGCATTTAAGTCTTTTAGATCTTGGTTCCATATATTTACACAAGACAAGGTCACTTTGGGACGTGAAATGGCCATTTCGGGGCATTTTTGGGGTTTTCGCGCCTTAAATCGACAAACGCGACCTTTTATATGTTTTTAAAGCTCCATCTTGTCATATATTATGCATTTAACTCTTTTAAGTTTTGGTTCCAGTCTAATAGAAACGACAAGGTCCATTTGGCATGTGAAACGGCCATTCCGGTGCGTTTTAGAGGGTTTTCGTGCCGAAACTCTACAAACGTGACCTTTTATATGTTTTTAAAGCTCCATCACTTCATGTATTGTGCATTTCAGCCATTTAGGTCTTGGTTCCATGCGTTTACACAAGACAAGGTCACTATGGGACGTGAAATGATCATTTTGGGGCGTTTTAGGAGATTTTCGCGGCTAACTTCGACAAACGCTACATGTTAATTTTTAAAAGCCCCATCATGTCATATATTATGCATTTAAGTCTATTAGGTCATGATTCCATGCGTTTAAATTCCACAAGATTACTTTGGGACGTAAAATGGCCATTTCGAGGCGTTTTAGGGGGTTTTTGCTCCTATCTTCTCCAAACGCCACCTGTTATATGTTTTTAAAGCTCCATCATGTGATATATTATGCATTTAAGTCTTTGAGGTCTTGGTTCCATACGTTTACAAACGACAAGGTCACTATGGGACGTGAAATGCCCATTTCGAGGCGTTTTAGGGAGTTTTCGCGCCTAACTTCTATAATCAGGACCTCTTATATGTTTTTAAAGCTCCATCTTGTTATATATTATGCATTTAAGTCTTTTCGGTGTTGCTTCCACACGTTTAGAAATGACAAGGTCACATTGGGACGTGAAATGGGCATTTCGGGGCGTTTTTGGGGTTTTCGCGCCTAACTTCTACAAATGTGGCCTGTTGTATGTTTCTAAAGCTCCATCATGTTATATATTATGCATTTAAGTCGTATAGGTCTTGGGTCCTCACGATTAGACATGTTAAGGTCACTATGTGACGTGAAATGATCATTTCGAGGCGTTTTCGGGGGTTTTTGCGTCTAACTTTTACAAACGCGGCCTTTTATACGTTTTTAATGATCCATCTTGTCATATATTATGCATTTAAGTCTTTGAGGTCTTGGTTCCATACCTTTACACACAACAAGGTCACGTTGGGACATGAAATGGCCATTTCGGGGCGTATTAGGGTGTTTTCGCGCCTAACTTCAACAAACGCGGCCAGTTATATGGTTTTAAAGCTCCATCATGTCATATATTATGCATTTAAGTCTCTTAGGTCTTGGATCCATACGTTTAGAGATGACAAGGTCAATTTGGGATGTGAAATGGCCATTTCAGGGAGTTTTAATGGGTTTTCACGCCTTACTTCTACAAACGTGGCCTGTTATATGTTTTGAAAGCTCCATCATGTGATATATTATGCATATAATTGTTTTAGGTCCTTGTTCTATACGTTTAGACACGACAAGGTCACTTTGACACGACCTGTTATAAGTTTTTAAAGCTCCATCATGTCATATATTGTGCATTTAAGTCTTTTAGGTGTTAGGTCCATGCGTTTAGACATGAAAAGGTCACTTTGGGACGTAAAATGGTCATATATTGTGCATTTAAGTCTTCTAGGTCTTGGTTCCAAGGGGTTAGGCACGACAAGGTCACTTTGGGACATAAAATGGTCATTTTGGAGTGTTTTAGGTGGTTTTTGCGCCTAACTTCTACAAACGCGACCAGTTATATGTTTTTAAAGCTCCAACATGTCATATATTATACGTTTAAGTCTTTTAGGTCTTGGTTCCGTACGTTTAGACATGAGAAGATCACTTTGGGATATGAAAAGGCCATTTCGGGGCGTTTTAGGGTTTTTCACACCAACTTCAAGAATCGCGACTTGTTATATGTTTTTAAAGCTCCATCATGTCATCTATTATGCATTTAAGTCTTTTAGGTCTTGGTTCCATACGTTTAGACACGAAAAGGTCACTTTGCGAAGTGAAATGACCATTTCGAGGCGTTTTAGGGGGTTTTTGCGCCTAACTTTTACAAACGCAACCTTTTATATGTTTTTAAAGATCCGTTATGTCATATATTGTGCATTAAAGTCTTTAAGGTCTTGGTTCCATATGTTTACACACGACAAGGTCACTTTGGGACGTGAAATGGCCATTTCGGGGCATTTTAGGGATTTTCGCGCCTTACTTCGACAAACGCGACCTTTTATGTGTTTTTAAAGCTCCATCTTGTGATATATTATGCATTTAAGTCTTTAAGTCTTGGTTCCATGCGAATAGACACGACAAGGTCCATTTGGCATGTGAAACGGACATTCCGGGGCGTTTTAAGATGTTTTCGCGCCTAAATTCTACAAACTCGACGTTTTATATCTTTTTAAAGCTCCATCACTTCATATATTGTGCATTTAACCCTTTTAGTTCTTGGTTCCATGCGTTTAGACAAGACAAGGTCACTATGGGTCGTGAAATGACAATTTCGGGGCGTTTTAAGAGGTTTTGGCGCCTAACTTCGACAAACGCTACCTAGCTGTTATAAGTTTTTAAAGCCCCATCATGTAATCTATTATGCATTTAAGTCTATTAGGCCTTGATTCCATGTGTTTAAATACCACAAGGTTACTGAGGGACGTAAAATTGCCATTTCGAGGCGTTTTAGGGGGTTTTGCGCCTAAGTTCTACAAACGCAACCTGTTATATGTTTTTAAAACTCCATCATGTGATATATTATGCATTTAAGTCTTTTAGGTCTTGGTTCCATACGTTTAGACACGAAAAGGTCACTTTACGAAGTGAAATTACCATTTCGAGGCGTTTTAGGGGGTTTTTGTGCCTAACTTTTACAAACGCGACCTGTTATATGTTTTTAGAGATCCATTATGTCATATATTGTGCATTTATGTCTTTGAGGTCTTGGTTCCATACGTTTACACACGACAAGGTCACTATGTGACGTGAAATGGCTATTTCGGGGCGTTTTAGGGGGTTTTCGCGCCTAACTTCTACAAACTTCACCTGTTATATGTTTTTAAAGCTCATTATGTCATATATTATGCATTAAAGTCTTTTAGGTCTTGGTTCCATACGTTTACACATGACAAGGTCACTTTGGGACGTCAAATGGCCATTTCGATGCGTTTTAGGGGGTTTTCGAGCCTGAAATCGACAAACGATAACTTTGATATGTTTTTAGACCCCATCATGTCATATATTATGAATTTAAGTCTTTTAGGTCTTGATTCCATGCGTTTAAGCACGACAAGGACCCTTTGGGACGTGAAATGGACATTTCGGGTCGTTTTAGGAGGTTTTCGCACTTAAATTTACAAACGTGACATGTTATATGTTTTTAAAGCTCCATCATGTGATATATTATGCATTTAAGTGTTTTAGCTCTTAGTTCCTTACCTTTACACACGACAAGATCACTTTGGGACGTGAAAAGGCCCTTTCAGGGCGTTTTAGAGGGTTTTTGCACCTAACTTCGACAAACGCAACTTGTTATATGTTTTAAAAGCTCCATCATGTCATATATTATGCATTTAAGTCTTTTAGATCTTGGTTCCATATGTTTACACAAGACAAGGTCACTTTGGGATGGGAAATGGCCATTTCGGGGCATTTTTTGGGTTTTCGCGCCTTACATCGACAAACGCCACTTTTTATATGCTTTTAAAGCTCCATCTTGTCATATATTATGCATTTAACTCTTTTATGTTTTGTTTCCATGAAAATAGAAAGGACAACGCCCATTTGACATGCGAAACTGCCATTCCGAGGCGTTTTAGAGGGTTTTCGCGCCTAAATTCTACAAACGTGACCTTATATATGTTTTTAAAGCTCCATCACTTCATATATTGTGCATTTCAGCCTTTTAGGTCTTGGTTCCATGCGTTTAGACAAGACAAGGTCACTATGGGATGTGAAATGACCATTTCAGGGCGTTTTAGAAGGTTTTCGCGCCTAACTTCGACATACGCTACCTGTTATATATAATTTATAGAATCCACATCATGTCATATATTATGCATTTAAGTCTGTTAGGCCTTAGTTCCATGCGTTTAAATACCACAAGAGTACTTTCGGACGTAAAATGGCCATTTCGAGGCGTTTTAGGGGGTTTTCGTGCCTAACTTCTCCAAACGCGACCTGTTATATGTTTTTAAAGCTCCATCATGTGAAATATTATGCATTTAAGTCTATTAGGTCTTGGTTCCATACGTTTAGGCACGAAAAGGTAACCTTACAAAGTGAAAAGACCATTTCCAGGCGTTTTAGGGGTTTTTGTGTCTAACTTTTACAAACGCGACCTGTTATATGTTTTTAAAGATCCATTATGTCATTTATTGTGCATTTAAGTCTTTGAGGTCTTGGTTCCATATGTTTACAGCCGACAAGGTCATTATGGGACGTGAAATGGCCATTTTAGGGCGTTTCAGGGGGTTTTCGCGCCTAACTTCTACAAACGTGACCTGTTATATGTTTTTATAGCTCATCATGTCATATATTATGCATTAAAGTCTTTTAGGTCTTGGTTCCATACGTTTACACAAGACAAGGTCACTTTGGGACGTCAAATGGACATTTCGGGGCGTTTTAGGGGGTTTTCGCACGTTACTTCAACAAACGCTTCCTTTGATATGTTTTTAGACCCCATCATGTCATATATTATGCATTTATGTCTTTTAGATCTTGATTCCATGCGTTTAAACACGACAAGGACCCTTTGGGACGTAAAATGGACATTTCGGGCCGTTTTAGGAGGTTTTCGCACCTAAATTTACAAACGTGACATGTTATATGTTTTTAAAGCTCCATCATGTGATATATTATGCATTTAAGTGTTTTAGCTCTTAGTTCCTTACCTTTACACACGACAAGATCACTTTGGGACGTGAAAAGGCCCTTTCAGGGCGTTTTAGAGGGTTTTTGCACCTAACTTCGACAAACGCAACTTGTTATATGTTTTAAAAGCTCCATCATGTCATATATTATGCATTTAAGTCTTTTAGATCTTGGTTCCATATGTTTACACAAGACAAGGTCACTTTGGGATGGGAAATGGCCATTTCGGGGCATTTTTTGGGTTTTCGCGCCTTACATCGACAAACGCCACTTTTTATATGCTTTTAAAGCTCCATCTTGTCATATATTATGCATTTAACTCTTTTATGTTTTGTTTCCATGAAAATAGAAAGGACAACGCCCATTTGACATGCGAAACTGCCATTCCGAGGCGTTTTAGAGGGTTTTCGCGCCTAAATTCTACAAAAGTGACCTTTTATATGTTTTTAAAGCTCCATCACTTCATATATTGTGCATTTCAGCCTTTTAGGTCTTGGTTCCATGCGTTTAGACAAGACAAGGTCACTATGTGACGTGAAATGGCTATTTCAAGGCGTTTTAGAAGGTTTTCGCGCCTAACTTCGACAAACGCTACCTGTTATAATTTAGAGAAGCCACATCATGTCATATATTATGCATTTAAGTCTATTAGGCCTTAGTTCCAAGCGTTTAAATACCACAAGAGTACTTTCGGACGTGAAATGGCCATTTCGGGGCGTTTTAGGGGGTTTTCGCGCCTTACTTTGACAAACGCTATCTTTAGTATGTTTTTAAACCCCATCATGTCATATATTATGCATTTAAGTCATTTAGGTCTTGATTCCATGCGTTTAAGCACGACAAGGACCCGTTGGGGTGTGAAATGGGCATTTCGGGACGTTTTAGGAAGTTTTCGCGCCTAAATTTACAGACACGATGTGTTATATGTTGTCAAAGCTCCATCATGTGATATATTATACATTTAAGTGTTTTAGGTCTTGGTTCCATACGTTTACACACGACAGAGTCACTATTGTACGTGAAATGGCCATTTCGGGGCGTTTTAGGGGGTTTTCGCGCCTAACTTCGACAAATGCGACCTGTTATACGTTTTAAAAGCTCCATCATGTCATATATTATGCATTTAAGTCTGTTAGATCTTGGTTCCATATGTTTACACAAGACAAGGTCACTTTGAGACGTGAAATGGCCATTTCGAATCGTTTTAGGGGGTTTTCACGCCTAACTTCTATAAACGCGACCTATTATGTGTTTTTAAAAATCTATCATGTGATATATTATTCATTTAACTTCTTTAGGTCTTGGTTTTATACTTTTACAAACGATAAGGTCATTTTAAGACGTGAAATACCCATTTTAGGCCATGTTAGGGGGTTTTCGCGTCTAACTTCAAGAAACGCAACCTCTAATATGCTTTTAATGCTCCATCATGTCATATATTATGTATTTAAGTCTTTTAGGTCTTTATTCCATGCGTTTAGACACGACAAGGTCCCTTTGGGACGTGAAACGTCCATTTCGGGGCGTTTTAGGGGCTTTTCTCCCCTAAACTTTACAAACACAACCTTTCATATGTTGTTAAAACTCCACCACTTCATACATTGTGCGTTTAAGCCATTTAGGTCTTGGTTCCATGCGTTTAGACACGATAACAACACTTTGGGACATTAAATGGCCATTTTGGGGCGTTTTAGGGGGTTTTCGTGCCTTACTTCTACAAACGCAACCTGTTATATGTTTTAAAAGCTCCATCATGTCATACATTATGCATTTATGTCTTTTAGGTTTTAGTTCCATATGTTTAGACACGACATGGTCACTTTGCGATGTGAAATGACTATTTCGAGGAGTTTAAGGGGTTTTTGCGCCTAACTTTTACAAACGCTACCTGTTATTTGTTTTTAAAGATCCATTATGTCATATATTATGCATTTAAGTCTTTGAGGTCTTAGTTCCATACGCTTAGACACGACAAGGTCACTTTGGGACGTGGAATGGCCATTTCGGGGTGTTTTCGGGCGTTTCCGCGCGTTACTTTGACAATCGCGACCTTTTATAAGTTTTTAAAGCTACATCTTCTCATATATTATGCATTTAAGTCTTTTAAGTTTTTTTCCCATGCAAATTGACACGACAAGGTCCATTTGGCATGTGAAACGGCCATTCCGGGGTGTTTTAGGGGGTTTTCGCGCCTAATTTCTACAAACGTGACCTTTTATATAATTTTAAAGCTCCATCACTTAATATATTCTGCGTTTAAGCCTTTTAGGTCTTGATTCCATGCGTTTAGACAGGACAAGGTGACTTTGGGACGTGAAATGGTCATTTCGGGGCGTTTTAGGGGGTTTTCAAGCTTAACTTCCACAAACACGACCTGTTATATGTTTTTAAAGCTCCATCATATCAAATATTGTGCATTTAAGTGTCTTTGGTCTTGGTTCCTTACGTTTAGACACGACAAGATCACTTTGGGCCTTGAAATGGCCATTTCGGGGTGTTTTAGGGTGTTTTCGCGCCTAACTTCGAGAAACGCGACTTGTTATATGTTATAAAAGCTCCATCATGTCATATATTATGCATTTAAGTCTGTTAGATTGGTTCCATATGTTTACACAAGACAAGGTCACTTTGGGACGTGAAATGTCCATTTCGAGTCGTTTTATGGGATTTTCACACCTAACTTCTATAAACGTGACTTGTTATATGTTTTTAAAACTCCATCATGTCATATATTATTCATATAACTCTTTTAGGTCTTGGTTCCTTACGTTTACACACGACAGAGTCACTAATGTACGAGAAATGGTCATTTCGGGGCGTTTTAGGGTGTTTTCGCGCCTAACTTCGACAAACGCGACCTGTTATACGTTTTAAAAGCTCCATCATGTCATATATTATGCATTTAAGTCTGTTAGATCTTGGTTCCATATGTTTACACAAGACAAGGTCACTTTGGGACGTGAAATGGCCATTTCGAATCGTTTTAGGGGGTTTTCACGCCTAACTACTATAAACGCGACCTTTTATATGTTTTTAAAAATCTATCATGTGATATATTATTCATTTAACTTTTTTAGGTCTTGGTTTTATACTTTTACAAACGATAAGGTCACTTTAAGACGTGAAATACCCATTTTAGGCCATGTTAGGGGGTTTTCTCGTCTAACTTCAAGAAACGCGACCTCTAATATGCTTTTAATGCTCCATCATGTCATATATTATGTATTTAAGTCTTTTAGGTCTTTATTCCATGCGTTTAGACACGACAAGGTCCCTTTGCAACGTGAAACGTCCATTTCGGGGCGTTTTAGGGGCTTTTCTCCCCTAAACTTTACAAACATGACCTTTCATATGTTGTTAAAACTCCACCACTTCATACATTGTGCGTTTAAGCCATTTAGGTCTTGGTTCCATGTGTTTAGACACGATAAGAACACTTTGGGACATTAAATGGCCATTTTGGGGCGTTTTAGGGGGTTTTCGTGCCTTACTTCTACAAACGCGACCTGTTATATGTTTTAAAAGCTCCATCATGTCATATATTATGCATCTATGTCTTTTAGGTTTTGGTTCCATATGTTTAGACACGACATGGTCACTTTGCGATGTGAAATGACCATTTCGAGGAGTTTAAGGGGTTTTTGCGCCTAACTTTTACAAACGCTACCTGTTATTTGTTTTTAAAGATCCATTATGTCATATATTATGCATTTAAGTCTTTGAGGTCTTAGTTCCATACGCTTAGACACGACAAGGTCACTTTGGGACGTGGAATGGCCATTTCGGGGTGTTTTCGGGCGTTTCCGGGCGTTACTTTGACAATCGCGACCTTTTATAAGTTTTTAAAGCTACATCTTCTCATATATTATGCATTTAAGTCTTTTAAGTTTTTTTTCCCATGCAAATTGACACGATAAGGTCCATTTGGCATGTGAAACGGCCATTCCGAGGCGTTTTAGGGGGTTTTCGCGCCTAATTTCTACAAACGTGACCTTTTATATCATTTTAAAGCTCCATCACTTAATATATTGTGCGTTTAAGCCTTTTAGGTCTTGATTCCATGCGTTTAGACACGACAAGGTGACTTTGGGACGTGAAATGGTCATTTCGGGGCGTTTTAGGGTGTTTTCAAGCTTAACTTCCACAAACACGACCTGTTATATGTTTTTCAAGCTCCATCATGTCAAATATTGTGCATTTAAGTGCCTTTGGTCTTGGTTCCTTACGTTTAGACACGACAAGATCACTTTGGGCCTTGAAATGGCCATTTCGGGGTGTTTTAGGGTGTTTTCGCGCCTAACTTCGAGAAACGCGACCTATTATATGTTATAAAAGCTCCATCATGTCATATATTATGCATTTAAGTCTGTTAGATCTTGGTTCCATATGTTTACACAAGACAAGGTCACTTTGGGACGAGAAATGTCCATTTCTAGTCGTTTTATGGGTTTTTCACACCTAACTTCTATAAACGTGACTTGTTATATGTTTTTAAAACTCCATCATGTCATATATTATTCATTTAACTCTTTTAGGTCTTGGTTCCTTACGTTTACACAGGACAGAGTCACTATTGTACGTGAAATGGCCATTTCNCGACAGAGTCACTATTGTACATGAAATGGCCATTTCGGGGCGTTTTAGGGTGTTTTCGCGCCTAACTTCGACAAACGCGACCTGTTATACGTTTTAAAAGCTCCATCATGTCATATATTATGCATTTAAGTCTGTTAGATCTTGGTTCCATATGTTTACACAAGACAAGGTCACTTTGGGACGAGAAATGTCCATTTCTAGTCGTTTTATGGGTTTTTCACACCTAACTTCTATAAACGTGACTTGTTATATGTTTTTAAAACTCCATCATGTCATATATTATTCATTTAACTCTTTTAGGTCTTGGTTCCTTACGTTTACACACGACAGAGTCACTATTGTACATGAAATGGCCATTTCGGGGCGTTTTAGGGTGTTTTCGCGCCTAACTTCGACAAACGCGACCTGTTATACGTTTTAAAAGCTCCATCATGTCATATATTATGCATTTAAGTCTGTTAGATCTTGGTTCCATATGTTTGCACAAGACAAGGTCACTTTGGGACGTGAAATGGCCATTTCGAATTGTTTTAGGGGGTTTTCACGCCTAAGTTCTATAAGTACGACCTATTATATGTTTTTAAAACTCTATCATGTGATATATTATTCATTTAACTTTTTTAGGTCTTGGTTTTATACTTTTACAAACGATAAGGTCACTTTGAGACGTGAAATACCTATTTTAGGGCATGTTAGGGGGTTTTCGCGCCTAACTTCAAGAAACGCGACCTCTTATATGTTTTTAAAGTTCCATCATGTCATATATTATGTATTTAAGTCTTTTAGGTCTTTATTCCATGCGTTTAGACACGACCAGGTCCCTTTGAGACGTGAAACGTCCATTTCTGGGCGTTTTAGGGGCTTTTCTCCCATAAATTCTTTAAACGCGACCTTTCATATGTTGTTAAAGCTCCATCACTTCATATATTGTGCGTTTAAGCCATTTAGGTCTTTGTTCTATGCGTTCAGACACAATAACGTCACTTTGGGACATTATATGGCCATTTCGGGGCGTTTTAGGGGATTTTCGCGCCTTACTTCTACAAACGCGACTTGTTATATGTTTTAAAAGCTCCATCATGTCATATATTATGCATTTATGTCTTTTAGGTTTTGGTTCCATATGTTTAGACACGACGTGGTCACTTAGCGGTGTGAAATGACCATTTCGAGGAGTTTAAGGGGTTTTTTGCGCCTAACTTTTACAAAACGCTACCTGTTATATGTTTTTAAAGACCCATTATGTCATATATTATGCATTTATGTCTTTGAGGTCTTAGTTCCATACGTTTAGACATGACAAGGTTCCTTTGGGACGTGAAATGACCATTTCGGGGTGTTTTAGGGCGTTTCCGCGCCTTACTTTGACAAACGCGACCTTTTATAAGTTTTTAAAGCTACATCTTCTCATATATTATGCATTTAAGTCTTTTAAGTTTTTTTTCCATGCGAATAGACACGACAAAGTCCATTTGGCATGTGAAACGGCCATTCCGGGGCGTTTTAGGGGGTTTTCGCGCCTAAATTCTACAAACATGAGCTTTTATATGTTTTGAAAGCTCCATCACTTCATATATGTGTTTAGACACGACAAGGTCACTTTGGGACGTGAAATGGTCATTTCGGGGCGTTTTAGGGGGTTTTCATGCCTAACTTCTACAAACACGACCTGTTATATGTTTTTAAAGCTCCATCATGTCAAATAATGTGCATTTATGTCTTTTTGGTCTAGGTTCCTTACGTTTAGACACGACAAGATCACTTTGGGCTGTGAAATGGCCATTTCGGGGTGTTTTAGGGTGTTTTCGCGCCTAACTTCGACAAACATGACTTGTCATATGTTTTAAAAGCTCCATCATGTCATATATTATGCATTTAAGTCTATTAGATCGTGGTTCCGTATGTTTAAACAAGACAAGGTCACTTTGGGACGTGAAATGTCCATTTCGAGTCGTTTTATGTGTTTTTCACGCCTAACTTCTACAAACGTGACTTGTTATATGTTTTTAAAACTCCATCATGTCATATATTATTCATTTAACTCTTTTAGGTCTTGGTTTTATACTTTTACTCACGATAAGGTCACTTTGAGACGTGAAATACCGATTTTAGGGCATGTTATGGGGTTTTCGCGCCTAACTTCAACAAACGCGACCTCTTATATGTTTTTAAAGCTCCACCATGTCATATATTATGTATTTTAGTCTTTTAAGTCTTTATTCCATGCGTTTAGATACGACAAGGTCACTTTGAGACGTGAAATGGTCATTTTGGGGCGTTTTAGGGAATTTTCATGCCTAACTTCTACAAACACGACCTTTTATATGTTTTTAAAGGCCATCTTGTCAAATATTGTGCATTTAAGTCTTTTAGGTCTTGGTTCCGTACGATTAGACACGATAAGATCACTTTGGGCCGTGAAATGGCCATTTCGCGGTGTTTTAGTGGGTTTTCGTGCCTAACAGCTACAATCGCGACTTGTTATATGTTTTTAAAGCGCCATCATGTCAAATATTGTGCATTTAAGTGTTTTAGGTCTTGGTTCCGTACGTTTAGACACGACAAGATCACTTTGGGCCGTGAAATGGCCATTTCGGGGTGTTTTAGTGGGTTTTCGTGCCTAACTTGTACAATCGCGACTTGTTATATGTTTTTAAAGCTCCACCATGTCATATGTTATGTATTTAAGTCTTTTAGGTCTTGATTCCACACGTCTAGAGATGACAAGGTCACTTTGGGACGTGAAATGACCATTTTGGGACGTTTTTGGGGGTTTTTGCGCCTAAGTTCTACAAACGTGACCTGTTATATGTTTTTAAAGCTCCATCATGTCGTATATTATGCATTTAAGTCTTAAAGGTCTTGGGTCCATATGATTAGTCACGAGAAGGTCACTTTGCGACATGAAATCACCATTTCGAGGCGTTTTAGAAGGTTTTTGTGCTTAACTTTTACAAACGCGGCCTGTTATATGTTTTTAAAAATCCATCATGTCATGTATTATGCATTTAAGTCTTTGAGGTCTTGGTTCCTTACCTTTACACACGACAAGGTCACTTTTGGACGTAAAATGGCCATTTCGGGGCGTTCTAGGGGCTTTTTGCGCCTAACTTCTACAAACACGACTTATTATATGTTTTTAAAGCTCCATCATGTCAAATAGTGTGCATTTAAGTGTCTTTGGTCTTGGTTCCTTACGTTTAGACACGACAAGATCACTTTGGGCCTTGAAATGGCCATTTCGAGGTGTTTTAGGGTGTTTTCGCGCCTAACTTCGAGAAACGCGACCTGTTATATGTTATAAAAGCTCCATCATGTCATATATTATGTAGTTAAGTCTGTTAGATCTTGGTTCCATATGTTTACACAAGACAAGGTCACTTTGGGACGTGAAATGTCCATTTCGAGTCGTTTTATGGGTTTTTCACACCTAACTTCTATAAACGTGACTTGTTATATGTTTTTAAAACTCCATCATGTCATATATTATTCATTTAACTCTTTTAGGTCTTGGTTCCTTACGTTTACACAGGACAGAGTCACTATTGTACGTGAAATGGCCATTTCGGGGCGTTTTAGGGTGTTTTCGCGCCTAATTTCGACAAACGCGACCTGTTATACGTTTTAAAAGCTCCATCATGTCATATATTATGCATTTAAGTCTTTGAGGTCTTGGTTCCATACCTTTACACACGACAAGGTCACTTTTGGACGTAAAATGGCCATTTCGGGGCGTTTTAGGGGCTTTTTGCGCCTAACTTCTACAAACACGACTTATTATATGTTTTTAAAGCTCCATCATGTCATATATTATGCATTTAAGTCTTTTAGGTCTTGGTTCCGTACGTTTAGACACGACAAGATCACTTTGTGATGTGAAATGGCCATTTCGGGGCGTTTTAGGGGATTTTCGCGCCTAACTACTACAATCTCGACCTGTTATATGTTTTTAAAGCTCCATCATGTCATACATTATGCATTTCAGTCTTTTAGGTCTTGGTTCCATGCGATTAGAGATGACAAGTTCACTTTGGGACGTGAATTGGCCATTTTGGGGCGTTTTAGGGCGTTTTTGCGCCAAACTTGTACATACTCGACTTGTTATATGTTTTGAAAGCTCCATCGTGTGGTATATTATGCATTTCAGACTTTTAGGTCTTGGTTCCATACATTAAAAAACGACAAGGTCAGTTAGGGAAGGGAAATATCCATGTTAGGGCGTTTAAGGGGCTTTTCGCAATTAACTTCTACAAACGTGACCTGTTATATAGTTTCAAAGCTCGATCATGTCATATATTATGCATTTACTTCTTTTAGGTCTTGGTTCCATACGTTTAGACACCACAAGATTAGTTTGGGACGTGAAATGGCCATTTTGGTGCGTTTTAGGGGCTTTTCGTGCCTTACTTCTACAAACGTGACCTGCTATATGTTTTGAAAGCTCCATCATGTCATATATTATGCATTTAAGTCTTATAGGTCTTGGGTCCATTTGATTAGACACGACAAGGTCACTTTGCGATGTGAAATGACCATTTCGAGGCATTTTACGGGGTTTTTGCGCCTAACTTTTACAAATGCGTCCTGTTATATGTTTTTAAAGATCCATTATGTCATATATTATGCATTTAAGTCTTTGATGTCTTAGTTCCATACGTTTAGACACGACAAGGTCACTTTGGGGCGTGAAATGGCCATTTCGGGGTGTTTTAGGTTGTTTTCTTGCCTTACTTCGATAAACGCGATCTTTTATATGTTTTCTAAGCTCCATCTTGTCATATATTATGCATTTAAGACTTTTAAGTTTTTGTTCCCTTCCAATAGACACGTCAAGGTCCATTAGGCATGTGAAACGGCCATTTCGGGGCGTTTTAGGGGGTTTCGCCTAAATTCTACAAACGCGACCTTTGATATATTTTTAAAGCTCCATCACTTCATATATTTTGCATTTAAGCCTTTTAGGTCTTGGTTCCATGCGTTTAGACAAGCCAAGGTTACTATGGGACGTGAAAATGGTCATTTAAGGGCGTTTTAGGGGATTTTCGCGCCTAACTTCGACATACGCGACCTGTTATATGTTTTTAAAACCCCACCATATCATATATATGCAGTTAAGTCTTTTAGGTCTTCATTCCATGTGTTTAGACACGACAAGGTCCGTTTGGGACATGAAATGGATATTTTGGGGCGATTTAGGTGGTTTTCGGCCTAACTTCGACAAACGTGACCTATTATATGTTTTTAAATCTCCATCATGTCATATATAATGCATTTAAGTCTTTTAGGTCTTGCTTAACTCTTTTTAGACAAGACAAAGTCAATTTGGGACGTGAAATGGCTATTTCGGGGCGTTTTAAGGGCTTTTCGCGCCTAACTTCAACAATCGCGACCTGTTAAATGTTTTTAAAGTTCCATCATGTCATATATTATGGCCACTTTGAGACGTGAAATGGCCATATCGGGGTGTTTTAGGGGGTTTTCGCAGCAAACTTTTACAAACGCGGCCTGTTATATGTTTTTAAAGCTCCACCATGTCATATGTTATGCATTTAAGTCTTTTAGGTCTTGGTTCCACACGTTTAGAGATGACAAGGTCACTTTGGGACGTGAAATGGCCATTTCAGGACGTTTTAGGGGGATTTCGCGCCTAACTTCTACAAACTTGGCCTGTTATATGTTTTTAAAGCTCCATCAGGTCGTATATTATGCATTTAAGTCTTATAGGTCTTGTGTCCATATGATTAGACACGACAAGGTCACTTTGCGACGTGAAATGACCATTTCGAGGCGTTTTAGGGGGTTTTTGCGCCTAACTTTTACTAACGCGTCCTGTTATATGTTTTTAAAGATCCATTATGTCATATATTATGCATTTAAGTCTTTGAGGTCTTAGTTCCATACGTTTAGACACGACAAGGTCACTTTGGAACGTGAAATGGCCATTTCGGGGTGTTTTAGGGCGTTTTCGCGCCTTACTTCGATAAACGCGACCTTTTATATGTTTTCTAAGCTCCATCTTGTCACATATTATGCATTTAAGACATAATTTTTTTTTCCATGCCAATAGACACGTCAAGGTCCGTTAGGCATGTGAAACGGCCATTTCGGGGCGTTTTAGGGGGTTTTCACGCCTAAATTCTACTAACGCGACCTTTTATATTTTTTAAAGCTCCATCACTTCATAAATTTTGCATTTAAGCCTTTTAGTTCTTGGTTCCGTACGTTTAGACACGACAAGATCACTTTGTGACGTGAAATGGCCATTTCGGGGTGTTTTAGGGGATTTTCGCGCCTAACTACTACAATCTCGACCTGTTATATGTTTTTAAAGCTCCATCAAGTCATACATTATGCAGTTATGTCTTTTAGGTCTTGGTTCCATGCGATTAGAGATGACAAGTTCACTTTGGGACGTGAATTGGCCATTTTGGGGCGTTTTAGGGTGTTGTTGCGCCAAACTTGTACATACGCGACTTGTTATATGTTTTGAAAGCTCCATCGTGTGGTATATTATGCATTTAAGACTTTTAGGTCTTGGTTCCATACATTTAAAAAGACAAGGTCAGTTAGGGAAGGGAAATAGCCATGTTAGGGCGTTTAAGGGGCTTTTCGCACTTAACTTCTACAAACGTGACCTGTTATATAGTTTCAAAGCTCCATCATGTCATATATTATGCATTTACTTCTTTTAGGTCTTGGTTCCATACGTTTAGACACCACAAGAATAGTTTGGGATGTGAAATGGCCATTTTAGTGCGTTTTAGGGGCTTTTAGTGCCTTACTTCTACAAACGTGACCTGTTATATGTTTTGAAAGCTCCATCATGTCATATATTATGCATTTAAGTTCTTTAGGTTTTGGTTCCATATGTTTAGACACGACATGGTCACTTTGCGATGTGAAATGACCATTTCGGGGCGTTTAAGGGGGTTTTCGCGCGTAACTTTTACAAACGCGACCTATTATATGTTCTTAAAGATCCATTATGTCATATATTATGCATTTAAGTCTTTGAGGTCTTAGTTCCATACGTTTAGACACGACAACGTCACTTTAGGACGTGAAATGGCCATTTCGGGGTGTTTTAGGGTGTTTTCGCGCCTTACTTCGATAAACGCGATCTTTTATATGTTTTCTAAGCTCCATCTTGTCATATATTATGCATTTAATACTTTTAAGTTTTTGTTCCATGCCAATAGAGAAGTCAAGGTCCATTAGGCATGTGAAACGGCCATTGCGGGGCGTTTTAGGGGGTTTCGCCTAAATTCTACAAACGCGACCTTTTATATGTTTTTAAAGCTCCATCACTTCATATATTTTGCATTGAAGCCTTTTAGGTCTTGGTTCCATGCGTTTAGACAAGCCAAGGTTACTTTGGGACGTGAAAATGGTCATTTAAGGGCGTTTTAAGGGATTTTCGCGCCTAACATCTTCATACGCGACCTGTTATATGTTTTTAAAACCCCACCATATCATATATATGCAGTTATGTCTTTTAGGTCTTCATTCCATGTGTTTAGACACGACAAGGTCCCTTTGGGACATGAAATGGATATTTTGGGGAGATTTATGTGGTTATCGCCCTAACTTCGAGAAACGTGACCTATTATATGTTTTTAAATCTCCATCAATTCAAATAAAATGCATTTAAGTCTTTTAGGTCTTGCTTAACTCTTTTTAGACAAGACAAAGTCAATTTGGGACGTGAAATGGCTATTTCGGGGCGTTTTAAGGGCTTTTCGCGCCTAACTTCTACAATCGCGACCTGTTAAATGTTTTTAAAGCTCCATCATGTCATATATTATGGCCACTTTGAGACGTGAAATGGCCATATCGGGGTGTTTTAGGGGGTTATCGCAGCTAACTTTTACAAACGCGGCCTGTTATATGTTTTTAAAGCTCCACCATGTCATATGTTATGCATTTAAGTCTTTTAGGTCTTGGTTCCACACGTTTAGAGATGACAAGGTCTCTTTGGGACGTGAAATGGCCATTTCAGGACGTTTTAGGGGGTTTTCGCGCCTAACTTCTACAAACGTGGCCTGTTATACGTTTTTAAAGCTCCATCAGGTCGTATATTATGCATTTACTTCTTTTAGGTCTTGGTTCCATACGTTTAGACAGCACAATATTAGCTTGGGACGTGAAATGGCCATTTTGGTGCGTTTTAGGGGCTTTTCGTGCCTTACTTCTACAAACGTGACATGTTATATGTTTTGAAAGCTCCATCATGTCATATATTATGCATTTAAGTTCTTTAGGTTTTGGTTCCATATGTTTAGACACGACATGGTCACTTTGCGATATGAAATGACCATTTTGGGGCGTTTAAGGGGGTTTTTACGCGTAACTTTTACAAACACGACCTATTATATGTTTTTAAAGATCCATTATGTCATATATTATGCATTTAAGTCTTTGAGGTCTTAGTTCCATACGTTTAGACACGACAAAGTCACTTTCGGACGTGAAATGGCCATTTCGGGGTGTTTTACGGCGTTTTCGCGCCTTACTTCGATAAACGCGACCTTTTATATGTTTTCTATGCTCCATCTTGTCATATATTATGCATTTAAGACTTTTAAGTTTTTGTTATATGCGAATAGACACGTCAAGGTCCATTAAGCATGTGAAACGGCTATTTCGGGGTGTTTTAGGGGGTTTTCACGACTAAATTCTACAAACGTGACCTTTTATATGTTTTTAAAGCTCCATCACTTCATATATTTTGCATTTAAGCCTTTTAGGTCTTGGTTCCATGCGTTTAGACAAGACAAGGTTACTATGGGACGTGAAAGTGGCCATTTCGAGGCATTTTAGGGGATTTTCGCGCCTAACTTCGACAAACGAGACCTATTATATGTTTTTAAAGCCCCACCTTGTCATATATATGCATTTAAGTCTTTTAGGTTCTCATTCCATGTGTTTAGACACGACAAGGTCCCTTTGAGACATGAAATGGATATTTCGAGGCGATTTAGGTGGTTTTCGCACCTAACTTCGACATACGTGACCTATTATATGTTTTTAAATCTCCTTCATGTCATATATAATGCATTTAAGTCTTTTAGGTCTTGGTTAACCCTGTTTAGACAAGACAAAGTCAATTTGCAACGTGAAATGGCTATGTCGGGGAATTTTAGGGGCTTTTCGCGCCTAACTTCTACAATCGTGACCTGTTAAATGTTTTTAAAGCTCCATCATGTCATATATTATGGCCACTTTGAGACGTGAAATGGCCATTTCGGGGCCTTTTAGGGGGTTTTCGCGGCTAACTTTTACAAACGTGGCCTGTTATATGTTTTTAAAGATCCATCATGTCATATATTATGCATTTAAGTCTTTAAGGTCATGGCGTTTTATGCCACTTTGGAACGTGAAATGGCCATTTCGGGGCGTTTTAAGGGGTTTTCGCGCTTTACTTCGACAAACGCTACCACTTATATGTTTTTGAACCCCATCATGTCATATATTTTGCATTTAAGTCTGCTAGGTCTTGAATCCATGCGTTTAAGCACGACAAGGACCCTTTGGGACGTGAAATGGACATTTCGGGCCGTTTTAGGGAGTTTTCGCGCCTAATTTCTACAAATGCGATCTGTAATATGTTTTTTAAGCTCCATATATCATGTCATATATTATGAATTTAAGTCGTTTAGGTCTTGGTTCCATACGTTTTAACCCAACAAGGTCACTTTTGGACGGGAAATGGCCATTTCATGGCGATTTAGGGGGTTTTCGCGCCTAACTTCTGCATTCGCGACCTGTTATATGTTTTTAAAGCTCGATCATGTCATATATTATGCATTTAAGTCTTTTAGGTCTTGGTTCCATACGTTTAGAGACGACAAGGTCACTTTGGGACGTGAAATGGCTGATTCGGGTGGTTTTAGGAAGTTTTCGCACCTAACTTCTACGAAAGCAACTTGTTATATGTTTTTAAAGCTGCATCATGTGATATATAATGTATTTAAGTCTTTTAGGTCTTGGTTCCATACGTTTATACAAGACAAGGTCTTTATGGGACGTGAAATTGCAAGTTCGGCGCGTTTTAGGGGGTTTTCATATATATGATGCATTTAAGTCTTTTAGGTCCAACTTGTCATATATTATGTATTTAAGTCTTTAAGATCTGGGTTCTATACGGTAAGACATGACAAGGTCACTTTAGGACGTGAAATAGCCATTTCGGGGCATTTTAGGGTGTTTTTGCGCCGAATTTCACGACATGTTATACGTTTTTAAAGATCCATCATGTTATATATTATGCATTTAAGTCTTTTAGGTCTTGGTTCCATATGTTTAGAGATGACAAGGTCACTTTGGGACGTGAAATGGCTATTTCGAGGCGTTTTAGGGGGTTTTCGCGCCTAACTTCTACAATTGTGAACTGTAATATGTTTCTAAATCTGCTTCAGGTCATATATTATGCATTTACTTCTTTTAGGTCTTGGTTCCATACGTTTAGACACCACAAGATTACTTTGTGACGTGAAATGGCCATTACGGGGCGTTTTAGGTGGTTGTCCAGCGTAACTTCAACAAATGCGACCTGTGATATGTTTTTCAAGCACCATCAAGTCATATAATATGCATTGAAGTCTCTTAGGTCTTGATTTCGTGCGTTTAGACACGAAAAGATCCCTTTGGGACGTGAAAGGTATATTTCAGGGCATTTTAGGAGGTTTTCGCGCCTAAGTTCGACAAACGCGGCCTATTATATGTTTTCAAAGCAACATCATGTGATATATTATGCATTTAAGTTTTTTAGGTTTTGGTTCCATACGTTTACACACGATAAGGTCATTTTGGCACGGGAAATGGCCATTTCAGGGAATTTAAGGGGTTTTTCGCACTTACCTTCTACAAACGTGACCTGTTATAGGTGTTTAAAGCTCAATCATGTCATATATTATGCATTTACATCTTTTCGGTCTTGGTTCCATACGTTTAGACACCACAAGATTACTTTGGGACGTGAAATGGCCATTTCGGGGCGTTTTACAGTGCGACATGTTATATGTTTTGAAAGCTCCATTATGTGATATATTATGCATTTAAGTCTTTTAGGTCTTGGTTCCATATGTTTAGATACGACATGGTGAGTTTGGGACATGAAATAGCCATTTCGGGGCGTTTTAGGCGGTTTTTGCGCCTAACTTCTACAAACACGAAATGTTCTATGTTTTTAAAGCTCCATCTTGTCATATATTATGAATTTAAGTCTTTTAATTCTAGGTTCCATGCGAATAGACACGACAAGGTCCACTTGGCACAAGAAACGGCTATTTCGGGGCGTTTTACGTGGTTTTCGCCCCTAAATTCTACAAACGCGACCTTTTATATGTTTTTAAAGCTCCATCACTTCATATATTGTGCGTTTAAGTTTTTCAGGTCTTGGTTTCATGTGCTTAGATACCAAAAGGATACTTTGGGACGTGAAATGGTCATTTCGGGACGTTTTAGGGGGTTTTCACGCCTAACTTCTACAAACACAACCTGTTATAAGTTTTTAAAGCTCCATCATGTCATATATTGTACATTTAAGTCTTTTACGTCTTGGTTCCGTACGTTTAGACACGAAAAGACCACTTTGGACCGTGAAATGGCCATTTTAGGGCGTTTTAGGAGGTTTTCGCGCCTAACTTCTACAATCGCGACCTGATATATGTTTTTAAAGCTCCATCATGTCATATATTATGCATATAAGTCTTTTTGGTCTTAGTTCCATACGTTTAGAGATGACAAGGTCACTTTGGGACGTGAAATGGATATTCGGGGCGTTTTAGGGGGTTTTCGTGCCTAACTTCTACAAATGTGGCTTGTTATATGTTTCTAAAGCTCCATAATGTCATATATTATGCATTTTAGTCGTATAGGTCTAGGGTCCTTATGATTAGACACGTTAAGGTCACTTTGCGACGTGAAATGATCATTTCGGGGCGTTTTAGAGGGTTTTCGCCCTAACTTCGACAAACGCTACATGTTATATGTTTTAAATGCTCCAGTATGTCATATAGTATGCATTTAAGTCTTTTAGATCTTGGTTCCATATGTTTACACAAGAAAAGGTCACTTTGCGACGTGAAATGGCCATTTGCAGTCGTTTTAGGGGGTTTTCACGCCTAACTTCTATAAACACGACCTGTTATATGTTTTTAAAACTCCATCATGTCATATATTATTCATTAAACTCTTTTAGGTCTTGGATTTATACCTTAATACAAGATAAAGTCACTTTGAGATGTGAAATACCCCTTTTAGGGCATGTTAGGGGTTTTCACGCCTAACTTCAACAAACGTGACCTCTTATATCGTTTTAAAGCTCCATCATGTCATATATTATGTATCTATGTCTTTTAGGTCTTGATTCCATGCGTTTAGACACGTCAAGGTCGCTTTGGGACGGGAAACGTCTATTTCGGGGAGTTTTAGGGGGTTTTCACGCCTAAATTCTACAAACGCGACCTTTTATATGTTTTTAAAGCTCCATCACTTCATATATTTTGTGTTAAGCCTTTTAGGTCTTGTTCCATGCGTTTAGACACGACAAGGTCACTTTGGGTTGTGAAATGGTCATGTCGGGGCGTTTTAGGGGGTTTTCATGCCTAACTTCTACAAACACGACCAGTTATATGTTTTTAAAGCTCCATCATGTCATATATTGTGCATTTAAGTCTTTTAGTTTTTGGCTCCGTACGTTTAGACACGACAGGATCACTTTGGGCTGTGAAATGGCCATTTCGGGGTGTTTTAGGATGTTTTCGCGCCTAATTTCTACGAAACAACTTGTTAGATGTTCTTAAAGCTCCATCATGTAATATATTATGCATTTAAGTCTTTTAGGTCTTGGTTCCATACGTTTATGCACGAAAAGTTCTTATGGGACGTGAAATGGCCAGTTCGGCACGTTTAAGGGGGTTTTCGCGCCTAACTTCGACAAATGCAACCTGTTATACGTTATTAAAGCTCCATCATGTCATATATTATGCATTTAGGTAATTAAGGTCTATATTCCATGCGTTTAGACACGATAAGGTCCCTTTGGGACGTCAAATGGCCATTTCGGGGCATTTTAGAGGATTTTGGTGCCTAACTTCTACAAATGCGACCTGTAATATGTTTTTAAAGCTGCCTCTGTCATGTTGTATATTATGCATTTAAGTCTTTTCGGTCTTGGTTCCATACGTTTATACACGACAAGGTCACTTTGGGACGTGAAATGGCCATTTCAGGGAGTTTTCGCGCCTAACTTTTAGAAACGTGACCTGTTATATGTTTTTAAAGCTCCTTCATGTCATATATTACGCGGTTAAGTCTTTTAGGTCTTGGTTCCGAATGTTAAGACACGACAAGGTCACTATGGGACGTGAAAAGGCCATTTCGGGGCGTTTAGGGGGTTTTCGCGCAGAACTTCGACAAACGCAACCGGTTATATGTTTTTAGAGCTCCATCATGTGATATATTATGCATATAAGTCTTTTAGGTCTTCGTTCCATACGTTTACACAGGACAAGGTCATTATGGGACGTGAAATGGCCATTTCAGGGCGTTTTAGGGGGTTTTCGCGCCTAACTTCGACAAATGCGACCTGTTATATTTTATTAAAGCACCATCATGTCATATATTATGCATTTCAGTGTTTAAGGTCTTGGTTCCATACGTTTACACACGACAAGGTCACTACGGGACATGAAATGGCCATTTCGGGGCGTTTTAGGGGGTTTTCGCTCCTAACTTCGACAAACACGACCTGTTATATGTTATTAAAGCTCCATCATGTCATATATTATTCATTTAAGTGTTTAGGCGTTGGTTCCATACATTTACACACGACAAGGTCACTATGGGACGTGAAATGGCCATTTCAGGGCGTTTTAGGGGGTTTTCGCGCCTAACTTCGACAAACGCGACCTGTTATATGTTATTAAAGGTCCATCATGTCATATATTATGAATTAAAGTCTTTAAGGTCTATATTCCATGCGTTTAGACACGACAAGATCCCTTTAGCACATAAAATGGCCATTTCGGGGCATTTTAGGGAATTTTAGCGCCTAATTTCTACAAATGTGACCTGTAATATGTTTTTAAAGCTGCGTCAATCATGTTGTATATTATGCATTTAAGTCTTTTAGGTACTGGTTCTATACGTTTATATACGACAAGGTCACTTGGGGAAGTGAAATGGCCATTTCAGGGGGTTTCCACGCCTAACTTCTACAAACGTGACCTGTTGTATGTTTTTAAAGCTCCATCATGTCATATTTATGCATTTAAGTCTTTTAGGTCTTGGTTTCGAATGTTAAGCCACAACAAGGTCACTATGGGACGTGAAATGGCCATTTCTTGGCGTTTTCGGAGTTTTCGCGCCTAACATCGACAAACTCGACCTTTTTTATGTTATTAAAGCTCCATCATGTCATATATTATGCGTTTAAGTCATTAAGGTCTTGGTTCCATACGTTTACACACGACAAGGTCGCTATGCGAGGTGAAATCGCCATTTAGGGGCGTTTTATGTGGTTTTCGCACCTAACTTTAACAAACGCGACCTAATATATGTTATTAAAGCTCCATCATGTCATATATTATGCACTAAGGTCTTTATGGTCTATATTCCATGTGTTTATACACGACAAGGTCCCTTTGGGACGTGAAATGGCCATTTCAGGGCATTTTAGGGGATTTTCGCGCCTAACTTCTACAAATGCGACATGTAATATGTTTTTAAAGTCGCGGGTATCATGTTGTATATTATGCATTTAAGTCTTTTAGGTCTTGGTTTGATACGTTTATACACGACAAGGTCACTTTTGTACGTGAAATGGCCATTTCAGGGGGTTTCCGCGCCTAACTTCTACAAACATGACCTGTTATATGTTTTTAAACCTCCATCATGTCATATATTATGCATTTAAGTGTTTTAGGTCTTGGTTCAGAATGTTAAAACACGACAAGGTCACTATGGGATGTGAAATGGCCATTTCAGGGGGTTTTCGTGCATAACTTCAACAAACGCGACCTCTTATATGTTGTTAAAGCTCCATCATGTCATATATTATGTATATAAGTCTTTTAGGTCTTCATTCCATGCGTTTAGACACGTCAAGGTCCCTTTGGGACGTGAAACGTCCATTTCGGCGAGTTTTAGGGGGTTTTCACGCCCAAATTCTACAAACGCGACCTTTTATATGTTTTTAAAGCTCCATCACTTCATATATTGTGTGTTAAGCCTTTTAGGTCTTGGTTCCATGCGTTTGACACGGTAAGGTCACTTTGGAATGTGAAATGGTCATTTCGAGGCGTTTTAGGGGGTTTTCATGCCTAACTTCTACAAACACGACCTGTTATATGTTTTTAAAGCTCCGTCATGTCATATATTGTGCATTTAAGTCTTGTAGGTGTTGGCTCCGTACGTTTAGACATGACAGGATCACTTTGGGCCGTGAAATGGCCATTTCGGGTGTTTTAGGGGGTTTTTGCGCCGAAATTCTACAAACATAACCTTTCATACGTTTTTAAAGCTCCATTACTTCATATATTATGCATTAAAGTCTTTTAGGTCTGTGTTCCATACCTTCAGACACGAATAGGTCACTTTGCTATGTGAAATGACCATTTCGAGGCGTTTTAGGGGTTTTTGCGCATAACTTTTACAAACGCGACCTTTTATATGTTTTTAAAGATCCATCACGTCAAAATTATGCATTTAAGTCTTTGAGGTCATGGTTCCATACGTTTACACATGACAATGACACTTTGGGATGTGAAATGGCCATTTCGGGGCGTTTAAGGGGGTTTTCGCGCCATACTTCGAAAAACGCTACCTTTTGTTTGTTTTTAAACCCCATCATGTCATATATGATGCATTTAAGTGTTTTAGGTCTTGATTCCATGCGTTTAAGCACGACAAGGACCCTTAAGGACGTGAAATGGACATTTCAGGCCGTTTTAGGGAGTTTTCGCGCCTAAATTTACAAACGCAACATGTTACATGTTTGTAAAGCTCCATCATGTGATATCTTATGCATTTAAGTCTTTTAGGTCTTGGTTCCATACGTTTACACACGACAGGGTCACTATGGGACGTGAAATGGCCATTTCGGGGCGTTTTAGGGGGGTTTCGCACCTAACTTCGACAAACGCTGCCTGTTGTATGTTTTAAAAGCTCCATCATGTCATATAGTATGCATTTAAGTCTTTTAGATCTTGGTTCCATATGTTTACACAAGACAAGATCACTTTGGGACGTGAAATGGCCATTTCCAGTCGTTTTAGGGGGTTTTCACGCCTAACTTCTATAAACACGACTTGTTATCTGTTTTTAAAACTCTATCATGTCATATATTATTCATTAAACTCTTTTAGGTCTTGGATTTATACTTTAACACAAGATAAAGTCACTTTGAGATGTGAAATACCCCTTTTAGGGCATGTTAGGGGTTTTCGCGCCTAACTTCAACAAACGTGACCTCTTATATGTTTTTAAAGCTCCATCATGTCATATATTAAGTATCTAAGTCTTTTAGGTCTTAATTCCATGCGTTTAGACACGTCAAGGTCCCTTTGGGACGTGAAACATCCATTTCGGGGAGTTTTAGGGGGTTTTCACGCCTAAATTCTACAAACGCGACCTTTTATATGTTTTTAAGGCTCCATCACTTCATATATTGTGTGTTAAGCCTTTTAGGTCTTGGTTCCATGCGTTTAGACACCACAAGGTCACTTTGGGATGTGAAATGGTCATGTCGGGGCGTTTAAGGGGGTTTTCATGCCTAACTTCTACAAACACGAATTGTTATATGTTTTTAAAGCTGCATCATGTCATATATTATGCATTTAAGTCTTTTAGGTGTTGGCTCCGTATGTTTAGACACGACAAGATCACATTGGGCCGTGAAATGGCCATTTCGGGGCGTTTTAGGGGGTTTTCGCGCCTAACTTCGACAAATGCGACCTGTTATATTTTATTAAAGCACCATCATGTCATATATTATGCATTTCAGTGTTTAAGGTCTTGGTTCCATACGTTTACACACGACAAGGTCACTACGGGACGTGAAATGGCCATTTCGGGGCGTTTCAAGGGGCTTTCGCTCCTAACTTCGACAAACGCGACCTGTTATATGATTTTAAAGCTCCATCATGTCATATACTATGTATTTAAGTCTTTTAGAGCTTGGTTCCAAATGTTAGGACATTACAAGTTCACTTTGGAACATGAAATGGGCATTTCGGGAAGTTATAGGGGGTTTTCGCGACTAACCTTTACAAACGCGACCTATTATGTGTTTTTAAAGCTCCATCATGTCATATATTATGCATTTAAGTCTTTTAGTTCTTGGTTCCATTCACTTAAACACGACTAGGTCACTTTGGTACGTGTAATGGCCATTTTCGGGCGTTTAAGGGGGTTTTTGCGCCTAACTTCTACAAACGCGACCTTTTATATATTTTTAAAGCTCCATCATGTGATATATTATGCATTTAAGTCTTTTAGGTCTTGGTTCCATAGGTTTACACGCGACAAGGTCACTATGGGACATGAGATGGCCATTTGGGGGCGTTTTAAGGGGTTTACGCGCCTAACTTCGACAAACACGACATGTGATACGTTTTAAAAGCTCCATCATGTCATATATTATGCATTTAAGTCTTTAAGATCTTGGTTCCTTATGTTTACACAAGACAAGGTCACTTTGGGATGTGAAATGGCCTTTTCAAGGTGTTTTATGGGGTTTTCACGCCTAACTTCTACAAACGCCACCTGTTATATTTTTTTAAAGCACCATCATGTCATATATTATGCATTTAAGTCTTTTTGGTCTTGGTTTTATACGTTTTCATACGATAAGGTCACTTTGGGATGTGAAACACCCATTTCAGGGCATTTTAGGGGGTTTTCGCGCCTAACTTCAACAAACGCGACCTCTTATATATTTTTAAAGCTCCATCATGTCATATATTATATATTTAAGTCTTTTTGGTCTTCGAACCATACGTTTACACACGACATTGTCACTTTGGGACGTGAAATGGCGATTACCATACGTTTTAGGGCCTTTTTGTGCCTAGCTTCAACAAACGCAACTTGTTATATGTTTTTAAAGCTCTTCTATCATGTCATATATTATGCATTTAAGTCCTTTAGGTCTAGGTTCCATACGTTTAGACACAACAAGGTCACTTTGGGAAGTGAAGTGGCCATTTTGGGGTCTTTTATGGGGTTTTCGCGCAGAACTTGTACGAACACAACCTGTTATATGTTTTTAAAGCTCCATCATGTCATACATTATGCACTTAAGTCTTTTAGGTCTTGGTTGCATGCGTTTAGACATGACAAGGTCCATTTGGAACGTGAAACGACCATTCCGGGCGTTTTAGGGGGGTTTTGCGCCTAACTTCTACAAATGCAACCTGTTTTATATTTTAAAATATCCATCATGTCATATATTGGCATTTAAGTCTTTTAGGTGTCGTTTCCATGCGTTTAGACACGCCAAGGTCACTTTAAGATGTGAAATGGTAATTTCGGTGCGTTTTAGGGGGTTTTCAGGCCCAAAAGCTAGAAACATGACCTGTTATACGCATTTATGTCTTTCAGGTTTTGGTTCCATGCGTTTAGACACGAAAGGGTCACCTTGGAACATAAAATGAGCATTTCGGGGCGTTTTAGGGGGTTTTCATGCCTAACTTCTACAAACGCGAGCTGTTATATGTTTTTAAAGCTATATCATGTCATATATTATGCATTTAAGTCTTTTAGATCTTTGTTCCTTGCGTTTAGCCACGACAAGGTCACTTTCGCACGTGAAACGGCCATTTCGGGGCGTGAATGGTGTTTTCGCGCCTAACTTCTACGAACGCTACCTGTTATATTTGTTTAAGGCTCCATCAAGTCATATATTATGCATTCTGGTCTTTTAGGTCTTGGTTCCACACGTTTAGACACGAGAAGGTAACTTTGGGACGTGAAAAGGCCATTTTGGGCGTTTTGGGGAGTTTGGTTGCGAAAATTCTACAAACACGACCTACTATATGTTTTTAAAGCTCCATCATGTCATATATTATCCATTTAAGTCTTTAAGGTCTTAGTTCCATACGTTTACATACGACAAGGTCACTTTGCAACATGAAATGGCTATTTTAGCGTGTTTTAGGGAGTTTTCGCTCCTAACTTTTATAAATGCGACATGTTATATGTTTTTAGAGATCCATTATGTCATATATTATGCATTTAAATCTGTTAGTTTGATGCCATGCGTTTAGACACGAAAAGGTCACTTTGGGACGTGAAATGGCCATTTCAGGGCCTTTTAGGGGTTTTCGTGCCTAACTTCTACAAACGCCACCTGATATATGTTTTTAGAGCTTATCTATCATGTCATATGTTATACATTCAAGTCTTTTAGGTCTTGGTTCCATATGTTTACACACGAGAAGGTCAATTTGGAACGTGAAATAGCCATTTCGGGGCGTTTTCGGAGTTTTTCGCACCGAACTTCTATAAACGCGACCTGTTAAATGTTTATAAAGCTCCACCATGTCATATATTATCCATTTAAGTCATTTAGGTCTTAGTTCCATACTTTTTGACACGACAAGGTCACTTTGGGACGTGAAATTGGCTATTTTGGGGTGTTTTAGGGGGCTTTCGTGCCTAACTTCCACAAACGCGACCTATTACATGTTTTTGAAACTCCATCATGTCATATATTATGCTTTTAAGTCTTTCGGGTCTTGGTTCCATACGTTTACACATGACAAGGTCACTTTGGGACGTGAAATGTCCATTTCGAGGCGTTTTAGGGAGTTTTCGCACCTAACTTCGACAAATGTGTCCTGTTGTATGTTTCTAAATCTCCATAATCTCAGACATTATGCATTTAATTTTTATAGGTCTTGGTTGCATACGTTTAGACACAACAAGGTCACCTTGGGGAGTGAAATGACCATTTCTGGGTTTAGGGTTTTTTCACACCTAACTTCTACAAACGCGACTTGTTATATGTTTTGAAAGCACTATCATGTCATATATTATGCATTTAAGTTTTTTCGGTCTTGGTTCCATACGTTTACACATGATAAGGTCACTTTGGGACCAGAATTTGCCATATCGGGGCGTTTTAAGGGGTTTTCGCGCCTAAGTTCTACAAACGCGACCTGTTATATGTTTTCAAAGCTCCATCATGTCATATATTATGCATTTAAGTCTTTTATGTCTTGGTTTCATACATTTACACACGATAAGGTCACTTTGTGGCGTGAAATGGCCATTTCGAGGCGTTTTAGGGGGTTTTCGAGCCTAACTCCTACAAATGCGACCTGTTATATGTTTTTAAAGCTCCATCATGTCATATATTACGCATTTAAGTCTTTTAGGTCTTGGTTCCACGCGTTTAGACACGAGAAGGTCACTTTTGTACGTGAAACGGCCATTTCGGGACGTTTTAGGGGGTTTTCGCGCCCGAGTTCTACAAACGCGACCTGTTATATATTTTAAAGCCCCATCATGTTATATATATGCAATCCTATTCGTACTCATCGGTTTATAAGCTTGAATTCTGCTCTAACCATCAAATGCAAATCACAAAAAAGCAATTCTATTCGTACTGTTCGGCTTATAAGTCGGAATTCCGTTCTAGACATCAAATGCAAATCATAAGAAAGCAATTCTATAGTACTCATCGGCTTATAAGCCGAAATTCCATCGTAAACATCAAATGCGAATAATAAAAAAGCATTCCTATTCGTACTCATCGGCTTGGAGGCCGGAATTCCGCTCTAAACATCAAATGCGAATTAATCAAAGAAGAAAGGATTACCATCACTTCCTTAGCCTTCTCTCTAATCGGAAATGGATCTTTCCCTGGTTGCTTCTTGAAGTGAGTGTCAAGGAAGAGATCCGTAGCATCAGGCAACTTCCCTCCTTTCGCCTTTGCCTATACAAACAGATGCGACATGTGTTAGGTGATATACAAAGATTTTAACGATCGGGGCATTTACAGTACTCGAAGGAAAGAGTAAACTAAGCAATTTTTTAGCTCGGTGAATGGTGGAGGTAGATCCCCGGCAGTGAGATGCAGGGGCGCGACCAGTAGCGTTGCCGACTCTCTTTCAATTTGTCATCATTGAGCATGCCCTTCATTTCCTTGTACAACTCCTCACCAAGCCATTTGAGTCGCTCTTTCCGCCTGTGAACTGTGTCTTTGAGGAGGCTCTTCAGCCGTACTCCAACCTTCTTCTCTTATGCATCCCGCACTGGGGCATCGAGCTCAGGCCGCCACCTGTACTGTTTCCGCATTAGACAGAAGACAATTAAATATGTTAATGTAAAAGAGAATATTAAACAACACTCTTTGTACGAAATTATATAGTTCTTCTTTCTCACCTTCCACATGTCCCACCAATGTACCTTGGTCTTCTGATCTACCTCGGTGTAGTTCTTCCAAGGCTGATGGAAGTAGGACTTCATTACGTTTGTGATGGATCGAAAAACACTGCCGTTCTGAAACCTTGCACACAAAAACATCGTAAGATTAAACAACATATGAATACAACTTAATTTTAATAGTTTAAAACATGTACAAAATTACACCAAAACTCACCATAGTGCATCCGGGTTCAATTCTCGAACCAGACCTATGGACGGAGAAGCCTCGCCGTCATCGTCATTGTCCCCCTCACCCTCATGATCATCTTTATCGGGATCTGGAGGAGTAGGCTGAGACGCAGGAGTAGACGGTCTCGACGGAGTATGCTGAGTCATACAAGCCTCAGACAGAGAAGCTTGAGGACGAAGAGGAGGATGCTGAGGCTGTGACGGTGGCGGTGCCGTAAACTGAGGCACGGATGGAGACGAAGTAGAAGCCTGAAACAGAGGAGCCTAGAATGGAGAAGCGTTGAACCATGGAGACTCAAATAATAGAGCCTCAAACTGGAGGTCACGCTGAGCCCCGTGAGCTAGAGGACGAGGCAAAGAAGAATACAAAGGTGAAACCACCGGCCGTCTCCTGGATGACTCAAGCTGACGTTTAAGGTCACCAAGACACACCATCGGCGTAGACCCAGTAGGACAAAAAGTCGTAGTAGGCTGACTTGAAGACTGAGCGGGAGTTTACTGTCGCGCCTGAGATTACTGGTCCAGAGCCTCCGACTCAGACACAGACCGAGATGGCCAATTCGGGCCACAACGCCGTTGTGATGACATGTTCCTGCATAAAGTAGTGAGTAAATTATTCGTACTCATAATAGTTATTAAAAGAAACCACAATCACAAATACAATAAGTTTGAAATGATACCCAAATTAAGCAATTATGAATATAGCACTAAGGATGCACAGGCATTAATAAACGCGAATAATAAAATTCATAGATCCATACCTAAACACTCAAGGTTAATATATTTAAGATGCTATGGGGAACGGGTTTTTTGAGTTTTAGGTGTCCTAAGGTCGTTTTGGGAATGAAAATGGCCAAATGTAACTCAATAATAATTCAAATAAAAGTAGCATAATTATACACCAATTGCTATACACTTTAATATTTAAAGTACATACCAAGATGAGCTGCGTGCCTTTGATTCTTTTCTCTTTGAAGGTAGTAGAAGAATAGACCACGAGTTCAATGCACAACAAAAACAAACAATGAGAGTGAAATTCAATAAATTAACGAGTAAAAGGCTAAAAACAAATCATTGATAAATGAAGATCGAATTCATCATTTCCAATAACTCAAAAGTCATTACACGATTTCAAAGTGAATTGTGAATGCAATGATGGGTCCTTGGGTCCTTATCACTCCAACCTAACTCATTCTTGAATGTCTCCCCTCACTGGTAGATGCATGCCATGTTTTCAACTCTAAGGAAATTTTGGCAGCATTTCCCAATAGTTCTCCAAGTACATGATGTAAAAAACACATATGTACCCAAGGAACATTAAGGGAAATGAGAATCTGAAATCTTCCTTAGAATTGAAAATAAGCCACGCATTTACATCCTAAGTAGTGAGTGAGAGACATTCAAGAACAGTCTAAAAACGGGGACTATTCAAGACGTACTCCTAATGAGTAAGCCTTGAACGGGTATCTAGGGCAATGATGCATATCCATTTCAATTGCACATATATACACTTAAAAACAATATATTTGAAAAAGAATTCATCATTTAACAAACATTAAAATAGTATTATTTTAAATTGGATGCGTCATTATTTGGAACCTACATAAGTTAGTAAAACTTTCATCCAAACTATCATAGGAACTCATAATTTTAGCCTAAATTGAATAATCCATTTCAAAAAACAATTCATACATAGTATGAATCCATACATAATACATACAATACATACATACATACATACATACATACATACATACATACATACATACATACATACATACATACATACATACATACATACATACATACATACATACATACATACATACATACATACATACATACATACATACATACATACATACATACATACATACATACATACATACATACATACATACATACATACATACATACATACATACATACATACATACATACATACATACATACATACATACATACATACATACATACATACATACATACATACATACATACATACATACATACATACATACATACATACATACATACATACATACATACATACATACATACATACATACATACATACATACATACATACATACATACATACATACATACATACATACATACATACATACATACATACATACATACATACATACATACATACATACATACATACATACATACATACATACATACATACATACATACATACATACATACATACATACATACATACATACATACATACATACATACATACATACATACATACATACATACATACATACATACATACATACATACATACATACATACATACATACATACATACATACATACATACATACATACATACATACATACATACATACATAAATGTTGGCTGATAATGAAGAGGGAAGTAGCTAAATACGTGAGTGAGTGTCTTACTTGTCAAAAGGTAAAATTTGAGCATAAAAGGCCACAAGGAGAAGTTCAACCACTTGCAATACTAAGATTGAAGTGGGATTTCATATCAATGGATTTTGTAACATGCTTGCCAAAGTCAAGGAATCAAAATGATACCACATGGGTTGTGGTGGATAGGCTTACTAAGTCAGCGATGTGTATACAAATGAAGGAGACTTGGACGATAGAACAACTTGCAAAGGCTTACATAAAGCATGTTGTGAGGCTACATCGAATTCCGAAGGATATCATGTCAGATAGTGATTTCCAGTTTTCTTTCGAAATTCTGGAAAAGTGTTCAGGAGAACTTCGGTACAACATTTAAAATGAGTACAACTTTCTATCCAGCAACCGATGCACAAATAAAGAGAACCGTAAAAAATTAGAGGACATGCTATGAGCTTGTATAATGGATTTTCAAGGGAATTGGCAGGATTGCATAGGTTTGATCGAATGCTCGTATAACAATTGCTGCCATGCGAGTATTAGCATGACACCTTTTGGGGTCCTGTATGGAAGAAAGTGCAGAAGTGCCTTATGTTTGAGTGACATAAGTGAGATAGTAATTCTAGGACTTCAGTTGATTGAAGAAACTACAAATAAGGTACGTAAGAGTGATACAAGCATAGATTCAAGCTGCACAGGATAGGAAGAAATCCTATGCAGACCAAAACCGTCAAGAAGTTGTGTTTGAAGTTAGTGACAAGGTGTTACTAAAGGTATCACCGATGAAAGGTGTAATGAGGTTTGGGAAGAAGGGAAACTTGAGCCCAAAGTATATTGGACCTTATGAGATCTTGCAAAGGATTGGAAAGGTTGCATATAAACTAGCGCTACCAATGGAGTTGAGCAAAGTTCACAATGTTTTTAATGTGTCTCAACTAAGAAAGTATGTGCCGAATAAGTGACATGTGTTTCAGCCTGAAACGATAGAGTTAGACCAAATTTTAACTTATGAAGAGAAGCCAAACAAAATACTCGATAGTAAAATTCGGGATACTTGTTGGAAAAGTGTCAAAATAGTAAAGGTGTTATGGTCTAACAAAAAAACTGAAGAAGCAATGGTGGAAGCTGAGGATATGATAAGGGAAAAGTACCCGGAGTTATTTCAGGTTAGTAGAGTTACGAGGAGTAGAATTACGGGGACGTAACTCGATTCTTAAGGGGGGTAGAGTGCGATAGAATTTCGCGCGTTTTTCCCTTAAATTTTGCTAGTGTTTACGTCCTTTACAAAAGTTTTACGGAAATTTTATATTTGTTTCTTAAAAGTTATCAAGGATATGTCTAATTAAGTGTCTAAAGTCTACAACAACTTAGGATAAAATTGAAAAGTTTTCAAAGCAATGCATTCTCTGTTCAAGTTTCATGTAATAATTTACATAAAGTTTCAGGATGAAACTTCTTTTAAGGGGGGGTAGACTGTAACCACTCATATTTTCACGTATTTTGAGAATTTAATTTCATATTTTATTGAAAGCATTGCGATACTTGCCAAAGATATTCGACTGCTCAACATATCCCTCCATCACTACTTCACACTCTCGTTTCCCCTTAGCCATTGGATCTCAACTTGGGAAATCTATATTATAGGCAAAGTTACACCACCTAGACATGGAGGATATGAATTCATACAAGTAGCTATCAACTATTTAACTAGATGGGTTGAAGCAGCTTCGTTCAAGAATCATCAAGCTAAGCAGGTTGCTCAATTCATTGAAACAAATATCATTTGTCGTTACAGGGTTCCACATGATATATTCAACGACCATGGTTGTAATACCCCATATTTTGACGTAATTTCGGAAATTTAATTTCATATATTATGTGACTAATTTAGTATTTTTATTGAAAAATTAAGTTTTACAAATATATTAAAGATAGAAAATTTAATTAATTGTTATTTGAAATAATTATTTTTATGTCACTTGAAATTTTATTAAATTTTCCAAGAAGTTTCTAATTTTAGAATTTTCAAAGTTTCCTTAATTGTTTTAAAACAACGGCGCCAAAGTAATTTCAAACATTAAGGATACTTATATAATTTCACCAAAAATAATGTAAGCCTATAAATACCCCCTTAAAACAAGAATTTTCTGATTTAAAAGTGCAATTTCTTATTTCTGTTTCGAAAAAATAAAAGAAAAAAAAGGTTTGAATTTTCCAGAAAAAAAAAAAACCCGACGAGCTCCTCCCTGGCCCTTTTCGCCGGCCCTTTGTTGCACGCCGGTCGTCGTCACCGATCTCTCGCCACCGCCAGACCTGCCGACAACCTCGCCGCCCACCCTTCCCCTTTCGTATATTTTTTTCGGACAAAAAAAACTTTTTTTTCCTTATCTTCTTTTTTAATTCAATCTTGCATAAAATTCATGTTTATAATTATGTTTAAGTTTATTTTATAATTTTAATCATGTTTTAGGATTTGAAATTCATGGTTGTAGTTGTTCATGAAATTATAAGAAAAATGAGGGTTTCTAAAGTTATGAAATTTTTAGTTTTATGATTTTAATAATCTAAACTGTCATATTACGATCATAGATTATTGTAGTACTAACTTGTGATTTTTATATGAAGTTTAGATTTGTTTTTACAGCTTTTAAAGTTAATTAATATTGCTGTCAAATTGTTATTAGCATGTGTTTATGCATGTATAATAAAAATAGTAACACATAAAAAAATAAGTTATAATTGCTTGTAACAAACTAATTTATTATATGATGATCTTAGGACATGAATCTATTGTTGCATGTTAAAATATAATATTTAGAAAGGTTTTAAGGAGTTTGTAGGGAAATTTGCAAAGCTTCCATTTTTAGAAAAATTATCGAAAATTAAGTGTTATGCAAAAAAGAAAAATTAAAAAAAAGTATGGAATTGAATAGTGACCATATAGGGAAGGTTATGGACAAGTTTCCAATGTAAATAGTCAGTTTAGAGTTGTTGTAGAAGTTAGTCAACATGTTTTTAATTTAGTTTCGGTTTTTCCTATGTAGGAAAATTCAAGTTGAGTGATTTCTAGAATTAGTGGTGGACCACTGTTATAACACAAGGTACGTAAGTTCTAAAGGCATCTATATAAGCAGAGTTCATGCTAGATTTGTGATTTTCCATGCTATGTGTTACACACATTCAAAAGTTGATGCTTGGTTGATTAGAGATGACTTGCATGAGAAGTTATGTTAGCATGATTATATGGAAAGTATTTTTTATATATCAAGTTGACATTCCGCCTTTATAGTATTGTTATTATTTCATGAGAAATTGGAATGTTTAGTTATTTTCAGAGTTTTCCTAGTAGTCAATAAAAAAGAAAGGAAAAATAGTTTAGTTGATTCCTTACTTGATCAACAAGAAACGTAGTTAGTGAATTTTTATTCACATGTTTTAAAAGGAGTAAATGAGCAAACAGTTAGCCACTCACAGTTAATGTGTGGTAAAGGAAGGTTTAGTTAAATAAAGGACACACAAAAGTTAATTTAGAATAACATTTAAAAAATCAAGATAATTAATATGGTGTTGTTTGTTAGTATGCATGCTTCTATGTGTTATTGAGTCTCTGTCATAACATGTGTTAAACCTTTTAATCACGTAAAGTGAAAGAGGATTCACAAAAAACTCTTGTAACGTATATATCTTGAGTATGAACAATTGGGGGAGTTATGGTTGCTTACTATGACTTCTAATCAGGGTACAAGACATTGTACTTGAAAGTTCAAGTGATACTCAAGAGGGAGGGCGAATTGAGTGTTGTGAGATTGTTGTAAAATTCTCTATTTATTGTGAGAAAAGTTAAGAACCAGTTCTCAAGCAGCACAAAATGCAATAAAATAAACAACACAAAGATTTAACGAGGTTCGACTTCTAATAAGTCTACGTCCTCCACTCACTCACAGTTTTTATTATTCAACTCAGAAAAACAAAAAGAAATACACACAATCACTTATGCACCTATGCACAATATAATTCCCTAACTCCCACCTATGCAAGTTCGACTCAACCTTCAACTATGAAGGTTTAAAAGAAGATGATCCCTGATCAACTTCCCAGAAAACTGAACTCACATAATGCTCAAATTACAACACATTGTCTCTCAATGATAATTAGCGTAATCGCTTACAAAATAGAGTATATTAAGACCTTAATGTGGTAGCAGGGTTTATGCTAGGTTAAGCCTTTGAGAGAGAACTTTTGCAATCCATGTTCTTAAGTTTTTGTTCGTGCAAAAGTATTAGGTTGGTAAGCAAGCAGATTTTCTTAAATAAGCCTTTGGCAAGTATGTTATGGAATATTGCAAGAGAATATTTTCCTTAGGAATATGGAAGTAATTCCAGGGAAATTATTCTCACTGATTTTATTTGAGATAAATAAAATCAGTGCAATACAATATAACATAGTGGGATGCCACGTGTCAGCTTCCAAATGGACCACATGTCCACATATTAGTGTCAATGCCAACATGGCACTGCCATGTGGTAATAGGGGATCTACTATGAGTAGGCCCCACATAGCTACGTGTCATCATACGACTGGACCACGTGTCCTCTTGAACAAGTAATGGGAAGATTGTTGACCGCCACATGTCGTACTCTAATTCTTTGCTTAAATGAGCTCAAAAACAAACCATTGGGCCTTGAAAGTTCAATGCCATAAGCCTATGTGGCTGATGACAAAATAAGATCTAAGGAGACGACGACAAGTGTCGCGTTTTTCATTGGCAAGCCCCCAAAACTTTAGGCTATAAATACCCCTCAAAATCATCATTTTGGGGCATTCAATTCCATTCGATTCTTATATCATGCATAGAGAATATCTCTCTCTAGCTTCTCTTTAGATTACTTAGTTGTTAGTTATTTCTATTCAATCTTTATCATCTTACAAATACTTACTTAAGCATCAGAGGGGGAAATAATCTTAAAAGGATTGTTGTCCCTTTTTTGCAGGTTCTCGGGAGGCACGTCAGCAGGAATCTAATCAACCAACACCAGCTAGTCCACGTCAGCGAAGTCCTCCTAGTCCCAACTCCACCTTATTGCTTGTGCAACAACATTTGGCGCCGTCTTTGGGGAGGGATCCTAACAATGACTGGAAGTGGGATTCCTACCGAAGAAGAGACAAGATATCTCGGCCCAGACTGGCAAATATCAGACTGGGGAAGGTACTGGCTCAGCGAGAAGAGTACAAGAACAAACTTATTTTGGAAACCAACCTGTGACCATCAGTTAGCTCAAGATTATCTTGGTTGGGTTCCAAGAGAACCTGGTGGAAACCCTACGGGAGTATTCCACCAAGAAAACTGAGGAGAAAGTTGAGCCCCAACACCCTTCATCCTCAAAGATGAAAGGTGTGATGGTTGAAGATGGCCAAGGGCAAGAAAGATTAACATTCCATGAGAAAGTTGAGAAGCTAAAGAAAGAAAGTACTCCTTTGAAAGATCATTGGGGTATTGTGAAGAGATATCCTGTCACTCCCAAGTACAAGCCCAAACGGGAGCTGGCAAGGAAAGAAGTTGGATCTAACAAAACACAAACTGATGCTAGAGAAGTCATTGAGTTCAAGAAAGCTATTGCAAGTGATGCTCGAGAGTACCTCGAGCAGAAGAAGTCATCAAGTAGAGATGCAAGAGAATATCTCAAAGCCAAGAAGGTATCGAGTAAAGATACTAGGGAGTATCTGAAGGCCAAGAGGGCCTGGAAGGAAGGAGGTCGATCCGACTCGTCTGAGGGCTCTTTTACCAAGGAGATGTCTGATTCCCATCACGTCTCCCTAGATTCAGAGGAACGAGAGAATTTAAGAAATTTCATTGAGAAAAAGAAAGTTGATAAGGCCGATAAGGCTAAGAAGGAACAAATGATTAAGTATTGGGAAGATGTGGTTAAGCCAAATGATCTTTACAAGGGATCAACAAAAGCTATCCATGACCCGACGAGGTTATCGGAGAAAAGCTAAACGACATGGCGATGGAATGGAAGACTCCGTTCTCCATGTCCATCATGACGTTACCTCGTCCTACCAAGTTAAAAATTCCACAAATTGAGCCATTTGATGGGACTACTGACTTGGAAGAGCATTTGGCTACTTACAAACATTTGATCTATTTTCAAGGCCCAGATGATGCAACATGGTGCCGATATTTCCCAACCACCTTGAAGAGAATTGCTCAGAAGTGGTTCAATAGTGTTGCAGACAAATCAATTCACAACTTCCATGAATTGAGTACTATATTTGTACACCACTTTACGACAAACAAAAGAGAAAAGAAAACCAACATGCATCTTGCCAAGATTGTTCAAGGAGAGAAGGAGTCTCTAAGAAGTAACGTATAAAGGTTTAATTTGGAATCTTTACAAATCCCAAACCTATTAAAGGGGGTGGCATTTGATAACTTCTTCAGAGGTCTCCGAGATGGAACTTTTAAATTTGATGTTGTGAGACAAAATTTTAATACATTAAAGGGAATCCTGGAGGAGGGTGAATGTTTCATTCACGCCCAAGAGCTTGGTGTTCAACCAGGAAAGACAAGAGAGATGATAGAAAAAATGATCAACAACCCAAAAACAAAGATCAAAAGAAACACGGCACCTGGGCAACCAGGTCATCAAGCAAGGGAGAAAACTTCCAAAGTAAGAAAAGAAAGTCAAATGATGGCCCTAAGGTAGAGTTCACCAAAGACTTCTACTCAGTTTTTAAAGAGATTCAAAACAAGGTTAAGATTGATGGTTCACCACCACTGAGAAGTGCAAAAGAGGATAGATATTCAAGCAAGTATTGCCACTTTCATAATGATCAATAATGATTTCTTCAATCTGAAAAGAACTCTTGAGTCCCTCACTGCCAAGGGAAAAAACTCACAACACTTGATCAAGTCTCAAGAGAAAGGCTCCAAACAGAAGACTGACTCTAAGGCTAATGAGTCCAAAGATGGTAATGAGATAGAGGAGGACGTGGTGTATGTCATCTCTGGCGGGTTTGCAGCTGGCGGACCAACCATTCGAGGGAGTAAAGAGTACTTACGGAGTCTCTCTCGAGAAGGGTTGCCAGAGGTCAGACATGATGCCAAGGTCAAGTTCAAAGAAGTCATGATCAAAGACAGAGACCGGGGCAATGTCCGTACTCCACACAACGATCACTTGGTGGTGGAATTGAAAGTGGCTAATATGAGAGTTAAGCGAATATTGATCGACACTGGAAGCTCATCTGATATTATGATTTATGCTTGTTTGAAGAAGTTGAAATATGATGTATCCACCTTGGAGCCTATCCACCATTCGATCATTGGTTTCGGAGGAGGTGTGATCAACCCATTGGGTACTGTCTCTCTACCAATCAGGATAGGGACAAGGATTGTGCTAGGAACATGGTCGTTAAGTTCCTGGTAGTTAAATAACTGTCTGCTTAAAATGTAATTTCGGGACGACCAACCTTGAACACTTTTTGGGCAGTTATTGTTACACACCTCATGCTCATGAAGTATGAGTGTAACAATGGGGCAGTTGGAACTCTTCGTGGTGACCAACAGATGGCCAGAGCATGCTACATAACCACCCTTAAACTAGCTTCTTATGTTGAAAAGGTGGAAGAACCTAGCAAGAAAAGGAAAGTTGAGGGAGTGGCTAAAAATGAATTGATGGCCATTCACAGTTTGAGTCAAGTAACCCGACCTCAACCAGTTGGTGAACATGAAGATTTCATTCTTGATGAAGCTAGGCCAGAGAGGATGGTCAAGGTAGGCCAAACTCCTGACGACCATGTTGGGGAAGAAATGAGGAAGTTGATAAGAGAATTTAAGGATGTTTTTGCATTTGACGTTGAAGAAATGTCGGGCATTGATCCAAGCATTGTTGTACATAAGGTGAATGTTAAAACTTGACGATAAGCCAATCCGTCAATATAAGAGAAATTTGGGTGAACTTCGCAACAATGCAGCTGAGGAAGAAGTGAATAAGCTCCTGGAAGCTAAATTCATTAGACCATGCCAATATCCCAATTGGGTGGCTAATGTAGTCCTGGTTCCAAATCCAAATGGTATAATGAGGATGTGCGTTGATTATATGGATCTCAACAAGGCTTGTCCTAAAGATAGCTTCCCCTTGCCAAAAATTGACCGATTGGTTTATTCTACGGCTGGGCATGCCTTGTTGAGTGTTATGGATGCTTATTCATGATTCCATCAGATTCCTCTATGGGAGGAAGACCAAGAAAAGACAACCTTTGTAACTGAAAAAGGTTTATATTGTTATACCAGGATGCTATTTGGTCTGAACAATGCTCCAGCTACCTTCCAACGTTTGGTAAATGATGTCTTCAAACACCAGTTGGGAAGGAATATTGAGACTTACATCGATGATATGATTGTGAAGAGCAAGGAGATGAAGGATCATGTGGCAGATTTAAAAGAAACTTTTGAGACATTGAGAAGTTATAAGATGAAGTTAAATCTAAAGAAATGTGTTTTTGGAGTAAACTCTGGAAATATTTTTGGATTTTTTGTGGATGATAGAGGGATTGAAGTCAATCCAGATAAAGTTAAGGCTATTGTGGATATGACCCCTCCCCGAAATGTGAAGGAGGTTCGGAAGCTGACCGGATGTCTAGTCGCCCTTGGTACATTTTTATCAAGGGAAGGATTCAAATGGCATTATTTCTTTGATACGATCAAGAAAAAGGCAAAAGTAATTAAGGGTGGTCCCGAGTTTGAATGGACAAAAGAGGCCGAGTCAGCGTTCATTTATTGAAAGAGCATCTACATACTCTCCCAAGATTAATCAGCCCAATTAAAAGGGAAACTTTGTTTATTTACCTAGCACTTTATGAGCATGCACTCTCACCCGTCCTACTAACTGAGAGAGACTGGGTCCAATATCCAATATATTTTGTGAGTCACGTGCTCCAAAATGCTGAGATCACATACGCTCTGATCGAAAATTTTGGGCTAGCATTATTTATGGCAAGCCGGAAGTTGAGACCCTATTTTATTTCACATAAAATTGTTGTATATACTGATCAACCACTCAAGAAAGCTTTGTCAAAGGAAACATCTAGAAGGATGCTCAAGTAGGCTCTAGAGATAGACTTATTTGACAATTCTATTGAACCAAGAAAGGCCATCAAGGGTAAGGCTTTTGCTGATTTTATCGTTGAGATGACAAGACCTCCTATCGAGAAACCAAGTATTGACCACTATACCTTGTACGTACGTTGATGGGTCATCCACTCAGAATGGATGTGGGGCAGGCATTATTTCTAGATCGCTCGAGGGTGACACTTATGAGTATGCCATAAGATTCAAGTTTCGGACATCAAATAACGACGCTGAGTATGAAGCCTTGATTGCCGGAGTCCCACTATGTAAAGCCGCTGGATCAAAGAAGATAAAGGCAATGTCTGATTCTCAGCTTATCATGAGTCAATACTTGGGAGACTATGAAGCCAGAGATGCTAGCATGGCCAAATACTTGAATATTCTTCAAGAAGAAGTGAAAAGTTTTGATATGTTTGAAATTATGCAAATACCAAGATCTGAGAACAACCAAGCATATGCCCTTTCAAAATTGGCTAGTTCAGCAGTTGGAAAGAATCCCCAAACAATGTTTTGGGAGATAAAAGAGAAAAAAACTATAGAAGAAATGGAGGAAGTTAATTTCATCAGTCGAGGAAGCTCTTTGATGGATGAGATTATTGAATATAAAACTAATGGACCTTGCCAAACAATCCACAAAAAGAAAAGTATGTTAAGTCTAGGGATGCGTGGTTTGTTCTTTGGCAAGTAAAGCTATATAAGCAGTCATTCGCTCATCCATTATTGAAGTGCATCACCCTAGAGAAGGGCAAGCAGGTGCTTGAAGACATCCATGAAGGTTTTTGTGGTTCTCACATAGGAGGAAGTGATGTGAATTTGAGTACAAGTAAGATATCCTATAATGCACCAATAGTGGATGTAGTCAATCAACCTTATAATGAATCCTATTGGGTTTGATAGAGATAAATCACAGGTATAGGTGACAATGGTTAAGGAACTAGACACTGTGGATGTTAATGGTAGCTTCCTAAGCCAACATCATTAGTCACTTATGCTTTTCTCTGGTGGAGTAGGTGTTCATATTAATATGTTAGTCATTTGTGATTAATTATTAATTAAAGCACTTACAGGATGGATACGGATGGTGGTAACAGGGAACAAGTTGGTTTGGTCCATGAGTTTTTTCCGATTTCACTTGATTGGGTTTTTCTCATTTTGGACATCATTTCTTTCATTTCTTTTGGAGTCTTGATCATCATAATTATCCTATAATGCATGGAGAATGGTTTCTTGAAGGTTTCTTGATTAAAAGATTGAATCTTGAAGCATTTCTTGAAGTTCTTGAAAATTGGCGCAAAAATTGACGAAACAACATGTCGGAAATTTTTGACGATTATCTTGTTAATTAGTTATTTAGTTAGTTTGTTAGGATATTTTCTTGATTAGATAAGGTTTGTTAGAGTTTGTTAGCAAGATATGGTTAAGATGTAGCGATGATGTGGCATTCTTATCTTGTGAGTCATATATGAGTCATGTAGGCTGAATTTCAGCTTGTTTGTGCGTGTTTTTGGTTGTTTAAGGTCTTAGAAAGCTGTTAGAATGTAGTCTTAGGTTATTCTATAAATAGGTTAGAGAGTTCTTTAATTGACCTGCACGTGAGTTTTGAGTGATTTGAGAGTACCACTTAAAATCCACATCAGGAAGAGCATTGGCAGAGAAGACACTGAGGACTGGGTATTACTGGCCTAGTCTGAGACATTATACCATGACCTATGTGAGAAAGTGTAAGAAGTGTCAGTTGTTTGGTAACTTACCACAAAAACAAGCCAATAATTTAAATCCAATTTTGAGCCCTTTACCTTTTGCTAAGTGGGGAATGGATATTCTTGGTCCATATCCACAAGGATCAAGGCAAAGGAAGTATGTCTTGGTTAGACTACTTTACTAAATTGGTAGAGGCAGAGCCTATGAGAAATATCAAGCATGGGGATGTTAAATGGTTTATTTGGAAGAATATAGTAACAAGGTTTGGGATACCTCAATCAATAGTGTTCGACAATGATCCTCAATTCGAAACTCCTCAGTTAAGAGTGTGGCTAAAAGACCAAGGCATCTCTGCCCATTTTGCTTCAGTTGGCTATCCACAAGCCAATGGGCAAGTGGAAGCCTTCAACAAGATCATTAGTACAGGAATGCAGAAGAAACTAAAAGTTTTAAAAGGTCCATGGGTGGAGGAGTTGTATAATGTTCTCTAGTCTATCAGAATCACAACAAAGAACACCATAGGGGAAACTCCATTCATGTTGGTATATGGGGCAGAAGTTGTTCTTCTCATTGAAATTTGTGAACCTACTCTAAGAGTTATGCAATATGATGAAGGTGCTAACTGGGAGATGATGAAAGCTACCTTNACAACATGTCGGAAATTTTTGACGATTATCTTGTTAATTAGTTATTTAGTTAGTTTGTTAGGATATTTTCTTGATTAGATAAGGTTTGTTAGAGTTTGTTAGCAAGATATGGTTAAGATGTAGCGATGATGTGGCATTCTTATCTTGTGAGTCATATATGAGTCATGTAGGCTGAATTTCAGCTTGTTTGTGCGTGTTTTTGGTTGTTTAAGGTCTTAGAAAGCTGTTAGAATGTAGTCTTAGGTTATTCTATAAATAGGTTAGAGAGTTCTTTAATTGACCTGCACGTGAGTTTTGAGTGATTTGAGAGTACCACTTAAAATCCACATCAGGAAGAGCATTGGCAGAGAAGACACTGAGGACTGGGTATTACTGGCCTAGTCTGAGACATTATACCATGACCTATGTGAGAAAGTGTAAGAAGTGTCAGTTGTTTGGTAACTTACCACAAAAACAAGCCAATAATTTAAATCCAATTTTGAGCCCTTTACCTTTTGCTAAGTGGGGAATGGATATTCTTGGTCCATATCCACAAGGATCAAGGCAAAGGAAGTATGTCTTGGTTAGACTACTTTACTAAATTGGTAGAGGCAGAGCCTATGAGAAATATCAAGCATGGGGATGTTAAATGGTTTATTTGGAAGAATATAGTAACAAGGTTTGGGATACCTCAATCAATAGTGTTCGACAATGATCCTCAATTCGAAACTCCTCAGTTAAGAGTGTGGCTAAAAGACCAAGGCATCTCTGCCCATTTTGCTTCAGTTGGCTATCCACAAGCCAATGGGCAAGTGGAAGCCTTCAACAAGATCATTAGTACAGGAATGCAGAAGAAACTAAAAGTTTTAAAAGGTCCATGGGTGGAGGAGTTGTATAATGTTCTCTAGTCTATCAGAATCACAACAAAGAACACCATAGGGGAAACTCCATTCATGTTGGTATATGGGGCAGAAGTTGTTCTTCTCATTGAAATTTGTGAACCTACTCTAAGAGTTATGCAATATGATGAAGGTGCTAACTGGGAGATGATGAAAGCTACCTTGGATATCTGACCTAAGATAAGGGGCAATGCTTTGCTCACGAAGGAAATGCACAAGCTAAAAATGGCCAGAGAACACAACAAAAGGGTAAACCATAAACAAATGAAGTTAGGAGATCTTCTGCTGAGAAAGATGAAGTCAATTGGGAGAGCTGATGAGCAGGGCAAGCTTACCCCCAATTGGGAAGGTCCATATGAGATAGTTTAAGTATTGAGAGATGGAACTTATCGCTTACAAACTTTACATGGATATGAAGTGCCCAGAACATGGAATGCTAATAACTTTAAGAAATACTATCTTTAACTTGGTTTCAAGGAACCATAATGTAAGGCCATGAGCTCACCTATTTGATCCATGTTGATCAAATGGAAAAGCAATTTCTTATTGTACTAAATTAGCTACGAGTCGCAATTAATGAAATATCTGTTTTCCTCTCATACGTGTCTTAATATACAAAATACATGCTTGTTATAATAGACGCTGATTTCAAATGCAAAAAAAGACTTTTGATTTCATAAATTAGGGTACAGCCCATACTTAACCAAGAGTTAAGAAAATTCAGAACCTGACAAAGTGTTCTAAAGCTAATATTATAAGGGCATGATCCCATGAATTAACCACAGGTTAACATTGGGAAATTAAAAGCAAAAAGAGTCTTTTATGCCAAACAAGGGCACATACCCTCGTAAGTGATTATGAATCACCAAAATTAAAGTCGAACATTTAGAATTTTACAAAAATGTGGGATAGATAAGGGTAAAAAGTCATTAATAAGGCAATGCCCCCATATGTGTCTTTACTACAGCAAAAACTCTTACTACAAACATATTAATATCAGTTTCGATCCCTAAGTTTAAGGGAAATCAATATGATTGATTGATTGATTCATCAATCCAAAAGAGTAATGAATCAATCAAATACTAAAATTTGTAAACTCAGGGATCTCACTATCAAAAGAAAGTATGATTTTGAAATCGCTTCAGCTAATAAAGCAATGGATATAAGAGTACAAAGTATTCTTATAATCATATAATAAAGTTTCAAGTATCAAAACTCTATAAATTAGGTCACCTAAAGGGAGACCGAATTGTTTCCTAACCTATTACATTTGGTACAGCTGATGTTATACGGTAACACTGAGTATGTTAAAATTTGGTTTAAACATATTAAATTAGGTCACCAAAGGGAAACCGAGTCTAATGTATAACTCGCTATATTTGACATATTCGGTGTCATATGATGACACCGGACATGCCAAAATTTTTGTTAATCATATTAGACTAGGTCATCTCAAGGGAGACCGAATTTAGAACGTTATTTATTATGTTTGAAACATCTAATGTCATATAATGACCTTGTAAGAGTCAATAAGGTTATAAGCAGGTTATAGAATATTTCATGAAGTAAAGCTAAATGTCTCTAATAGAGGCAGTAGTGAAATAGGTCACTGCTATACATATTTTTAAGTTTAAGAGATGAAAGCTAATAAAGGAACTTTTAGTTTGCACTCATGAATTTGATATGAGGATATAACTATGGAAAATTTTCCTAGTTATAGAAATTTCTAAGTGAAATCTCAATGCTTATTTATACATGTTATATATTATAAGTAAAGCCTTCAAGTGAAATTTCGATGACATAAATTGATAGGTGCTCAGAAGGCACAAATGTATGATACAATCAGTTGGAATAAAAACCAACAATAAATATTGAGATTATCAAACAATTACACAGGCCAACAAGCTATTAATTAAAGGAGTTAATATTCAAGGATTGGTTGGTGTTGGTTAATCAACAGTGGTGGATGCAGTGGTGTCTGCTCCAACCCCAACATCCTTATCATTTTTGTTCTTCTCCTCATTCTCATCATTAGCTGCTTTGGCCTCATCTTCCTCGTCTTCGGCATTAGAGAAGCTGAAAGGACTGGGAGGAGTGTCTCCCCATAGTTTTGCCATGCGAGCCCTGGTGGCGTAGTCCAATCTCTTTTCAAAGTATTAGTAGGGGACATACTCCACAAGGTCGAGTTTCCATGCCTCAGTAATCCTTCGTCTGGTGGATTCTTCTCCCTCCATATACTTATGAACTGCAATCTGTTCGGCTTGGCTCAACTCCTCTTCCTTCTTCTTTTCATCTTCCTCGACTTGGGCATTTGCAACATTATGTTGCTCCCTCAACTCAGCCATCTTCTTCTCGGCCTGCTCAACTCTCATTTCAGCATCCCTCTTGTCTAAAACCATCTGCTCTAAATCCATCTCCTTCTTTTTATACTCTTCATGCTCAGTCCATAGTTCTAAATTTCTTTTAGCCATGACTAGATTATGCTCTTTGGCTTGACCTAAGTAGGCAGACAATTCGTTCACAGCACGAGAATTTTGAGCTTGAATACTACGAACTTGTTCATTAAAGTAGGGTTCACAGATGGTGAGCATTCGGTCAGCCTTTGCCCTCTCCTTCTTGGTTTGAGCTACCATTTTTTGGAGATATTGGAGTCAGAAGATGATCTGTAATAGAGTTGAAAGATAAGAAATGTAATATGAAATTCAGTTAGTGTTGAAAAGAAGAATAAGAGAGAAACTATTAAGTTGATAAAAATTGTGAGTGATAAGATGGAAAATTTACCTCAATACAACTGTTGAAACAAGGGCCAAGATGTCCGTCAAGGATCCCCCTCAATGACTCCTTGTACTCTTTGTCTGCAAAACACAGAACCTCTCTCACCAGCTCCTTCTTATAGTTGGAGCCAAAGGTTGCGGAGGTTGAGGGAATGTCACCTTCTTCGTCCAAGAAGTTTTCATCAGAATCAGCCTCATCTGTAGTTTGAAATAGAATTATTATAGCTCGAGGATCTCTAGGAGATGTAATAGAGTCTCCAGAACGAGTACTCGAGACTGTTGTTATAACGTGAATTGCAAATTTGTTACCTAATGTCGTAGCCGCTTCGAGGTATTCATGGGGCATGTTCTCCTTGATGACCTCCGGAATCCCGACAGTTGGGTCCGAATCTGGAGGGGGAAGATCAGTGGGGTTCGTTAAAGTTGGGTCCTTATCAGTACCCCCAATAGTGAGACCAGCACGCCTGGCCTCATCTTGCTGGATTGGATCCATCAAAAAGAACTCGGTCTCATAGGGATTGTCAAAGACAGTGTCCCTCAACTGGCTGCCAGTAGAACGAATAGATTTTTCCTTTCTACTGTACGAGATTTCTTTCAAGGCCGGACTGGCCTCAATGGGTTGAGCAGGGGAGGAGCCCGGAGGGGACTCGTAGCTTATTAAGGAAGTTGATCTTTTCTTCTGTGGTGGTTTGATGGAGACTGGTGAAGAACTCTCTTTCCTTTTAAGATTGGGGGAGAGCTTTTAACATCTCCTTACCTTTGTCCTTCTTCTCTTTTCCCCGCACGGAAGGCTGGGTATCTCTTGTTGACTGCAAAATGCAAAAATTAAGTAAGATAATAATCAAAGAGAAAGGGCGCAAGGCATCGAATGTGCCAAATAGTTATTCCCGTTCATTTAACTCGGTTATCTATGGGATATCCGAATAAACACTTCAAAATTATATAAAAACAAACCCTAAGTTAATTAGTTTTTTAGTTTGTTGAAAACTGAGTTACAAAGGGTAAAACCAAGTTGTTTTAAAAGAAAGTCAAAGAATGTTTAGAAAGTTTAAGTTAACACATTCGGTGATGTCAACTAACACCGAATGTGCCAAACTTGCATTCATACTCCTTCAACTTGGTTACTTTCTCAAAGACAGATTACTTCCTGTTAAACTAAGCATAACACATTCGGTGACACATGTTGACACCGGATGTGCCAAAATCACATTCATAAATGATGGACTCGGTCACTTTTGCAATGATCGAATTACATCTCATTAAACCAAGCTTGACACATTCGGTGTCAAAAGATGATGCCGAATGTGCCGAATCTCCACTCCAATATAATTAACTAGTTGTCTGAACTCTTGACCGAATTGCATTAAATTGAAAGAAAATTCGACGCATTTGGTGTCATAAAGTGACGCCGAATGTGCTGAACTTCCACCCAACTACGTTTAACTCGGTCTCTTGTAGGAGACCGAGTTCCTTTGGACACAACACAACATAAAGCCATTCAGTTTTATAAAATAAAGTACATAGGTGTACAGTATGCAAGATTTGATGCATTCGGTATCACATGGTGATGCCGAATGAGTCAAATCCTCATTTTTATTTATTGCATTCGGCCTCCATAAGGGAGACCGAATCAAAAGACATTATAATTTTTTGGCACATACATGACACCAGATGTGTCAAAATCCTTTGTGAGAAAAATATAGTGGTCTTCCTAAAGGAGACCGAGTTTAATGGGTGTGCAATACAACTTGGCACATCCGATGTCAAGTAATGACACTGACTGTGTCTAATATCCATTCAAACATAATAATTCGGCCTCATTAAGAGAGGCCGAATGTAATTGAAGTACTATAATCTTTGGCACATTCGGCATCAATATGATTATAAATCATCAATATTATCTATATGATTATAAAATTAAACGCTTAAGTATACAGATTCTGCTTATTTATAAAATCCTTATTGAATTAAAAAATACATTTTCTAAGTTATACTATCTTACAAAATAAGTCGAATCTAATGAAAGACTATGGACTTTTGGAAAGTCCGGTATCCTTACCTCTGTGGATTGCATTTTTTGGAGAGGCGTTTTCTCCTTTTATTGAGCAAGACATCATAGAAATTCGGCATGATCCATTTTGCCTTTCTTCTCGTGGGGTAGCTCTTTTAGTGCTTTCTCTGCAGTAGAAAAGACCAGGTTATAAGTTAGACAAAATAAAGAAAAGTATAGCATAGTGATAAATGGATGAAACCTACTAGCATTACCACCATACACTAACCCACAAGCCTCAAGAAACATGTAGTCAGTCAAAAGGTATTTGAAGGGGATCCATTTGGAAGGAATCTCAAAGTCCATTCATTTCCACTTAGCTGTTCTCTTTTTAAGGATTTCTAAAATGGCTAAGTCATCATCATTTAGTTTTGGAGTGTTGGTTACTTTGCCTTTGAATTTGGGGCTCAAATTCCACTTATTCATCCTAGCCACAAACTCGGCGTCCTCATAATTAATAAATACAAAATCCCCCCCCCCCCCCCCCCCCGGGAGGCAGCCATTGAGGGTAGCCTTTAGATTTCTCAATGGTTGTTTATACTCATCATCATTAGCTTATGTAAACCAACCTGTTTACATCGGCAGCCTTAGTTAAATTATGCATATGTACAAAGGCAGAAGAAGAAGGTCTTAAATTATTTAATCTACAAGCGCAGCGTAAGTTACAATGTGATGCCATGAGTTGGGAGTCAGTTGGCATAATCCAAAGTCATAACGTCTAGAAGATTTAAAAGAAAAGAAGAAAGAAGGGGATAGAAACCCCTGTCAACATGGACATAAATACTAAAGCACCCTCCGGCACGCTAAGAAGAGAATCTCCCTTCTTATGGAAATAAGTTGAAAACCCTTATGGTTGATAAAGGAGTAGCCATATAGACAATGTTAATGTCCTTAATGGCTTCCCATCTACCAGAGCATAATCAACTATGGGATAAGTAGTAGGTTACAGAGTGAGTAAAGGTGCAGTAACTTCTTTCTCTGATTCAGTAGCGAGTGTCCTGATTCGGCCTCATCAGCAGATCTCTCATCTCCTCAATGGAGTTTGTTGTTGGTCCTTATCTGTAAGATCCAGGAGGATGTTTGTTTTGTTCTTGCCAATCCCCCTGCAAGAAAGGAATGGAAGAATAGGTGACCCCAAAGAAGAAAGCAATTTGAGGCAATAGAGTATTGAGAGCCAGTGTGAAACCCTGACCCACCTCTACCGGAGTATTTACTAGGGACAATTAGAAACGGATTATTTGCATTATAGGGCGAGGACGAACTAGAAGACATGATATAGAAAAGAATAAAAAAGAAAATGAAACGAAAGAAGAACCGTATGAGATAATAGTTACCTGAGATAAGGGAGTGTTGAAAAAGTTTAAGAGAGATTGAGGAAATGTGAAACACTATTCACTGCCGGAAAATCTTCGCGTGGAAATCGTCGCTTCTTCGCTTCAAATCGCCTATCTCATCAAAATCGCTTGGATGCTCTCAACTTTCTATTACTTTCTCTCACTAATTTCTCCCTCTAATAATTACAATGAAAGTGTGAAAATTTTTTACACCCCTCACCTCTATTTAAAGAAAAAATGAGAGGGTAAAAGGGGGAAATTGAAACTCTCAATTCCCCCCAAA
>PYUH01000262.1:1948641-2058755 GCA_016808085.1 Suaeda aralocaspica | reverse complement strand
CCCCCCCCCCCCCGCCATGAGGTAGCCTTATTAGATTTCTCAATGGTTGTTATATACTCATCATCATTAGCTTATGTAAACCAACCTTGTTTACATCCGGCAGCCTTAGTTAAATTATGCATATGTACAAAGGCAGAAGAAGAAGGTCTTAAATTATTTAATCTACAAGCAGCAGCGTAAGTTACAATGTGATGCCATGAGTTGGGAGTCAGTTGGCATAATCCAAAGTCATAACGTCTAAGAAGATTTAAAAAGAAAGGAAAGAAGGGGATAGAAACACCCATGTCAATCATGGACATATAAATACTAAAGCACCCCTCCGGCACGCTAAGAAGAGAATCTCCCTTCTTATGGAGAATAAGTTGAAAACCCTTAAGGTTGATAAAGGAGTAGCCATACCGGACAATGTTAATGTCCTTAATGGCTTCCCATCTCACCAGAGCATAATCAACTATGGGAAAAGTAGTAGGTTTACAGGAAGGTGCAGTAACTTCTTTCTCTGATTCAGTAGCCGAGTGTCCTGATTCGGCCTCATCAGCAGATCTCTCCATCTCCTCAATGGAGTTTGTTTGGTCCTTATCTGTAAAGATCCAGGAGGATGTTTGGTTTGTTCTTGCCATATCCCCCTGCACAGAAAGGAATGGAAGAATAGGTGACCCCAAAGAAGAAAGAACATTTGAGGCAATAGAGTATTGAGAGCCAGATGATGAACCCTGACCCACCTCTACCGGATTATTACTAGGGACAATTAGAAACGGATTATTTGCATTATAGGGCGAGGACGAACTAGAAGACATGATATAAGAAAAGAATAAATAAAGAAAATGAAACGAAAAGAAGACCGTATGAGATAATAGTTACCTGAGATAAGGGAGTTGTTGAATAAGTTTAAGAGAGATTGAGGAAATGTGAAACACTATTCACTGCCGGAAAATCTTCGCTGGAAATCGTCGCTTCTTCGCTTCAAATCGCCTAGTCTCATCAAAAATCGCCTTGGATGCTCTCAACTTTCTATTACTTTCTCTCACTAATTTCTCCCTCTAATAATTACAATGAAAGTTGTGAAAATTTTTTACACCCCTCACCTCTATTTAAAGAAAAATGAGAGGGTAAAAAGGGGGGAAATTTGAAACTCTTCAATTCCCCCCAAATCCCAAGAAGGATAAAAAAGGCAAATGGGCTTACAAAGCAAGATTCAATCTAATTTAATTAGATGGGTTATGGATTATGGGTCCATCAGCCCATCTGAGGGGCAAATGATATGGTATGCCAAGTGGGCTGCCACGTGTTAGCTTCCAAATGGACCATGTGTCCACTTATCTACTTTCAATGCCAACATGGCAGTACCATGTGGCAATAGCAGATCTACCATGAGTAGGCCCCACATAGCTACGTGTTGTCATACGACTAGACCACGTGTCCTCTTGAACAAGTAACGGGAAGATTGTTCCCCTACACGTGTCGTACTCTAATTCGTTCCTTAAATGAGGTCAAAAACAAACCATTGGGCCTTGAAAGTTCAATGCCATAAGCCCATGAGGCTTATAATAAAATAAAAGCCAAGGAGACGATGACAAGTGTCACGTTCTCATTGGCAAGCCCCCAAAACTTTAGGCTATAAATACCCCTCGAAATCATCATTTTGCGGCATTCAATTCCATTCAATTATTACATCATACATAGAGAATTTCTCTCCCTAGCTTCTCTTTAGATTACTTAGTTGTTAGTAATTGCTATTTAATCTTTTTCCTCTTGAAAATATTTACTTAAGCATCGGAGGGGGAAATAACCCTACAAGGATTATTGTCCCTTTTTTTGCAGATTCTCGAGAGGCACGTCAGCAGGAATCTAATCTACCAACACCCGCCAGTCCACGTCAGCGAAGTCCACCTAGTCCCTACCCCGCCTTATTGCTCGTGCAACAACAATACTTGTATCAAACCAATCATCCATATAATTTTTGAAATCAATTTTGCGCCAAAAGAAAACTTTCCTAAAATACGGATGTATGAAGTAAACTCGAGCGAATTGTTTCAGCACTGTTCCCAGATTGTTCCAGTCAGCCAAACTTATTTGTAATTGTGTATGACAACCAAGGTTCCTTTTCGTCCACAATTAGTTCATCTCTCTAACCTCAACCTTTATAATGCATCTATAAACCTTCATACCACTTACATTGCATCTAAGACTTAAGAGTATGACTCTACGAACTTGGTCTTCATGAAAACTTCAAGACTTGGCTTTATGAACTGCATCTTATCATCCATTGAACTGGTTCTTTAGTACCTGCACATGCAAACAAAAACTTGCATACAATATGATAGTTCAATGTAGTTTGTCATCATTCAAAACACAAGCTAGGAACTCAACAAATTTCCCCTTTTTAATGATGACAAACCATGAAGTTCCCGGTGCGAATAATATCATTTAATTTTTGTAACGTTTTCAAAATTTTGAATTCCTCTAGAATTCAATGGATTGGTCTTGTACTGTTCCTACAGATTAAGCATCATTTACAAGTACACTAGTTCATAACTAACTAACAACATTTTAAGTAAGAGTTTCTACGTACCAAGGGCAAATGCTAATTAGACTAAGAGCTCTTAGAATTAAACATGTATTCGCAATAAGAACATAAGTAAGTTCATCAGACTTGTTTCTAACTTGTTGGGCTGATAAGAAGTAAAATGCTTTGAATGCACTTACTTCCAGACCATTCAGGTCTATAACCACTGGCTTGACTTTTAACCTTGCTCTAGTTTCTGCAACACACACAGATTATAAACATTCATTTTACATGGTTCCCCTTGAGATAGGTAGAAGAGATCAGAACTTCACCTGCTTCCCCCTTTTGGCATCATCAAAATAGTCAAGGAACAAGAACATTTAAACAAAAAACAAAGCACAATCAGTAGTCAAACTACTAATTATATCAAGTTCAAGCTAATTTAGGTAGCTCAAACAGCATTCTAGAGATGCAGATTCTACCATTGTTCCGGCAAAAGTACCAAAGCTACTTGTCCTAAATAGTTATTACAGACCAGTAGTGGACCAAATTACATAATAGCAATGTCTTTGTAATTTGGGAAAGGGGAAACCAGAATAAGAATTCAATAAATAAGAGGGGTTAGCTACAATAAGAGAAGATACGAAGAAATAAAGGAAATTTAATTTGCTCTAGAGTCATTTTCGGTCCCATCATCTTCCTCTCCCTCTGAAGCACTTTCATTATGTTCCTCATCTTCCTCTTCCTCATTCTTCTCAGAGACAAGTTCATCATCCTCATCACCAGCATTACCAACAGCTTCTGATGACTCTTCCTGTTCTTTAGAATCCTCTTCTCCTTGTATACGTGCTTTACAAAGACGAACCTTAACTCTCCTGTAAGATTCCTGAAGTGCAGTACATAGTGTAGTGACACTTTTACCATATTCTGCATTAGCTGATTTTGGTCACTCAGCTGCTTCACCAAGGCATGTGTTGCCTGAACTGATTCTGTGCTGGTCCCAGCAATACCAACATCACTTCTTCCTTCATCTTTCATTTTTAAAACACCACCTGCATATGTCATACCCTTCTGTCCTATTATTTGATTGGTGAGATGAGACATGGTGCCATAGTCTCCCACCATAGGAACTTCCAATGTCCCAACACCAAGGTCAGCCATCCTCCATAAGGCAGAGCATGGATTGCTTTCTCTAATGTCCAAACTGGAATGTGTTCAATGAGGCAGTAAATAAGAACACTATCCATCAACAGTACACTCATTCGGCCTTGTGCTCTAGGATACACAATCTTTGAGGCGAAGGTAATATCCTCACGATTGGCTCCTTTAGGTGGCCAATGGTGTACCCCTTCTTGGGATTAAGTGGACCAGTAAAAAATCTAGTCTGGATCTGTTCTTATGTGACTCCCTTGACAGAAGGTCAATTATCCCTTGAGTATACATCAAGTTCCTTAGGTTGAATTTTGAGAATTTCAGCCAATTTCTTTTTCAGACAAATTAATGGGAGTATCCTTAACAAAAGAAAAGTAGGACCCATCATCCTTGGTATGCAGGTGTTCATAAAATTCTTCAACCAATGGCATAAAAACATCTAAATCTTTAGCAAACAACAAAGAACACTTCTGAAACTCTAAAGCATCTTTAATCTCAACCAAAAACTTCTGTTCAACCCAACTCGTAGCAATAGAGAAACCAACCAGAATTTGTCTATCTTTAAGATTGTATAAGGGTTGAGGAGTAGCAGACTTACTTTTCTTGGGTTTAGCATATGTAGAAACAACAATAGTATATTGCTTTCTCTTCCGCGTTGCTATGGACTGGTCTGGTAATGTTTCGCGCTTAACCGCCTTGCCTTTGGAAGCCTCAGCACCCTTCCTGGCAACAGTTTTGACTTGAGCACCCTTGCTTGCCACAACCTTAGTGCCCTCCTTCTCAGTAGCCATATCAACTTCCCTCTCACCATCAACACCCTCCTTCTTCTTCGATTTCTCCACTGGTTTAGGAGTGGTTTTAGGTGTGGGAGTTTTGGATTTTGTGGTTGTTGGTTTAGTAACCTCCTCCTCAACTTCCTTCTAAACTTCCTTAACCACTTTTGATGACGGTTTATTTGTACTCACTTTCTTTTCCTTCAACTCCTTTCGCATGGCAGTAACTATATCCTCCTTTGGTTCAACTTCCCCTTCCTCCTCAACATCTTTTTCAACCGGTTCTGACACGGATGTGGGTTCATATTCTCTCTTCGGTTCAGACTCTTCAGAAATTTCAGACTATTTAGGTTTAGAAGTCTCCACTGGCACTGCTGTGGATTCTTTTGATTTTGGTGTGGGTGGCTTTTTGGCAATAGTTGATTTTGTGGATTTTGGAGTGGAAGATTTAGTAGTTTTGACGATTAATTTTGGAGTAACTACTTTTTTGGTGGTTGATTTTGTGGTGAATTTTGGGGTGGCTGATTTTATGGTGAGAGCTTTTGATGTTTATGGCTTAGTATTCTTTTGGATCAAGGGTGGTACTTCTTGTTCATTAATTTTCTCTTCCAACACATCTTCTACCATTGACTCGATTATTTTGTAAGCCATCTTCCTCAATTTCTTCGTTTTAATTTCAGAAGATTCACTAACTTCTTTCTCAACTAATCTTGTGCTTCTTCTTTTTGACATGATGAGACTGAATTTTTCCTCTATTTTGAGCACTTAAAAAAGCTTGAACGATTTTAGTGAGAGATTGAAGAAGAATTTAGGCAATTTAGGTTTTGTGAGAGAACATATAATTGAGAGAGAATATGAATAAAAAAAATATGAGATCAAGGAAAAGAAATGAAATGTTAAAGTAAGATCAAGACCAGAATATTTATAAGAGATTGAAGAATCAAATGGTTATCTTCAAGGATGTGAAAGATATTTGACCGTTCAACCAAAAAAGGCAGTTGCCATAAATATAACCGTCACTTCATTTATTTCCAAAAATTTGAAATTTTTGAAAATAAACTGATTGATTGATATAATCACCTCAGGAATCTGGTTCCCTAATGGTCTGTAACTTGTTTGTGCCAACTTACTCTCTTTAAGGTTATGCTAAGGTACTTGAGTATTAAATTGATCAGCTCTGCATCACATAAGAACTTTGTGAGTCTTTAAAAGCAAAAGAAAACAATAAAAATACAAACGAATTGACATCATCTGACTAGCCAAAGGGACAAGTCAAGACCTAAGAGCTCATTGTCTAATTTTAATCATAACCAACAAGGTACGAAGCTTGATGAACATTTCTCTGCTAAAAGGTTTTGTAAAAATGTCAACTAGTTGATCTTCTGACTTGCAAAACTCCAATTCTACATTAACTTTTTCAACATAGTCTCTTAGAAAATGATGCCTAATCTCAATATGCTTGTTTTTTGAATGTTGGACATGAGTTTTCGAAATATTGATTGCACTTGTGTTATCGCATAAGATGGGAACACTTTTGAAATAAACCCCAATATCCTTTAGTTGTGACTTTATCCACAAAAGCTGAGCACAACATAAAGCATCTGCAATGTACTTAGGCTCGGCTGTAGATAAGGCTACAGAATTTTGTTTCTTAGATCCCCTAGAATTAAGACAAGAACCTAAGAAGTGACCCATTCCAGAAGTGCTCATCCTGTCCATAATAAAACCAGGAAAGTTAACATCTGTGTATCCAATAAGGTTCATGCTGCTACCTTTTGGATACCACAAAAAACATATCATCTGTACCATTTAGATATCTCAGAATTCTCTTAACATCCTTTAGGGGAGTTTTCTTAGGTTTGCTTTGAAATGTTGCACACAACCCTACTGAAAACACTAAATCTGGTATAATTGTTTTTAGGTAAAGCAATGAGCCAATCATACCTCTGTACAGCTTACCCTCAACATCCTTTCCCTTCTCATCAAGGTTCAGTTTTGTAGAAGTAGGAATAGGTGTTTCATAGGATTTGCTGTCTTGCAAGCCACATCTTTTCAGCAGCTCCTTTAGGTACTTTTGCTGATGAATCATGATTTCGTCCTTCGTTTTCTTGATTTAAAGCCCTAGCAAGAACCCAAATTCTCCCATCATACTCATCTCAAATTCACTTTTCATCAAATGTGCAAACTCATCAGACAAATAAGGATTAGTAGCTCCGAACAAAATATCATCAACATATATCTTTACCACTAACAGATTAGTTCTCCTTTCCTTTAAAAATAGTGTCTTGTCAACCAAACCTCTCTTATGTCCATTTTGTAAAAGAAAATTGGAAAGTCTCTCATACCATGCTCTAGGAGCTTGTTTGAGACCATAAAGAGCTTTGTCAAGTTTAAAAACAAGGTTAAGCAAGTCACCATTCTTAAATCATGGATGTTGTTCCACATAAACATCTTCTTTGAAATAACCATTAAAAAAAGGTTGTCTTCACATCCATTTGAAAGAGTTTGAAGTTCATATGGGCAGCAAAAGCAACTAAAATTTGGATTGCTTGAAGCCTGGCTACGGGAGCAAAGATTTCATCATAATTAATTCCTTCATGTTGATTAAACCCTTGAATAATTATCCTACCTTTATTTCTTACTATAATAGTTGAATCGTCCAATTTGTTCATGAACACCCACTTAGTTCCAATAACAGACATGAATTCCTTCCTAGGTTTAAGATGCCGAACTTGATTTCCCTCAAACTGATTGATTTCATCTTGCATGTCTAGAACCCAATCTGGATCCATTAAAGCAACCTTATAATCAGCTGCTTCAACATTTGAAAGAAAGCAATAGAAAAAACAAAAGTTTTGTAGAGTAGAATTCCTTGTTTGCACCCCCTTGTTAATGTCACTAATGATAAGATTAAAGGGATAAGAGGACTTATACTTAAAAGTTTTGTTCATATCAAAGTTTACATTAGCGCCTCCTAACATTGAACTAGTTCCTATACTGGTTCCCCCTGTCTCGTTGTTGCCTTGAACAAGTGAACCAGGTTCTGTAGTGGTCTCAACTGCATCATCTTCATGTGGATGAGCCTCTGATTCACTATCTCCTTCTCTTACCTCTTGAGCTACCTGATTCTATGTTGGACAAGACTCTTCCTCTCAAGGAGAGTTATGTGGTGAATCTGGTTCAGCACCTTCTCCTTCTTTATCTCGTGTAAAGTTCAGAATGCCAATTTCGAACTCATCAGCATCATCAACCTGCACATGTTTGCTGAACATGTTAGTTTCATCAAATAGGACATGAATACTTTCTTCAGCACACAAGGTTAGTTTTTTTGAAAACTTTGTATGCCTTGCTGTGTGAAGAGTATCGAATCAAAACAGCCTCATCACTTTTTGCATCAAATTTGTCTAAACTCGATTTACCATTCTTGTGTACAAAGAAATTGCACCCAAAAACACGTAACTTGCAATGTTTGGTATTCTTCCCCTAAGGAGCTCATAAGGTGTTTTCTTTAGTAAGGGTCTCAACATTACCCTATTTAAAATATAGCATGCAGTACTCACAGCTTCAGCCCTGAAGTTTCGAGGTAAACCACTCTCTAGAATCATTGTTCTTGCCATTTCTTCTAGAATGCAATTTTTCCTTTCAACCACTCCATTTTGTTGTGGAGTTCTGGGAGCTGAAAAATTGTGAGATACGCTGTGATCTTTACAGTAGGTTACAAAGTTGACATTGTCAAATTCAGAACCATGATAACACCGGATAGTGATCACTTGATGATTAATCCCGTTTTGGACCTGTTTTAGCAAGATTTCAAATTCTTCAAAAGTTTCATTTTTAAATTTTAGAAAGATTGTCCAAGTTTAACGAGATTAATCATCAACTAACACAAACACTTAAATATGACCATTTCGACCTTGTACACGCATGGGCCCACAGAAATCCTGTGCACAATTTCGAATGGTCTAGTGGTGCTTACAACCTTCTTTGGCTTAAAATAGGACTTGACACTTTTACATTTAGCACACTCATGGAAAACATGATCTGCAGCAAACATAATGTTAGGTAAACATGTGACTAAGTTTTGAGATTGTAGTTTACTTAACAAAGAAAAACTTACATGTCCAAGTCTGTTGTGCCACAGCCAATGGTCCTCCTCTACAACATTTGACAACCTTTGACAACCTTTCACTTGTGCATAGTCTCAAACTATGCAACAAACAACATAAACTAAAACATACACACAAGTTACCTTTGACAACCTTTCACCTGTGCATAGACTCAACAAATTAATTATTATATTTAAGCTTTTGGATTCGGCATGGAACGGGTTTCCGTTCCTTTGAAATCGCCCCATTGGGCAGCAACTTGGGAGAAACTCAAGAAGGTATTACCTATGTCACAATAAGTGACGAAATTCCAGCGCATTAAAAATATAAAAGAGTACAACGTCTTGTACTACAACTAGAAGTCATAGATCACTGTTCCCTACGACTACCCCCATTGTTCATACTCAAGGTATATACGTTTCAAGAGTTTTGATGCAAATCCTCTTACACTTTATGTGATTAACCGGTTTAACAATGTTATGACTCACAAACGACATCACATAAAAAAAATGCATCAAATCAAGCAAGCCATATTAACTATCTTCAATTTAAAGTTATTCAAAAATAATCTCATGTGTGTCCTTTAATTAAACTGAAGTTCCTTTACCACATATTTATTGTGAGTGGCTTACTATTTACTTTCTCCTTGACCACACATTAAACTGTGAGTGGCAACATGTATAAAATATTTGCTCATATCTCCTTTTAATCATGTGAATAAAAATTCACAACTATCTTTCTTGTTGATTAAGTAATTAACCAACTTTAAAATAACTTTCTTTAATAACAAGCTATTAGCCAAATTAACTTATCATAACATTCCAATTCAATCTTATAAGATTTATATTGCTATTTAACATGGAATGTCAATATAATATAAAATCATGCTTCTAATAAAACTTGTCATGCACATCAATTTATAATTCAAACAAGCATAACAATATTTCATAATATAGAGGATAATCCAAGCATGAATTCTAATTCTTATGTTTGTCTTTAGTACTTACGTACCTTATGAAATAGTGGTGCTCCGCCACTACTTCTAAAAGTTGACTTATTTAAAGTCTCCTACATAAAGAAAACCAAAAGTAAATTAAAACCTTGTTGACTAAGTTCTACAACAACTTTAAATTAACTTCTATGTTGGAAACTTGTCCAAAACATTCCTTACATGGTCTCTATTCAATTCCATACTTCACTTTAATTTTCTATTGCACGATTACTTGGTTTTCGGGACTTAATTATATTTTATAAAACCTCAACATAAATTTTATGTCACTTTAGAAAAGTGGACAGCAATTTAAAATTACCAAAACTTCTTGAAAAACTTCAAAAACAAATCAATCATACAATGTATTACTTACTTTATATGATCAATTCATGCTAATTACATACTTTAAAAGCTTAATTATTCACTTTATAAAAGCTTGACAGCATGTTAATCATGCTTAAAATCAATTTTAAACTTCATGAAACATACTAAAAATCATATATAACATCATAGAATTAATATGTGATCATATTAGCACAATATGAACACTAATTAAAACTTATTTTAACTTGTTTTTATAAAATTTTTAGATTTATTAATTAACTTAAAACTCATTAAACTCATTAAAACATCGTAAATTAATGACAAAACTCGTTTACAATCTACTAACATCATTATGGAACCAATCTATGCTTTAGAATAATTTTTCATAAGCCAAAACATGTTCATAATATTTATGCTATTGAATTTCGTGATTATAAAATTGTGACAAAAATTTATTTTATGTTTAAAGCCTTTAAAAATCAATCTAAACTTCATGAAATCATCATAAATTCACACAACAACAATTCATGATCATAATATTGAAGTTTAAATCATAAAAAATCATAAAAATCAAAACTTTCATAACTTTATAAACCCTAATCTAAAATTTCATCAACAACAAATTAATTCATGCTTTAAAACAAATCATAACTTCATAAAACATGATTCAAATTTATAAAATCATGATTAAACATAAATATGAACATGAATTTGCAAGATTGTATCAAAAGAAAGAGAAGAAATTTTTTTTATTAACTTCGAAATTACCGAAAGGGGGAAGAGCGAGGTGGCCGGCATTGGCGAGCGACGGCTCCGGCGAAGGTTCCAAGAAAACGAACTCCCTTTTTTCCCGTAAAAACCCAACAAAAAAATTTTTTTTTTTTCGGAAAACTTGCTCTTCTTTCTTTTTTCTCTCTCTAGATTTTGGAATCCTAATGGCAATTATGAGGGATGAAATCTGAAAAATTGGGTTTTAAAGGGTATTTATAGGCCCCAAAGTAGGATTTGGTAAAGCCCATACTTATCCTAAAAAGTGGAAATTACCTTTAGGCCCTTGCCTTAAAATAAATTTAGAAACTCTTATAAATTCTATTTTTAGAAGCCTTTCACAATTTTTTATAAAACATAAAATATTATTTATAAACACAAATAATTATTTTTAATTAAAGCTTATTTTGTATTATTATTTTTTTTCTCATTTAATATTCCTATTGAACACAATTTTTCAATAAAAATATTAAAATTACACGTACAAAATACAAAAATACTTCCTTAAAATATGTGAAAATGTGGGGTATTGCACTTTCCCCCGCCTATTAATGTCAAGGGGGTGAGAAATTTTTTGGGGCATGTGGGTTTTTTCCGTCACTTCATTAAAGATTTCTCAAATGTAGCTAACCCTTCACTCACCTCCTATTATAAGATGCCCCGTTTGAGCTTACTAAAAATTGCCTTATAGCATTTGATCAACTTAAGGCAGGTTTGATTTCTGCCCCCGTTATACAAACTCCCCACTGAAATCTTCCTTTCAAGTTTATCTGTGATGCTTTGGACTTTGTCATTGGACGTTTGAGTTATGCTCGACCAATGGAAATATGAGAAGCTACATGCCATATACTATACTAGTAAAACATTGGAAGACGCACATCGAGACTATAGTACTACTGAGAAGGATCTTCTAGCCATTATGCATGCAATGGAGAAGTTCCGGCCATACATGGTTGGATCCAAGGTCATCATTTTTACAGACCATTCGTTTTTAATATACCTTGTGTCAAAGAAAGGTGCAAAGCCGATACTTATATAATATACCTTGTTCACCAGTTACGTGAATTACCTCTGTGCAACGATCATTCCGCCTCATTGTTCCCACCAAGAAAGGTGGAAAGACATGCATAATGATCGGAATTATTATTGGGATGATCCTATGTTATTGAAACAAGGAGTTTATGGCCTCTTTCGACTCCGTGTTCCCGATTTTGAAATTTGGTATGTAATTTTCATCTGCCACTCATCCCCATGTATTGGTGTATGGGCCCCGGATTTTAGGGACCTAAATTTTTTGGTCACCTTCCTCAAACCGTCCATAGGTCAAGTTAAACCTAAAAAATTGGTGTAAGGAAAGGTGAAATGGACATTTTGAGAAGTTTGTCACGCTGACTGTGCAGCGCTACAAAGTTTGTTACTCTGCAAGTGTAGCGCAGCAAACTTTGTGACGCTGCGACATTAGCGTGAAAATGTTTGTTGCGCAACGCCATTTTAATGTTGTTTTTTGTTTTTTAATTATTTTTTTTCGAGTGAGATAATATCAGCGAATACGGACAATGCTAGTTAGGAGTCGCCAATGAGTTTTAGGAATCAAACTCATAAACCGTGTATTTAGATTGATTGTGAATGGAACACGAATACGGGACGATAGTCTAAATTGTACGAATAACCCTTTTCGATCCCATGGGGATGACTCCAAGCTACGATCTTACGAACCAAAGGTTTAATTCGGGGGTGAAGGTACTAATACGGTGGAGTGCGTCATATTAGCCCGTAGGCGGCCATTACTAGTCTTCTCTCAATTATACACAAGTTATATAAAAAATTACAAAATAATAATTTACAACCTAACACAAAATCACTATTATTATGGTTAAGATTAATTCAAGGTTCCTAGCATGATACAATTTGTCCAAAAATTATCTTAGTTTAATGTGATAAATTAATTCAAATTAAGCCCTTTAACAAAAACATTGTAACAAAAAAAGAAATAAACATACAAATAAATAGATACAACAATCAATACATAAAGTTTAACTTAAGACTCTTAGAAAACTTACACTTCTCGCTTGATTATTGTTTCTTCGAGTACTAATTTAGACAAAGTTTAGAAATTATTTTGTAATAATAAGAAATTAACCCACTTTCTTAGAAATGAAATAAAAAAAATTAATTTGACGGAGAAAAGTTTAAGTGTAAAGAGAAAAGGAGAAAAAAGCGAGAGAAAGTAGCTTTAGGAGAATGAGAGAATGTCGGTTTTGAAAGTTTGAGAATGGGTAGCAAAAATTAAGAGAGTCAAGTGGATCATTTTAGAGGAGAAAAAAGTGTATTTATAAGAATAATGTGTAGCGTGACAGGTTTTATCACGCTGGCTAGGTAGAGTTATAAGCTTAGTAACACTTACCAGCCAGCGTGACACAAGCAGTGACGCTGCACTGCTACCGCTAGTTTGCTTGTCACACTGCTACGTCAGCGCGACTTGCTGAGTCGCGCTACGTTAAAACTTTTTTTTTTGTTTTTTTTTTCTTTTTCGTTTATAAATCAAATATTGGGCTTATCTAAAAATCTAATAATATAAATGGGCTTTATCTTTTTTAAAATTATTTTGTTATTTAAGAAAAATAGTAAAATTAAGTCCAATAACATCAATTGTCAAATAATCTAGAGAAGTGGGTTTTATTGTTCATCATGGAGTCTTACCACGGGACCGGAGACTCAATTAAGTGTCTACAGTTAGCCCCCACTTTGATTGAGTCTGAGTGAGACGAAAATCAAAGTATGCTCGAATCGCTTTTCTAGACTTCCATATTCGGAACCGAGGGCTCCTTATTAACCAATGGGTGTATCAAGATTTTAGAAAGCAATGGCTGCCAGAACTTAAAAACCTTTTTGTTTTCGGAAATTGGAACAACTATTTTCTAATCTATCGGCTTTCTTACTTTGAAATCGACATATAGGTAATAAGTTTTAACAAATTCGTTTATTTATTAAAACGTTTTAAATTCAATTTTATAAGGAAAAGTAATAAATTTGTCTATTTATTACTAATCTAGTAAATTCTCTTATTTATTAAAACTGAACACAAAAGGGTAATAAATTCGTTTATTTATTACTATTTCAGTAAATTCATTTATTTACTAACAATATTTGAAGAAAAGGTAATAAATTTTCTTATTTATTACTATTTTAGTAAATTCACCTATTTACCAAAGAAGTGTTTGAAGAAAAGATAATAAATTCGCTTATTTATTACTATTTTAGTAAATTCGCTTATTTACTAAAAATATTTGAAGAAAAGATAATAAATTTGCTTATTTATTAGTATTTTTAGTAAATTTGCTTATTTACTAAGAATATTTAAAGAAAAGGTAATAAATTCGCTTATCTATTACTATTTTTAGTACATTCGCTTATTTACTAAGAATATTTGAAGAAAAAGTTATAAATTCCATTATTTATTACTATTTTCGTAAATTCGCTTATTTATTAAATTTATTGAAAAAAAAATTTAGTAAATTCGCTCATTATTACTATTTGGAGTAAATTCGCTTATTTAAAGAAATTATTGAAAAAGTGTAATAAATTCTCTCATTTATTACTATTTTGAGTAAATTCTCTTATTTACCGAAATTATTGAAAAATGTAATAAATTCACTCAGTTATTACTATTTTGAGTAAATTCGCTTATTTACTAAAATATCTGAACACAAAAGGGTAATAAATTCTTTATTTATGACTATTTCAGTAAACTCGTTTATGTACTAAGAATATTGGAAGAAAAGGTAATAAATTCGCTTATTTATTACTCTTTTTAGTAAAGTCGCTTATTTACTAAGAATATTTGAAGAAAAGGTAATAAATTCACTTATCTATTACTATTTTTAGTAAATTTGCTTATTTACAAAGAATATTTGAAGAAAAAGTAATAAATTCACTCATTTATTACTTTTTTGAGTAAATTTGTTTATTTACGAAATTATTGAAAAAAATGTAATAAATTCGCTCATTTATTACTATTTTGAGTAAATTCGCTTATTTACTGAAATTATTGAAAAAGTGTAATAAATTTTCTCATTTATTACTTTTTTGAGTAAGTTCGCTTATTTACTGAAATTATTGAAAAATGTTATAAATTCGCTCATTTATTACTATTTTGAGTAAATTCGCTTATTTACAGACATTATTGAAAAAAGGTAATAAATTCGTTCATTTAATACTATTTAGAGTAAATTTACTTATTTACAAGAATTGTTGACAAAAGCTAATGATGTTGTCATAAAATCACAAACCTTAACTCAATGTATTTTTTGCTTTTGAGTATTTTAGACAAAGGGGTGAAAAAAGGGATTAACATCTAAAACAAACTCAAAGCACTTTAAACTATAGCAAAGCACAGTCAAGAACGCTAGCCTTGTACCGTTACAAAGCCAACCACGCTGATGCGTCAGCGTGATAGTAGAAACGGCGCTAAGACCTTCAGCGCGGTTGCTACTATCACGCTCCCATGTGAGCATTTCTTGATTTGTTGTGTTTGAAAGATTGCTCAAATAACAAAAGTTGATGTTCAATTGATATATAATACATGGTAGTGTTGTGTAGGGATATTGGTGTGGTTTCATTGCTGGGCTTGAGTGATGGCGCTGCAGAATTAGTCGTGCTACATGTTGTAGCGTGGTAGAGTTAGTCGCACTACTGAGGCAACGTGTTTAGGTTTGTGATGCTGAGGTGTTAGGGTAGTACATTGTCTTACACTACTCTGCTCTTTCATATAAGTACTTCTTTTGTAATGTAAGTGCTTTTATCTCAAACATTCTTTAATTAAGATAATTTTGAGAAATATGAGATGAATTTGTGCTTACATGTTGACTTAGAGAATTATTTGTGATAACTTATTCAAATGTAGTCATACAAATGTTTAAGCATATGAACTAAGTTTGTTTTATAACAATTATTGAAGAATGCTCTAAGCATTGTAAGAGTAGTATGCTTTTATTTTATTAAACTAAAGTGCTTTGTCAAATGATTCTCTAAATAATGTTATAGAATGAAGTATAATGCTCCATGAACTATTGAGAAGTGCTCTTGATTAGTTGACTCGTTAGCTTTTAAATGTCATGATTAATATATTTGTTGTGCTTGTTAAGTAGCGCTGAAAATGTTATTTTTGTATTTTGTGAAAGTTTTTCGAGTTTAACTTCATTAGTTGTTCTTGTATTATTGATTAGACCTTGGGCCTTTTATTTTTGACATATAACTAATGAGCTATATTTTGAGACCGAGGGTCTGAATAGGGGAAAAATGGCAATATTTTGGTAAGTCTTATCCGACTCACTCCTAAAAAATAATCGCCAAAATGAAGTTTCAAGTGAGACAACATCATGTTTTTTTTCTTTCTAAAGGAGACAAAAAGAAAATGTCATAAGCTTAATGAGATTTTGAAGCAAGTAGCTTCGTAACTAGTTTTGAAAAGAATGTAGCCCCCAGGGTGTATAAGGTGGTGTAAGTGGCAACAAGAAAGATCACAAATATGTATGCAAAGCTAGCTAGAAGAGTATGTACAAGCTAGTTATAATGTAAGTATTCCCAAATTAGCTATAAATGAGCACGAGGAAAAAAACCAAAAATATGCACAAATAAGCACGGAGGTGCCATGGCATGAGTTAGTACGAAGCAAGGGATGGGGGAATCTCAACTTTCCCTAAATCGATTTTATTTTATTTTATTTTTTTGAAAAAAAAAGATTAATTTTTCTGACAAAAAAATGATTAATTTTTTTGTACGAGGAGAATGAGGAAGAAAGAATAGTAGAAGTTAAGGATCAAAAATTGATTACAATTGTTGTATAATGTGCTTGGCAACGCCTATGATTCAAAGGGGAGTGATTTCAGCTTGCTCATTTGATCTTAGATTATGAGCCATCATATTATACTTTCGTGATTGTCATGTTTGAGAAGTTTGTTTCAAATTCAACTATTGGCTACTACTAATGTGAATCTCTTTAGACAAATAAGAGATCAATATTATAAATGCTTGCTCAAGTTTTGAAGTGTTGAAGATGATAATGCTTGAAGAAGACGAGTTGCCCAGTTTATGAAGACCAAAATTAGAAGAGATAGGAAAGATTTTGGTGATGAGAGGATGATATGGAGTCAAAGTGATGCCTCATGGTGCCATGGATAAGTATAAGATAGCTATGAAAATTCATTATTTAAGAGAAAATGAAGAAGTTGGATGATTTTGAGGAATTAAAAGGAACGAGTAAAGGAAGTATGTGAGTGTTTGAGTTAAACGATGATACTACAAGAGTTGATGATGACGATCATGAAAAAGGAAAGAAGCTTGATAAAGAAGAGTATGTGTGAAAAAAAAAAGGAAAGAAAGATGATATGTGTAGAAGAAAATAACTTGGTTTATCTGACAGTAAGGCAATCTTCTTTCAAGGACGGTTGTGCATCCTAAAATAAAATAGTATCCAAGACCTTAGGTGGGTGTTGTGTTCAAAGGACCTTTTTTTTCATGGGCTCTTAAAATTTTACTCATGTTACATGTCCTTAAGATGTAGGACTATTAAGACCACACCTTATGAAAGGTTGCATACGTATCCAATTCGAGTTGGAATCAGGTCTTACGTAGCTCTTGCTTCTGAGTTATTGATGTGTTAAAGGTAAAGACACAAGTTTTTTGCATTTTTCTTACACCTCAAGGAGGGCTTTTTCAGGATTGTATCGTGGCTAAGCTTAGGGTGTAAGAATGAAATTGAAAAGAAGGCTCAAATACCCATAATAAACCCAAACTATGCTAGAAACTTTTTCTTAGACTTAAGAAACTCTATTACTTAAAAATTTACTTGTTGACAACTTTTCATGCATTTTCATGTGCTTGAATTGAAAACCAAAGCTACTTCAACATTATTTGCTTTATGGAGTTGCATTTTAATTTATGTCCTCGTAGTATTCTCATCCCCAGGCTAAGTTTGATGTAGGTTGAAAGAAATAAGCTATGTGTTTAGGCACAAACGGGCTACCAAGAATGTGGATCAAAATGTAGGTTAGTCAAGATAAGGGAGACATTTTTAGGGTTTCAAAGGTGCCTCTTATGTTGGTGTATTGCATCTTTAAATAAACACTAAGTGGACTTGGAATGAGCCCCCTATTTTTGAGACTTAAATTGAGCCTCAAATAAACTTTTAGGCTCGTGGTGACTGGGCCTATGGTTAATAAAGCAAAGTTTGTTGTCCAAAAGAGAATTTATTTGAACCAGTTTTCTTCAATAACTTAACTAAGGAATTGACATATTTAATTTAAAGGATGTAAAATATAGAGTAAGTTGTTCAAGGTGTGGATGCGTCAAATTGAGGGTGCATTTGATATGAACAACGTAGTCTATATTATGCCAGTTATGCTTTAACTTGTTCTTCATTGCCATGTTGATTAACTCAACTTGATGAGTTCATTCACTTGTAATTGTTTAAGCAAGACATGATGAGTAGAGAGAGAATGTACAATTTGAAGATGAAATGAATTTCATTTTATTGATAGTTGAGATTAGTACATAAATAATACTTGGCAGCATAAGTCTCAAACTCTACCATGAAAGAAGAAGAAAAGAAAAGAGAGAAATTAAACTAGGGAAGTGAATGGAGTTCTAGTTTTGGTCCAAATCATGTTTCTTGTATGTATGCGTCTACATCGTCTTGAATAATGTTCTTCAGATTTTCTTGAGCTTGCATTTGAAGAATTTTAAATAATAACCATAATTCAGTCCAAACTATAGACCTTGGGTCTATTGATCAATGGATTCTAAACCAAACATTTAGGAGTAAGTTGAACCATGGGCTCATAATTTAAAACACTTAGAATGATGTGTTTGATGCAAAGGTGGGATGGAGTGTCTAGAAAAAAGTAGTAATATAGCACATATTTTCACTTTAATTTCTAAAGCAAACAATTTTTTTAACATTAGGCAGTTTTTCATCATTTTGTATGCCAATAATATGTAGCAACCCTTGCAATTTCATAGTATAATGATTGCGCTTAAAAGAATGTGTCCATTTAGTATGTGTTAGTAGATAAAATGTTGAAAAAAAACAAAATGTGTTTTTTATTGAACCATAATGGGCTCTAAAATAACTCAAAACCCTTTTAGTTGGGGTTAATTATGATTTAGTTGTGTATAAGTAATTTCAAATAAATACTACATATTCATCAAAACTATTCAAATACATGACTTTTTAGCGCAGAAAAAGTTCTAGCGCTAGCTTTGTAGCGTGACAAAAGAAGTACCGCTAGCAAGGTAGCTATTAAACTTGTGACAATAACAGTGTAGCGCAATTAGAAGAGTTGCGCTGTTTGTGTAGCGTTGTAGAGTTAATTACGCTGCATGTTTCTATTAATTTTTGCTAAGTTATCATTAAATTTGTATTTAATGGATTTGGATTCATGTCGATGTTGCCCATATATATGTTATTTAGGCCTAAATAGGCCTATTATTAGACTGAATTTTTGAAAGATTGGTGATAATGTTATTTGTATGTGAGTCATTAAAAACATTGATAAAAATCGTGCATTGTCAAGCAATTAGTAAACTTCGGATTATCATTATTGGATCCTTACAAAGACATGATGAGGGAAGACAAAAACATATAGAAGAAAAAATAGAAGAAAAAAGAAACAAGACTCAACACTTATAGTTATAACAATAAAGGTTAATTGATGGAAAGCTCATACGAAAAAATAAAAGTTAATAAAATAAAAAAAATGTAAATTTCATGATTAACCTTGATGATTTTTTCTTTTGAGTTTTATTTTTTATTTTTAATTCTAAGTGTTTGATTTTTTGAAAATAATACAAGGGAAAGTGAGATAGTCAGATTTATTAGAAATTTGCAATTAAACTAATAAAATTTTAAATGAAAGGAATTAATTAGTAATCTTCCAAAAGATTCGAATTATATTAAAAATCTCAGAAAGGTAAAGTATTTTTGAAATCGTTAATATTATTTGAATTTTCTAATAAATGTTAAGTGCATAAACTAGTTTCTATTTAATCAAAGATTCTATTAATCAAATCCTAAGAAGATCAAGGGTTTGATTAATAATATATTTTGCAATATTTTATTAACTAAATCAAATATATTGGTGTATAAGAAAAATCTTCCAATAAATCAAATGATGTCAAAGAATATAATTTAAAATTATGGAAAATATTTTATGTAATCATTTAATTTAGTTAGCTAATAAAATATTGTGATTGAAAAGATTTGAAAATCTCAGTAAATCTAAATATGCACAAAATATAAAAAAGCAAAACAAGCAACTAAACAAAACAAAAAGGAAGCAATAACTACAAAATAATGCAGTCAAACTACTGTCAGTGATGGTCGGTCAAAAAGGTCCTACATCTAAGCAGTGTGCTCCAACACTTTGAGGTATAATATCCGTTAGATATGAAGTTTCTCCCGTCTAAGTACCATGGGCGGCTTCGAAATTGATTTAGTTGGGATAAGGTTCTATCTTGCTCAGTTGCTTAGAAACCATGGGCCCCACCAAGTCAATAGTTCCTCTCCGAAATGTAGAAGTATCATGGTAATCCTAAGCCATGTTTCAAACACATGGAGGCCAAGTGTATGTTACATGTATGCAATATGACTAAAAAATTCAAATGTTCCAAATATAACAAGTGTATAATTTGAGAGAAAATTTTGAAGTCTCACCCTCTTTTAGTCCCCAGTGGAGTTGCCATTGTAGGTGCCCTGGATTTTAGGGTCCCAAATTTTTTGGTCACCTTTCCCAAACTGTCCATAGGTCGAGTTAAACCTAAAAAATTGGCTTAAGGAAAGGTGAAATGGACTTTTTTAGAAGTATTTTGCAAAAAAACAGGACCGTAGGAATTTCAGTCGCGCTAGCGTGGTAGTGCGACAAAGTTTGTCACGCTGACTGTGCAGCGCTACAAAGTTTGTCACGCTGCAGGTGTAGTGCAGCAAACTTTGTGACGCTGCGACGTTAGCGTGACAAAGTCTTTCACGCTACGCCATTTTAGTGCTTTTTTTGTTTTTTAATTATTTTTTCTCGAGTGAGATAATATCAACGAATACGAATGATGCTAGTCAGGATTCGCCAATGAGTTTTAGGAATCAAACTCATAAACCGTGTATTTAGATTGATTATGAATGGGACACGAATACGGGACGATAATCTAAATTGCACGAATAACCCTTTCGATACCATGGAGATGACTCCAAGTTATGATCTTACGAACCAAAGGTTTAATTCAGGGGTGAAGATACTAATATGGCGGAGTGCGTCATATTAGCCTGTAGGCGGCCATTACTAGTTTTCTCTCAATTATATACAAGTTATATAAAAAACTACAAAATAATTATTTACAACCTAACACAAAATAATTATTATTATGGTGAAATCATATAAAACTAATTAATTTAGTCAAATCATCGTTAAGATTAATTCATGGTTCCTAGCATGATTCAATTTGTCCAAAAATTATCTTAGTACAATGTGATAAATTAATTCAAATTAAGCCCTTTTACAAAAACATTGTAAAAAAAATATACAAATAAATAAATACAATAATCAATACATAAAGTTTAATTTAACACTATCAGAAAACTTACACTTCTCGCTTGATTATTGTTTCTTCAAGTACTAAGTTGGACAAAGTTTCGAAATTAATTCGTAATAATAAGAAATTAACCCACTTTATTAGAAATGAAATAAAAAATAATTTGATGGAGAAAAGTTTAAGTGTAAAGAGAAAAGAAGAAAAAAGAGAGAGAAAGTAGGTTTAGGAGAATGAGAGAATGTCGGTTTTGGAAGTGTAAGAATGGGTAGCAAAAATTAAGAGAGTCAAGAGGATCATTTTAGAGGAGAAAAAAAGGTATTTATAAGAAAAATGTGTAGCGCGACAGGTTTTATCACGCTGGACAGGTAGCGTTACAAGTTGAGTAACGCTGACCAGCCAGAGTGACACAAGTGTCACGCTGCGCTAATAGCACTAGTTTGCTTGTCACGCTGCTGCGTCAGTGCGACTTGCTGAGTCCTACTACGCTAAAACTCTTTTTTTTTTTTGTAAATCAAATATTGGGCTTATATGAAAATCCAATAATATAAATGGGCTTTTTCTTGTTTAAAATTATATTGTAATTTAAGAAAAATAGTAAAATTAAGTCCAATAACATCAATTGTCAAATAATCTAGAGAAGAGAGTTTTATTGTTCGTCATGGAGTCTTACCACGGGACCGTGGACTAAATTAGGTGTCTACAATTAGGCACATGAGCTCTAATAAGACATTAGCAAAGGTCCTATAATGTTGTTTCTTTTGGCCAAACAACATTAAATATATTTAGACCTTTGTGAAATCTTGTGACCGGTGTCAACGCAGCGTAAACTTAACAAGAAGGCATGAAATTCCAGTAAATAACATTCTTGAACTTGAAATCTTTGATGTTTCGGGGTTGGACTATATGCACCCTTTTCCAACCTCCTTTGGGAACAAATATATATTGGTTGTTGTTTTTATGTGTCAAAATGGGTGGAAGCTATTGCTTCTCCTAATAATGACTCAAAGGTGGTTATGAAACTCTTCAAGGACATTGTTTTTCCGAGGTTCGGAGTACCTCGGGCTGTTATAAGTGATAGGGGTCGCATTTTGCCAAGCGAACTCTCCAAGAACACTGGCTAAGTATAGGTGAAGCATAAGGTTTTCTTAGCTTACCATCCCCAAACAAATGGGTAAGCTGATCTCTAACTGAAAGATCAAAGCCATCTTTGAAAATACTATTATAGGTCCAGAAAAGATAGGTCTACAAAGCTCTCCGATGCTTTATAGGCCTATCGCACTGAATTTAAAACTCTAATTGGCAGAACTCCCTATAAACTTGTGTATGGGAAGTCGTGTCACCTTCCTGTGGAGGTAGAACAGCGTGCACATTGGGTAATAAAAACGCTAACTTTTGATTTCCAATGTGCCAATGAGGAAAGGATTCTTAAACTTCATGCCTTGGAAGAAATCTAGTTGAATGCCTATGAAAATGCTTGTATTCATAAAGATCGCACTAAGGCATATCATGATAAACATATCACGATAAGGGATTTTAAGAAGGACGATAAGATTCTTCTCTATAATTTGCGCTTGGGGTTTTTTCCAGGCAAACTCAAATTGCGTTGGAGTAGGCCATTTGTTGTTTGCCAATATTTTCCCTATGGTCAATTAGAGATTGGCAATGATGGGAAGGATTCTTTTAAGGTTAATAGTCAACGTTTAATAATTTACCTTGATGGCTCTCCTATAGATGTTGGCTTGGTTGTGCACCTAGATGACTTTGATGTGACTTCTATCATACCTTAGTTCCTGTATCTAGGTGTTGTTTTTGGCTTGTGACGTTAAAGAAGCGCTCACAGGAGGCACCCCGAGTTACATTCATATTATTATTTGATCATTGAGCTCTTTCGAGCATTTTTTAGCTCTTTAGAACATTTTGGGTGAGTTTTGGGCATTTTGCATCCCAGTATACCCCTTTGAACTTAAACAGCCAAGGAAACCCCTTGGGCTAATTCTTTGTGATTTTTTTTAAGGTTTGGTTGAAGAATTTTGGTGAAATGAACTTTAGCTTCCATTTAGGGTATGTTTCGATAATATCTAGGCGTTTTCGGGAGCTTAATCGTCTCAAAAGAGCCCTTGTGCGATTATAACAAAAACTAACACCTCCATTAGCTCTCTTAGCATTATCTTGAACCTATGAGGCCTTCTGTTTGGCTTATTTTAACTCATAAAAACCATTGGGGTTCATGTACTAGTCCTTATATACTTCTTGGGAATACATCGTCCCGAAATACATTTGAGGCATCCTCGAACCTCATGAACCAATTCGACGTGTCATGTATGTCCATATGAAGGTCTCTTAAAGACCTCTTGGCTTACTTTGGCCTATGAATTATATTGGGCATCTAAAACTCATATAATGGTGAAAATTTGCTTCAAAAACCAGGAAAAAACTACTGCCTTCAGACGTATGCTAGCTGGGAAACCCCCAGCACCCGCTAGGCCTAGCGCACGTTAGCCTACAGTAGCGCCCGCTATGGTGTCTTCGTAACAAGAATTGAATAAAAAAACTGCAAATTTTTCCTCATTCTTCTATTTCACTCATTTCGACCCTCACTTCCTCTCACAAACCCCTTTCCTCGCTCAACAAACTTCAATCAAACTCCATCATTTTCCTTCCTTTTTCCGTCAAATTCACTCAAATTCCTCCATTTTTCTCTTCTATTTCAAGATCTCACAACAAAGTCAAAAAAATCATCATACATTTTTCATGAACGAAGAAAAATTTGATTTGCGGAAAAGTTAGGGTTTCGTTCATAATTAGATTTTGGGCTCCCAAACTTCAATTTTGGTGTTCATAGAGTGTTTTCACACTCTATTTGTATCGTTCTTCTCCTTAAAACTTGTTTTTAGTTTTTTTTTTTTCATTTTTGTAGTTACTTTGAATCTTAATTTTAAGATTTTTTGTTGCTAAATTATTGAGTTTGTTGAGTTTCTTCTTGGGATTGGTATTTTTGAGGTTTTTGTTGCTATTAGTTGTGTGTGAATCATTGGCTTATGAGGTTGTCTTTAATTCATGAACTGGGTTGTTTAGTCAAATAAGGACCTTATTGTTGATCTTATTGCTTCTTTTTGGCTTTCACTTGGTTGTTTTCTTTCTCACAATTTGAACAAACATGTGGAACATTTTCTCTTTAAGTACAAAGAAACGAAATATCCACTACAAGAAATCGGCAAAATAGCGACGGATTTTTGCGACGGAATTTTGCTTGTTTGCGACGGAAATATCCGTCGCAAAAAAAATGACAAACCAAATCAAATGACCAATTGATTTTTGCGACGGAATTTTGTATTTGCGACGGAATAATCCGTCGCAAAATTCCCTCGCAAAAAGCGACAAACCCTTTTATTATTTTGTCGCGAAAAAAGTCTCTCACAAAAGCCCTTCTCCCTTCTTCTTCTACTTTGCGCCCAAAATCCCTTCTCCTTCGAACTTGGCGTCTTCTTGCCGTCTCTGAATCTCTCACTTTCGTTTCATTTTCTCAATTCGCTCACTTTCAATTCGTCAATTCGTCAATTTGTCCCAATCATTGCAGCTAAATTTGCGATTCACTCTTCGTCTTTGCACCTTCAATGGCGGCGTCAACTTCTTCTTCTCCTTCACCTCTGTTTACACCTCCAACGGCGGCTACAACATATATATGGCTGAGCGAATCTTCGAATCAAACACTTGAGGTTTAAATTCGTTTGTCGGTTTTTTAGGTTTGAAATTGACGTCACTTAGTCTAAATGATTTTAGGGTTTTGTTCATGATTCGAATTTTAGGATTTTAGTCTAAATGATTTTAGGGTTTAAACACTTGAAATTTGAATTTTAGGGTTTTGTTCATGATTCGAATTTTAGGGTTTTGTTCATGATTTGACTATGGCGAACAAACCTCAAATTCCTACAAAGAATTCTGCACTCATTGCAGTAATTGCTGATGAGGTATAAAATTATAGTATTTTCTTCTTAATTTTCAGATTATTTTTTTCGTTTGTATTTTGGTTGATATGAAATATATATTCTATCTTCAATGATTAATATTTTGTTTTTATAAGCAAGATTGGGTTTAATTTGACTGAGCTTAGGCACTATGTTTTGTTTCGATTGCGGTTAATTGTTTGTGGAATTATGATCATCGAATCGAAGTTTGTTGATGCTTGTTTAGCTTCAAGTTTATTGATCAATAGCATTATGTTTATTTGTTACTAATACTTGATTTAAGCAATGTATTGTTTTGTGCATTGTTATATTTATATATGACTTGGATGATGTTGTAGAGTGGTTCCTCAAAGTGTCAGGACTCCGCAATTTAAAGAATTGATAACCATTATGCTAGTCTCACTGTGTTACGGGGTAGTATACCTCATAAGGAGTATGACATATGAGCTTAGTCGGCTAATTGGCAAGTTTGGGCTTAGTCTAAATGAATCTATGTGGTTGAGTCATTTCAAGGTTTAAGATTAACTATGACCAACCTTTTCAATTTGGCATCGTTGTAGAAGAACCTGAACTCTTAGTAGGTATATAGTTTACTTCATAAATTAAGCAATTATGATTATATTGATGCAACCTGTAAGACTTAAAGAGATGATCAAAACACCTTGCGTTCAACAAATTGACGTCACTTACACCAAGGTGTGATCTCAATGCAAACAGTTTAAGGGACAAAGATGGGGTTTCAATGGAGTGGATTTTTCTACAAGAAATTTATCTCAGAATTTTGTTCTGAATTAATAAGCTGAAACATCTATTGAAGTTAAAGGTGCATCCACTTTTTCAAATGATAGAATTGTATACGTTTGGTTTTGCAGGTAAAAGCTGATGTTACTGAGGGTTCAGATAAGCTAGCTGAAGCTCTCAGNAAGAAGCTCTCAATGATGACTCAGAGGCTTTAATATGCGCAACTGGATTTCAACGTTCATGGGATCCTTTGGCACCTTGGAAGGTTTGAAATTTTTTGTTTATCTTATACTGCTTTGAGTTCCCAAATAGAGTAATTTTCTTTGTTATATATCACTTTTATAATTGTTAAGTTCGTTAACTAATGAGTCTATGCCTGAACATCATATTCTTCAAATGTACTCAACAGACACTGTGAGTTCCACTTAGAAAAGTAATATAATTTAGTACTCTTTCAAGTCAATGTCAGCAGTAGGGTTTGTTTGATAGCAATAATTGTGGAGCCAAACAATGTTGTTTCTGTTGCTGACTCACTGTTTTTGTGATGAATGGTAAGTTAAGATGAATAAACTCGAGGAAGGGATTAATGTAGTATTATCTACACTAAGTACTGTTAGAGGAAATTTTGAAACACAAGGTTGCTTTTAAAAATACATATTGACATACTGAGTAAAATATTTTTAAGACATATAATTTGATATCACTGAATTTTATAGAAGCCAAATAATTATCAATGTGTACTGCAAAAAATCAGATGAAGCTTGGAGTACTTGTCTTCCTGCACTAATAACCAGTTGCTATTCAGATCCATATCAGTTATTGCACAATCAACTGCAACAAATTTGTGCTTTTCCTTCTTCATATGAAGATAAATGACTGCAGGTACATGATCTGCAGTGATCAAAACAGCTCTTGGAAACTTATTCAGATCCATATCTGATTGTGAGTTACATTTTATGCTGCCTGAGAGGAAGGATAAGCTCTTCCTTTTCTGAATTGTTGACATGGTTACTCAAGCACTTACAAGCTGCTGCTTGTACTAACTCATTTCAATTGTGCTAAGCCAACATGACAGTTGAAGCATTTTTTCCCCTAGTTTACTTTACATGTTTTGGAAGAGAAGGGCTGGGGTTTTTGGAAGTAATCTATTTTTGCTTGCTGAAATGATTCATTTGACTTTCTGTTTTTATTTTCTGGCATCAAGTGGATGATGGATTGAATTTTTGTACAAACTATGTTAGATAGGTATGTCATTGGATGATATGGTTGAAGAGGAATGCCAATTGGTTATATTTGTTGTATATATGATTCTCAAAGCTTCTGCAAGACTGGTTTTTGCATAGTTTGCTGAGTTTTATTTTGTTTGTTTGATGTATAGTTTTTGGAGTTGTTTTATGAGCTACCTTAATATAGTATTTGTTATAATTTTAATTTTTTGGTTATTAGTATTATTCCTGCATTACAATTGTGATTTTATTTTTTTTTCTTTTCAAAAATCGCTATTAGTATCATTTTTTAAAAACAAACGATACTAATAGCTATTTTTTTATATTTAAAAAACCACTATTAGTATCGTTTTTGAAAAAAAACGATACTAATAGGTATTTTTTTTATATTTAAAAAACCACTATTAGTATCGTTTTTGTAAAAAATAACGATACTAATAGACTGTCTATTTGTATCGTTTTACAAGAACGATACAAATAGGTCATAAAAAACGATACTAATAAACTGTTTTTATACTAGTTTTCAGTTGCATATTTGCGACGGAAAATTCCGTCGCAAATTTGCGAGGGAAAATTCCGTCGCAAACTTCAATAGTTCCGTCGCAAATTTAGAAATTTGCGACAAAAAATTTGGCGAAGGACGTTTTGCGACGGAAAATGCTAAGTTTGCGACGGAATTTGTCCGTCGCAAATTAGCTGTTATCTTGTAGTGATCGTTGAATCCAATGATCCCACTCTTGTTTGAGCCTTCAATTTTGAAACTGAAATGAAGGTGTTATTTGAGAACTTAGGTTGGTTGGACTTTGTAGAAAATGAAAGAGCTCATCCAACCTACATCCACTTTACTTATGAATTTCTGAGTATATATACAACAAAGCAAATATCAGATTCTACCGGTTTTCGTGAATATGAGTTATGTTTATGAATGTTCAATAACAATCATGCTATCACTTTGTCAAAACTTAATGAATATTTGGGATGTGGCCCAAAAAACCCCATCTTTGAACCATCGACAGTTACCGTTCAAGGATTCCATCATCGTGAATTCCGAAAACTTATTAATGGCTACGATAGGTTCTATTCTATTACATTATTGCCTAGTCACATCCACCAACCTTGTATACGGCTTTTGTACCTGTTGTTTGGTAACTCTATCTTCTCCGAACAAGATTTGGGGAAGATAAAACCAAACTGAGCTTTGTTGCCTCTATTTTTTCTACAGGGCAAAGCCCTACCGGACGCTTTAATAACGGTTGAATGTTTAATAAGTGTTGAAGAGAAATTAGTTCTCATCCCCAAATGAAGGGAGATATTGGTTTCGGTGGGTATTGAAAGTGCAAGTGACACTCAAGAGGGGGGTTGAATTGAGTGTTGTAAGATTGTTGTAAATTTTTCGTTTGATTCTGAGACCAGTTAAGAAGCAGTTCTCAGGCAGCGGAAACAAAATGCAATAAAAAATAAAACAACATCAAGATTTAACAAGGTTCGACTTCTAATAAGTCTACGTCCTCCACTCACTCATTCTTTTTATTAATCAACATAGAATAACAAAAATAAATACACACAATCACTTATACACCTGTGCACAAGATGATTCCCCAACTTCCACCTATGGAAGTTCGACTCAACCTTCAACTATGAAGGTTCAAATGAAGATGATCACTGATCAACTTCCCCAGCAAATTGAACTCACAGAATGGTCAAATTACAACACTTTGTGTCTCAATAATAACTAGCCTAAACGCTTCGAGAAAGAGAGTAAATTAAGACCTGAATGTGGTACTAGGGTTTATGTTAGGTTAAGACCTTTTGAGAGAGAACTTTTGCAATCTATGTTCTTCAGTTTTTGTTCGTGCAAAAGTATTAGGTTTGTATGCCAGCAAATTCTCTTAAATAAGCTTTTGGCATGTATATTATGGAATATTGTAATAGAATATTTTCCTTAGGAATATAGAAGTAATTCCACGGAAAATATTCTCTTTGATGTTATTTGACATCAAATAAAATCAGTACAATATAATATAACATTATTGCCATATTTAAGATTATCTTTCTTGCATAACAAACCAAGCATCCGTGTATTTTGAAATAAATTTTGCGCGCAAACAAAACTTTCCTAAAATACGGATGTATGAAGTAAACTCGAGAGGAGAGGTTCCGCACTGTTCACAGATTGTTCCAGTCACGCAAGTTTACTTGTAGTTGTGTATGAAAAGCAACCAATATTCCTTGTCATCCACAACTACTTCATTGCTCTAATCTCAACCTTTGTAATGCATTTACAAACCTTCCTACCACCTACATTGCATCAAGGCCTGATTCTATGAACTTGGTCATCATGCAAACTTTGGCTTCATGAGCTTCATCTTATCATCCATTGAACTTGTTGTTTAGTACCTGCGCATTCAAACAGAAACTTGCATACAGTATGATAGCTCAATGCAGTTTGTCATCATTCAAAACACAAGCTAGTAACTCAACAAATTCCCACTTTTTGATGATGACAAACCATGAAGTTCCCCCTGCAAATAATATTATTAAATTTTTGAACTTTTTCAAAAACTTGAATCCTTTGAGAACTCAAGGGACTGGTCTCGTACTGTTCCAGTAGATTAAGCATCATTCACAAGTACACCAGTTCACAACTAACTGACAACATTTTAAGAAAGAGTTTCTAAGTACCAACGGGAAATACTAATTAGACTCAGAGCTCTTAGTCTTAAACATGCATTCGCAATAAGAAAAGCAATAATTTCAGCAGAATTGTTTTCAAGCCGTTAGTATGGAAAGAAGTAAAGTGCTTTGAATACACTTACTTCCAGACCATTCAGGTCTGTAACTTCTAGTAAGGCTTTTAACCTTAATCTAGTTGATGCAACACACATATACTAACTCATTAGATCATCTTCCCCCTGAGATAGGTGGAATAGATCAGAACTTCACCGGCTTCCCCCTTTTGGCATCATCAAAATAGTCAAAGGAATGAGAACAATGAAACAACAAAACAGAATCAGTAGTCAAACTACTAATTATATGAAGTTCAAGCTAATTTAGGTAGCTTCAAATAACATTCTAGAGAGGTCATGTCCTAAGATCAATATATAATACTTAGATGCATTAAAAATAATTATAATTTACAATGTCGCATGCTACTATTTTTATTAGGCATAAACATGTGTTAATCAAAATTTACAGCTTTATTTATTCATTCAAGACTCCTTAAAAACACATCTAAACATCGTAAATCCTTCATAAAAGTTTTTACAATCCACTATCATCATCATAAATCAAATCTATGCTATAGAATAATTTTTCATAGATAAAACATGTTCATAAAATTTATGCCATTGATTTTCATGATTATAGAATTTGGACAGCAATATAAAAACTTTAAAACCTTGAAAAATCTATCAAAACTTCATAAAATCTTCATAAATTCACCCAACAATAGTTCATGATCATAATATTGAAGTTTAAACCATTAAAAACCATAAAATCATGAATTTCGTAAACCCTAGTTTAAAATTTCATGATCAAACAAATAAGTTCATACTTTAAACTAAATCATAACTTCATAAAAACTGAACAGGTTGTCGCACACCTCTCAAAAATAACCGAGCAACACTAACTAATATAGCTAGGGAAGTAGGGATCGAATCCTCAGGGAAGCTATTAAATCCTACTAGCTCTAAAAGGCCTAAAGCGTGTAATGGGCCTTAGTGGAAATTTCGGTAAAAGGTTTCTAGAACTAAGAAGACTAACAATAAAACTAAGGAAATGATGGGAAATTAACGATTAAACTCTATTAATAGAAACCTAGGGCTATCGGTTCACTATGATCAATGAACAAACTCAATAAACGCTCACTAATCAATTCATTGGCATTCATTGAACTAGGGCTCACTAATTCTCTCGAACTTAGACTCCCTCAAAACTCCTTTACCGGCTCTCGCTAGCATAAATTCGTTTTTGCCTATTATTCAGTGGTCTAATTGTGGTAATATTACCTCTCAGCCTCGATTTCAACAATAACCTAACTTACAACTAAATCTGACCACAATTTAATTGCAATCGCTAGAAATCAATAATATGAATTCAATTTGAAGCCAATAACTAATTAGAAAACTTAATTTAAGTTCAAGTCATGATCATAGATCCCCTAAACCTAGAGAAAACGACTACTCACTCATAAGTAAGGGAACAAAAGTAAAATTGAATTTAAACAACATGATCAAGAACAAGGGATTAATTAAAACTAAATTATTTACTAATAAAACTGAATTAAGAACGAAACAACAAAACTAATTACTCTAGACTAAAAACTAAGAAATTAAAGAGAAACATGAAATTAAAAGGATTGAAAAGTATAAGAAAAGAAATTACCAAAATATAGATTGAATTGTATTGATTGAAAGCTTGAATTCATGAACAAAGTAATTAACCTTAAAATTCTAGAGAGAAAAAGTAATTTTAGAATCCTAGGTCTAAAAATATGATAAAAACTAGGTAGGTTCGTGCCCCCTTTACATTCTATATATATAGTATTTGGGTTTTATTAAAATAAAACCCACGAAGCAAAACCGCGCGGAAAAGTCAATCGGGGCGAGAAAACGAAGACCTGCGCCCGCATAGAGGAATGACCTGCGCCCGCAACCTTCACGGTTTGGGACTTCTTGGCTCTCTGATCTATGATGCAAGCGCATAGATCAAAATAGTGACTAAGTGTTGCGCCCGCATCTTGCTTGCATGCCTATAATTCGACGATCTTTCTTATTTCTTCGCTCGATTTGAATCTTGTTCGTAGCTTCTCGTAACTTAGCACGCATCCCGAGGCAAGTACATTTTGTCTCGTTTTAGCTTCAAATGACTTCATAACTCTCTATTACGCTCCTGTAACATATAAACAAAACCGAAAACCACGCGTAATAACCGAAAAAGTATAAAATAACTGTAAAAGGCTCTAAAAGTCAACTAAAGAAGCTAAAACCGTTCCATAGCATAACTTAACATCGAAATACGATAATTAATCAAAACAAAGCCATAAACTTAACTATTTAGCACAAGAATCAACCGAAAATGAGGGGAAAACACAACATAAAACACGTATATCAAATTCCCCCAAACCGAACCTTTGCTCGTTCCGAGCAAAACACAACGAAACTGACTACACCCCATAAAAGGTAAGCATCATAACTCAAGAGAACATCCGAAGACACATGGATCAAGGCCAGCCAAACAAGCATCAATTTACCGTCCATCCTAAATACGGGTCAAACAAAACCAACCAAGAAAGTTTAATGAATTGATGACCAGAGTAGCTCACGGGTTGTCACTCCACACAATTAATGATGAGCTTATAACAATGAAGCTCTAACCCTCACCTCCCAACCAAATGTGGAATGCAATGCAAAATGTGTTTAAATGCAATTTTGAGAACCTGAAACCCACACCTCACACCTCATGCAAGTGTTTAAGGGTGTCCATTCATCCTAAATGTCGACTCGGAATGCAATTAATACTCTAGACCTTCACGAAGGATTCACTTCACAATAACCATAGCATGTGCACAAAGATCAAAAAGGACTTTAATAAGCTTGTAACGTGGCTAGGGTGATGGGTAGGATAAAAATTTTGGATAATGTGGTGGAATGCAGGGTATACGCATATAGAATCAAGGAAAACCGTCAATAACTCCAAAGTAATCGTCAACATTCTCCAACATCCAATTTAACCAAATTAATCCAAACTTTTCTTTATATTTCACATCAGCACCTTAAATCTCATAATTCAATCATCAACCACTATTTCACAAACTTCAAACTTCTTTCTTTTTATTTCATCTTCTTCTTTATTTTTCAACTTTATTATGCTTTCATAAATTTTTTTTCTTCACTTCATTTTTCATGCATAATAAAACATAGTTTCACGACTCTTAATGATTTATTTTTTTTCTTAAAATTCAGTGAACAATAAACATAATCATCACACATACATAACTAGGCCATGAATAGAGTATGGCTTTTTAATTAACTACAACAGCCTAGACATTGGTATGCAGAGCCTTATTTGTGAAACTTTATAAATTAACTTTCATCAATAACTTTACCACTATTTCACCATCAATCCTCCATAACACCTTTCAAAACTTTATTTTAACAACATCACAAGTACTTCAAACTCCCCCAAACCAAGTTTGGGCATATAATGCATTATGTAAAAGGGCTAATAGGCTTGTAATGTGGGTAAAATACAAATGAAAGGGATAAAAGCTCTAAACTTGGGATCAAGGGAAAATTTAAATGTGGGAAATGAAATTCTGAAGCTCAAAAGAAGAAATGAGAGCCTTTTATCATGCGCAACATACAAAAAATCCACAATTCAAGTCCAAGACCCAAGCAAGGTTGAGAAGAGTTGACCAATAAAAGGAAATCAAGCAATCAAATTCAAGTCATAGCCAACAAATCGCACATGTGGATCCATCCGCAGTTAAGAGTCATAAAGTTTCAAAATAAACATAGGGGTACAGAAGTAGTCAATTCTGATAATAAAACTCAACTGGGACACGAATAATCCATTAAGCCAATTCTCTCTAAAATTAAACCTAAGAAAACAGTACAATCTTTTTGGTCACATGTAAACTCCCATTCCTAATGAATGGTAAAAACCATGCAACAATCTTAAGTAAGCAATAAAACTAAACTAAGAAAGCAATTAAAACTAACTAAGCACACAAAAAAAAAAACAAAGGAGAGGTTGGAATGATCTAACCAAGCCGGTATCAATTCATAACAGGAGTCCAACTAAGTACTGGATCAATAATACATCCCGCTCGAATTAAATCGTGAAAAAGGAAAAGAAACAAACCAATCTCCAATGAAAAAGGTAAAAGAAAAAAAGAATAAAAAGAAAAGAATAAAGAAAACAAAGCAAAATAAAAAAGGAAAAAAAAACTAAGCAAAAAGTACAAAAATACATAAATCCTTCCCCCAAACCAAATTTTTGTCCCGTCCCGGGACAAATAACCATACAAAGCAGAGGAAGTAGGCGAAGCCGAGCTCTACTGACCGGGTCCCCAGTACCTAGGATAGTACTGGTCATAGAACGGCTGGTAGGTGTTTGGCCTGGCCGCTTGCATGCTGGATTAGGTTAACCATCTGCACGGCCCTCTTCTTTGAATCTGCTCTCTCCTGTAGTGGGATGTTGTCAGGTGGGATCCTCCAAGGGTTCTTGCCGTCTGGGTGCTCCTGGTAGGTGAGGCTAACATAGGCATTAGGAAAGTAGCACCATGAAATTTCCCGAACACACCAAACAAACTTCTCTCTGTGCCCTCTTTGATTGTGTCTAAGGAAGTTAGCAGCTCTCAGGGCAGTCGTGTCGAGGTAGGGGTTTTCCTCGATCGGGTTTAACTGGTGGATCTGCTCCATATGACCTAGGGTGTGGGCCAACCATGTAATCATGCCACCGATATAGATAGTACCGGTGTTAGTGATCCCCTCAGCAATATCAGCGAACCGGCGGGCTAAAAAGAACCCGAAGTTATAATGGAGAGGCTGTCTAGCATATCCCTCTATCACCATCCATAATAGTTTGATCTCATCAGGGTAAACTTGCCCTAATTCTCCTCTAGAAAATAAGCAATAAACCACGAACCGCAGGAAATACCGAAGGGAAGGGTGCTGTACCTCTGATGCTTTCGCGGTGGTAGAGGTGAAGGTGGAGCTGCCATCAGTGATTCTCTCCCACCAGGCTCCCTCAAAGTACGGTCCCCACTCATGCTCAATGGTAGACCAAACTGCATTCTCGGGGTTCCATAGAAATCGCTCATTTAGTTCATCAACATCCATCTCATAGTGCTGCCCGAAGATGGTGAAACTAATGTGTGTCTTTCTTTTAGCACTAGAAGTCTCCTGGGAAACATGGAAGTGGTAACTGGATAGGAACTCCAAGGTGAGCTCCTGGTATGTGTGTGGGACCTACTGGGTTTTTCCATCAGGGCCGGGCATAGTGGCGTTGATCCAGTTTCCCCATCTGATCCGGTAAGCCATTCTCATCACTTGATCGGCGATACCAAGCTTGTCACATGTTTCTTTGTGGAAGAACCAGGTGGACCTGATTGTTCTTTTGGAGAGCTTATCAAGCCGTTTCTGTCTGTCTTGACCGTTCTGAGGTGGTGTTCTGGAGGAGGATGGCTGCTTTCCCATTGAAGCTGAAGAGGATGCCCCGGTTTTCTGAGACTTCTTGGGGCCTCCGCCAAGTAGTTTGCCAATTGATTTCCTCATGATCCTACAAGACATATGCAGGAGAGATAGGGATTAGCATTCCATTAAAGCAAGTCACGAAACAAAAATCATGTCAATCATGAAATCATAAAGAACAGTAAGATGTGAAAGCATGATCAAAGAAGGAAATTGAGGCATTATAGTCATCATGTAATAAAAGTTACAAACAAGATTCTGCGGAAATTTCGGCATGACCCGTTTGTAAATGCAACTAACCCAATGAGAACTACAAAGTTCTAATCAACCAAAGCCAAGAGTGCAACCACAAAACATTCAAACTTAANGAAACGTTCAAACTTAAGCATTACTTGCATACTGTGCCTCCAAAACCCACATGTCCAAGCTCATATTCATAAAAGAGCATCAAGTGCAACACAAAAACCAACTTACACCATTATATAAACTCAACCATTGAATAATTAATGCCTTAACACATCCAAAACAACTTCGATGAGACTTTAAGAGCAAAGAAGAATGACTAGTTAAGACAAGTAGCAACTACTTAACCCTTTTAAAAGCATCAAGTTCAACATGAAAGTTGCTAGTAAAAATTCATGAGTAAAGCTATAGTTCTAAGTAAGCAATGAAGTAATCATAAGCATGATATTAAGCATTCTAAAGACTTTAAACATGAATTTAACTAGTTAACACTCCTAATTAACAACAACTTCATGAATGACCATTGAAAATTTCATGGAAATCTTTCTCAATCCGTAAAGAACAAAAACTTCCAATTACTTATAACTAACAACTCCAAACATGATAATGAAGCATAAAAATAGGTAGTAGACACTCATGAACAATCAAGTTTTGAGTGACCAATTAAATTCGTAATAAAAATACCCCAAGAATTGAAAATTCATGAGAACTTCATAAAACATCATATAAATTGTATAGAAAGGAAATCATACCTTAGTAGATGATAATAGAGCAAGAAATTTGAAGAAGATTGAAGAAGCAACCCACAAATTAAACCCAAGTTGAATTCAAATTTCGAACCCTAGGTTATGCAATTCGTGATTTTTTTTTCAAATTTTAACTCCAAGAAGTTGTTTAGAGTAGTGAATGGAGTGTCGTGTTAAAATTTGAAGTGATTTGGAGTAGTATGGAGTGAGTTATGGTGATTTGGAATTGAAGGTTTTTGGGGTTTTAACGGTGTGAGAGAGGAAGAAGAAGATTCAGAGTTTAGGAAATAAAAAATAATATTGATAATAAAAGGATATAATAATAACAATGATAATAATAATAATAATAATAATAATAATAATAATAATAATAATAATAATAATAATAATAATAATAATAATAATAATAATAATAATAAGATAATAATAATAATAAGGGGGGGGGGGGGGCGAAAAAATATAACACGGGGTGTTTATGAGGCCACGCGAGGAAAAAGAAAAAAAACGAACGGAAGCCTGCTGGTGTTCCCTGCGCCCGCAGCAAAGAAAAGCAAGGTGAGGGCTGCGCCCGCAGGTGACGTCTGCAGAGAAATGCTGAGCTTCTTTTTTAAAATGCGGGCGCATGGAAGAGTATGGGTTTTGACTACTGCGCTTGCAGGTACTCTCTACAGCTCTATTTTTCTGATTGTTTCCTTTTTCTCCCTAATTAATGAATTAACTTATAAATTATTATTATTAATCAACACTTAAGCACGTTTTAGCTCTTAAACTCTCCTTAATTACCCCAATTAAACATTAAACACTTAGACCCTTAGCTAGATTTCATAAAAACAAAGCAAAAGCTAAACTAAGCTAAACTAAACTACGAAAACACACAAAAACATGCAAAAACATGCAAAAAGAGAAAAGAAGGGATAGAAAGCTCGGGTTGCCTCCCGAGGAGCACTCTTTTAAGGTCACTAGCTTGACCATGGCTGCATTAGTGATCAAGGTGTCTTGGGATCATCGAGTTGGATGACTTCAACCAAACCGATGACATCTCCTNAAAACAAACCGATGATATCTCCTTCATAGTATGGTTTCAACCGTTGACCGTTAACTTTAAATATTTCACCCTTTTCACTTTGAACTTCAACATAGCCAAATTTGCTAACATTTATGACTGTAAAGGGGCCACTCCATCTAGATTTCAGCTTTCCAGGGAATAATCGAAGTCTTGAGTTAAACAATAGAACCTTATCACCGACTTGAAACTCCCTTTTCTTGATTCGTTTATCGTGCCATTTTTTCGTCTTTTCTTTATAAATTTTGGCACTATCATATGCTCCTAGCCGAAATTCATCTAATTCATTCAACTGTAGCAACCGTTTTTCACCCGCAAGCTTAGCATCCATGTTTAATTCCTTGATTGCCCAATAAGCTTTGTATTCAAGTTCTACTAGAAGATGGCACGCTTTTCCATAAACTAGTATATATGGGAAAGTGCCAATTGGAGTTTTAAATGTTGTTCTGTACGCCCATAAAGCATCACGAAGCTTGCTACTCCAATCATTTCTCGATTTCGAAACCGTCTTCTCTAGAATGGACTTGATTTCTCGGTTTGAAACCTCGACTTGACCACTGGTTTGTGGGTGATATGCCAATCCCGTCCTGTGGTAAACACCGTATTTCTCTAGCAGCTTATCCAACCTTTTCTCATGAAAGTGCGTTCCCCCATCACTGATGATAGCTCTAGGGACTCCGAACCTAGGAAAAATAACCTGCTTAAACATTCTTAAAACGGTGTTAGCATCACTATGGGGAGAAGCAATTGGTTCCACCCATTTGGAAACATAATCCACAGCGACCAATATAAAACGATTACCGTTAGAAGAAGGGAATGGACCCATGTAATCAATCCCCCAAACATCGAAGATTTCAATTTCTAAAATACCTGTTTGAGGCATTTCATGCCTTTTTGAGATATTACCTGTCCGTTGGCACGAATCACAAGACATGACAAAGTCTCTAGCATCCTTGAGTATCGTAGGCCAATAGAAACCGGATTGTAACACCTTACACATTGTTTTGGCGGGTCTAGCATGTCCTACATACGGTGATGAGTGGAAATGGTGCAGAACTCCATAGACCTCCCAATCTGGTACACACCTGCGATATAAGCCATCTGCACACTCACGAAACAAGTTAGGGTCATCCCAAAAATAACGCCTAACATCATGTAAAAACTTTTTCCGTTGCTGACAAGTAAGATGGTCATCAGGAAAAAGAGTCATCAATAGGAGTTGAAATCTCTCTATCTTCATATCGAATCCTAGATAGGTGGTCTGCAACCACATTCTCTGCACCTTTCTTGTCACGGATTTCTAGATCGAATTCTTGAAGGAGCAAAATCCACCTAATAAGCCTCGATTTTGCTTCTTTCTTGCCACGTAAGTACTTTAATGCTGCATGGTCAGTGTAAATAATAACTTTCGAACCTATAAGATAAGAGCGAAATTTATCGAGAGCATACACTATAGCAAGCAGTTCTTTTTCAGTTGTTGCATAGTTAATTTGAGGTGGAACTAAAGTCTTACTAGCATATTAAATAGCATGCAAAATCTTCTCTTTCCTCTGACCTAACACGACACCTACAACATAGTCACTAGCATCACACATAATTTCAAAAGGTAATTCCCAATCGGGTGATTGAATGATTGGTGCTGAGATTAGTGCTTGTTTGATCAAATTAAAAGATTCAAGGCATTCATCGGTGAAATTAAACTCGACATATTTTAATAGCAATTGTGTTAAGGGTTTAGCAATTTTAGAGAAATCTTTGATGAATCTACGGTAAAACCTTGCATGACCTAGAAAGCTTCTAACACCTTTTACAGTTACTGGTGGAGGTAATTGTTCAATAACTTGGATTTTAGCTTTATCTACTTCAATACCTCTTTCAGAGACTAGATGTCCTAATACAATCCCTTCCGTCACCATAAAGTGACACTACTCCCAATGGAGGACCAAATTCACCTATTCACATCTTTTAAGCGCTTTAGTTAAGTTAGCCAAACATGAATCAAAATCAGTACCATAGACACTAAAATCATCCATGAAAACTTCCATGCTAGACTCTATGAATTCAGAAAATATAGCAATCATACATCTTTGAAAGGCAGCAGGGGCATTACATAGACCAAAAGGCATTCTACGATAAGCAAAAGTGCCATAGGGGCATGTAAATGTAGTTTTAGATTGATCATCAGGATGGATAGGTATTTGGAAGAATCCAGAATAACCATCTAGAGAACAAAAATATTTATTAGTTGCTAGCCTTTCTAACATTTGATCAATAAAAGGTAGAGGGAAATGATCCTTTTTGGTGGCAACATTTAATTTCCGGTAATCAATGCACATTCACCAGCCTGTAACAACCCTAGCGGGGATAAGTTCATTTTTATCATTTCGCACAACAGTTGTTCCCCCCTTCTTAGGGACTACCTGCACTGGACTTACCCATTGAGAATCTGGCACAGCATAAATGATACCTGCATCAAGAAGTTTGAGAACCTCTTTCTTCACCACTTCCTGCATGTTAGGGTTAAGTCTCCTTTCCCCCTATATACAAGGCTTTTGGCCATCTTCTAGATGAATTCTATGCATGCAAAAATCAGGACTTATTCCAGTTAGATCATCAAGTGTATAACCAATAGCCTTTTGTGAGTTTTAAGCACAGCAAGCAACTTTTCAAGTTGACTATCGGTAAGTTTAGAACTAACTACGACTGGATACAACTCGGCATCATCTAGAAAAGCATATTTTAAATTAGGGGAAAGGGGTTTCATTTCGGGCTGTGTTACCTCTTGGATGGCATATGATTGCTGAGGCAATGATTGATACCTTTGGCTCTCCTCTAAAGTCATCTTCTCATTGTTCAATTCGTGGCCTATAGCATCAATTTCCGAATCTCCTTCACCTGCATTAGCATCCAAACACAAAATGGCCTCTAGGGGATCCTTTGTGAGGGATCGAGGCATATCATCCAAAACAATTTCACCAATAATATTGATCCTATAAAATGACTGGTCTATCATGGGGTTTTTCATTGCATTATTAAGATTAAATGTCACTTTATCATCCCCTACAGAAAGGGTTAAACTTCCGTTTTTAACATCAATGACGGCACCTGCAGTATGTAGGAAAGGTCTACCTAGAATGATGGGGATATGAGCATCCTCATCAATATTAAGGACAACAAAGTCAACAGGAATGAAAAATTTTCCTACTCTAACAGGTACATCCTCTAAAACACCCTTAGGGTATTTTACAGTTCTATCTGCCATCTGCAAAGTAACATTAGTAAATTTAAGTTCTCGCATGTCAAGCTTCCTGCAAATTGATAAGGGCATCACACTTACACTAGCTGCCAAATAACATAGAGCCTTATCAATAAATAAAGGACCTATATTACATGGAATTGAAAAACTGCCTGGATCCTTCAACTTATGAGGAGATTTATTTTTAAGGATCGCACTGCACTCCTCAGTGAGTGCAACTGTCTCTGTTACATTCAACTCACGTTTCCTGCTCAAAATATCTTTCAAAAATTTAGTATAAGTAGGCACTTGAGTAATTAAATCAGTAAAAGGCACGGTAACTTGCAAATTTTTAACTATGTCAAGGAATTTACGAAAGTGATTATCATTCTTAATCCTGGTTACCCTGTTCGGAAAGGGTAACAACACCTTTGAGGGAGGAATCATATCGGTAATTGAATCTGCTGCTGGAGCTTGCTTCTTTGATGCTTCCTTCTCCTGTTTTGCAGCTGCTTCCTCAAGGTCTTCAATAACAACTAAACTAGTCTTCTGTGTTCTATCTGCACCCTTGTTAGCATCATCATTAGGCATTCTAGGACCTTCATAGTAAGTACCGCTCCTTGTTGCAATGGAATAGCAATGATCACGAGATAGATTGCTTGATGAAGCATTTGATGGAGCAGGCTGAGGAGGAAGTTGGCCTTGTTGCCTTTGTGCTGATGATTGAGCAATTTGTGCTACTTGAGTCTCCAATTGTCGATTGTGGGCCTACATAGCTTCCATGGCTTTCTGCATCTGCATCATCGTGTTCTTCAGTTCTGAATAGTCATTGCTAGATGGCTGTGGAGGTGCTTGGAGTGGTGCTGTAGGTGGTGGTCTACTGAAACCTGGTGGTTGAGGTGGAGCAAACCATTGAATATGCTGTTGTTGCTGTGGTACAAAATCAGGCTGCTGCTGCGGATTTTGAACATTACTAGTATTCTTGTAGGAGAAGTATGGATGATCTTTCCAACTAGGATTGTAGGTGTTGGAAAATGGATTATTCTTGTAAGCTTGAAATGCACATACTTGCTCCATAGAACTATGAAATGCTTGCATACCATGCCCAAAAGAACCACATAAATCACAAAAGACATTTGTAGCTCCCGGATGTGCGGCCATTGCAGCTACTGTCATTGGATTGGAGGATGGTGTGTTGATTTTGTCTAACTTCTCATGAATTGCATTGATTTGTGAAGCTAAACTCTCATATTATTCATCTATCACATGTTTTCCTCCTCTTTTAGCATATCCTCTAGGATTACCAAATCGAGAATTATGAATAGCAATCTCCTTAATTAAATCATAAGCAGCATTGACTTCTTGGTTCATAAATCGACCACTAGCAGCTGAATCAAGCAAAGTTCTACTCTCATTACCTAAGCCATTATAGAATGATTGCACTAAAAACCATTTCTCAAGTCCATGATGAGGGCACATTCGCAATAAATCTTTAAATCTCTCCCATGCATCATAAAGAGTTTCATCTGTTTCTTGGTTAAAATTCGTAATTTGACTCCTAAGTTGTGCAGTTCTCTCCGGAGGATAGTACTTACTTGGAAAAGCAAGAGCCAAGTCATCCCAACTATTAATAGTATCCAAGTTTAGACCATTCAACCAAGATCGAGCTTTCTCCTTTAATGAAAATGGAAACATCGTACGTCGTATGTAATCTTGAGATACACCAGCTTGCTTGATTATATTGTAGTACTGAATAAAGTTATTCAAATGTAAGTTCGGATCTTCTTTCACTATGCCTGCAAACTGATTCCTTTCAACCATGTTCACCAAAGCTGGCTTCAATTCGAAGTACAGGGCCTCTATATTAGGAACTCAGTATCCACCTCCCACTGTTGCAGAACTCGGCTGAGAATAGTCTTATAAGGACCTTACTTGTGGTGGTGGCGGCGGTGGTGCATCATCCATGGTGGCTTATTCTCGTTGAACTGTAATCCCGACATTTCTTCTTCTTTATCAGAACTATCGGAAATGTTCAAATCAGCAAATAATTGTGTCAAATCAACCAGTTTTCGTTCGGAAAGAATGCTTCTTCGTGATCTCCACTTCCTTCCACGACTCCTCTTATGCAATGATCTTTCCGGTTCAGGATCAATCCAAACCGGCATACAATCTAATGCCTACACACAATCGAAACTCGAAACCGAAATGAAAACTACCTCAAAGAACGTGAAGGCTCCTTGAGGTGAAGAATTAAAACTAAAAATAAAAATAAAATAACACTTTAAACCCGACTAATAAAATTAAAAATTGCCTCCCCGGCAACGGCGCCAAAACTTGAACAGGTTGTCGCACACCTCTCAAAAATAACCGAACAACACTAACTAATATAGCTATGGAAGTAGGGATCGAATCCTCAGGGAAGCTATTAAATCCTACTTGCTCTAAAAGGCCTAAAGCGTGTAATGGGCCTTGGTGGAAATTTCGGTAAATGGTTTCTAGAACTAAGAAGACTAAGAATAAAACTAAGGAAATGATAGGAAATTAACGATTAAACTCTATTAATAGAAACCTAGGGCTATCGGTTCACTATGATCAATCAAGAAACTCAATTAATGCTAACTAATCAATTCATTGGCATTCATTGAACTAGGGCTCACTAATTCTCTCGAACTTAGACTCCCTCGAAACTCCTTTACCGACTCTCACTCGCATAAATTCATTTTTGCCTATTATTTAGTGGTTTAATTGTGGTAATCTTACCTCTCGGTCTCGATTTCAACAATAACCTAACTTACAACTAAATCTGGCCACAATCTAATTGCAATCACTAGAAATCAATAATAGGAATTCAATTTGAAGGCAAGAACTAATTAGAAAACTTAATTTAAATTCAAGTCATGATCATAGATCCCCTAACCCTAGAGAAAACGACTACTCACTCATAATTAAGGGAACAAAAGTACAATTGAATATATAATAATAATAATTAATCCACACATGATTGCCTCTTTCTGTTTAAATATTCTTTTTTTTTAGATGAACAAAAAACAGAAAGATAAATAAAAAAAATCAAAATCATTGAACTTTATCATATGAAGATATAGTATTATCCCCAAATACAAGTTGACCAAACTTGTAATCTTCCAAACTCCAAAACAAAATATTGAGTATTGTCCATCACTTTTCCCACAAATACGTGTTAACTTTTTACAGTACAACACCTCTAATCAAAACAAAACCCATCATTCTATAATGGGTCATCATTCATTCATACTCGTATTTGTTCTTTCCTTTAAACTGCGTCAAATCTCCAATTACTTATTAATTTCCTAATTAAATAATTATTTTATTTAAACACTTAATTCTGAAATTTAATTGGCATCGTCTTCCAGTGAAAATCAACATACAGAATAATATAGTATGGATGACATACATAGCAGACAACTATGCTCGAAAGTGTAAGTCAATTCACTAGTAGAAAAAATGGATTTTGCTGCGCTACATTTGCTGCAGTTCTTTGACATTTTTAAAGAACCGCAGCAAATACTTGTTAATGATTTCAACACAAAATTATTTGCTGCGTTAAAGTATTTGATGCGGGTTTTTTGTTATAACCGCAGCAAATAATTCAAGCAAATAAATGTTCAGCCCACGAGCCCAAATAACTACCCCATATATAACCCTTTTTCTCTCCTTTTTTGTCTTTCTCACTAACCCTAAAACCCTCACCCTCACCCTCTTCCACTATCACTCTCATTCTCACTCTCACCCACTATCTTTCTCTCAATCTCTCTCTATTTTGCTCCTCTCTCCTCACCGAAGGCGATCTCCTTGCTGTCTTCGCACATCATCTTTTTCATCACAATCATTCTCCTTTCAATCCGATGAACAACGAAATCTGTTGGATGGCTAGGGTTTGCGATGTTGGTTCGTGGGTTAGGGTTTTGGTTTGCTTCGTGGCTTAGGGTTTTGTTTTAGGTTTTGGTATCGGTGTTGGATGGCTGGTTATATAACACCCCCAAATTCCTCACTTTCTAACTTACCTCAAACCTATAAACACAAGAGGAACTTGAGCATGTTACCGCCACGTCACAACTAATTATGAAAACTAATTGCAACGCTAAGGCTAAGGTAAAACAACACACTTTACTAAAACCATTTTATAAAAGTCAAACAACTCACAGCGGAAGTCTTTACAACTAAGTCAAACATTAAATTAACAACTTGGAACCATCACGGCCCTTATTCCAAACCACTAGAAAAATCTAAAGTCAAAACAACTACCAAATATTATCCACTCCTCTCGAAAAATCCCTTCACCATGCATATGCTCAACAACCTGCACTTATTCTGCTTAACAAGCAAACAGAACAAGAAAAACATGGAAATATATATGTGTCAGCAACTACTGCTGAGTTTGCACAACATAGCAAAAACATAACAACACAAAGACACACACATAGCATACAAAATACACATAATAAGACTCTCACTCCATTTTAAGACTCATGACTCATAAGTTCAAAATTCTTCATCTTGATTATAACTTCTTGCTTCGAAAAGGATATAGGAAACGTGAACGGGCTCTTTGGAAAGACGGTCGTCAACCAAGTAGGTAGCGCTCCCCGTACAATCCGAACTCTAACAGAAAGATAGCTAGTCTTTCAAAAACAGTGGTACATGGTCTCCATCCACCCCATGTCCAAACTTAACTCTTTAACTCTTTTGGAATTCCAGAACTAAACAGTGAAGCATCGTCACACTCCACTATGGAAGTACAGCGTTAAGGCAATACATACCTCCCCCGTATGGTAACCTCATTTGGCCTGAATGAGTACTCACGTTCCTTTAAAAATAACTTGCTCATAATTGTTTACTTAACTTTGCTTTACTCGACTTTATTTAACTTTGACTTAATAAGCATTTAACTTTGATTTGTCTTGTAAACATGACTCTTATGGTCAAAACTTGCTCAAAACATGCATAGAAGCATTATAACTCATGAACAAACTTCAAAACACTTAAACATGTCATTTTAGACTCTTAACCCTCACATTAAAGCTTCATATAGCTACTGTCCAGAATTCAAACATAACTTAAAACACGACCGAAAAGTCAAACATACACCGTCAGACTTCGAAACATACATAAACAACACAAAAACCCTCAAACACTTAACCAACACTTGTTAATGAATCTTTCCTCTTTTAGTAACCTTCCATTAATAGTAATTGACCTTCGAAAACGTTTTTAGAAACTTCTATTCTTAGAAATTTATTTTTTATAAAAACATTTGTTTTAAAACTAGGCAATAGAAATAGAAATAAATCTGAAAATAATTATTAAAAATTAAATAGGTTCGAAAACACTTTTCCAAAACCTTTTACTGCCTAAAATACAGTCTCAAACCAAATCTCGTGGCTAGATAAGGTCTATATGAATTTTAGTAGATTTTAAACTAGAAACCCTAAAACTAGCGATAAAACAATTAAAAATCCAAGCTAATTACCTAATAAATTCTCTAGGTCGTGAAACCCATTTTATAATTCCTTTTATTCTCCTATTAACCAGTAACAACCTTTATAAACCTTAGTTCACATTTTAAATATTTTTAAAAGATTTATTTTTGAAAACAGTCCAATCTGTCTAAAACCAATCTAAAAATTATTTAAAAATATTGGAAAACCTTTTAATGACGAAACCAACTCTATAAACTCATATTATGCTTCTGGAATACATTAAAAATAATCTCATAGCCAGATTCGACCTTTAGACCTTCTGAAACAATATTTTTCGGTAAAAACCGCAAAACTGAAAACTGACTAATAAAATTATTTGACCATGCTATACTTCATATTAAAGTACGAGAATTTANTTTAAAACCGCAAAACTGAAAACTGACTAATAAAATTATTTGACCATGCTATACTTCATATTAAAGTACGAGAATTTAACACAACTTCACATACATCACAATAAGTCTAAAATAATTTTTACGAGCATACTTCAACACTTTAACCTCATATAACAAATTTTACACATAAACCAGCAGATTTTCGGTTCAACACTATAAAATTCATGGGGGCTTGCATGATCGTTTTCTTGCTCCAATAATTTAACACGACATACTATAATACTAAACCTAAGTTTTCGTGCTACTAGGTCTTTGATATGTCGCACATACCTTGCTCGCTAAATTTCCTTCTTAATTAAAACTGCTCTTCGGAAAATTCTCCTCCTTGCATTAAAATACAAAAATACCATTAGAAATTCGACTAACCTCATATGAACATTATATAACTAATATACAGCCTCTAAAATAATTTTTCGTGCATAAATTTCGATTATTTATAATTTCTATGATTTGTTTTATTAAAAATCCAATTTTTGACATAAACTAATCTATTAAATAAAAATTACCAAACTAATTTTTAAAAATAATTTGAAAACATCAAAACACTTTTTATTTACTGAAAAAGATTAGGGAAACACTATTTCGATTTTTAAAAATAATTTGGAAGGAAAAATAATTTTTTTCTCTCTTTTTCTTATTTTCGAAAACCATGGTGAGTGGGCTACTTTGAGGTGGTTTTTGGCCACCTTGGTGGCTGCATGGGTGGCGGATCTTGGTACCTGGTGGTAGAGTGCAGCAAGGGCTGTCACGTGGTGGTGGTTGTGGCGGCAGATGTGAAGTGTGGTGGTTGTGGTGGTGGCTCAAAGTTGGTTCCACGAAGAGGAAAACTGCAGTTTTATTTTTTTCTGTTTGTGTACTTTGCTGCGGTTTTTGGGCTGCGGTTTTTCTTTCTTTTTTTTTTCTTTTTCTGATTTTTGGAAAGGGTTTTAAAGAGTAAAATTTGATGAACCAGAGAGCTATATATAGGGTATATGGCCTTAAGGAATTTCGGCCAAATCAAAGTGAAAAGATAAAGTTTTGATGTTTTTTTTTTTGGATAAGATCTAAATTGTGTAGGATAATTTTGGATATGTTTATCTTTTGTAAAATCTGAAATTTATCCTAACTAAAAGATACAAAATATCTAGGTAGTTAAAATAAATAATTTAGAAAATAATTTTGGCCATAAAAATATTTATGGGCCTTGGAAAACCGAAAATACCCCATTTTGGGCCTAATATGGTCCGAAAATAATTAAAATAAAACCCATAATTATTTTTGCTATTTTTGAAAATTAAATTTAAATACTCAAAACCTCCTTTAAAAATAATTACTATTTCTAATAAAACCTTTTGTAAAATAAATTATTTTAAGCCATAAAATATAAATAGACTTTATTTTCCGAAATTCATAAAACTATATATTATAATCGTATAAAAATATAATATAAAGTCTTAAAAATGCGGGGGATTACAGTCTACCCCCCTTAAAAGAAGTTTCGTCCCGAAACTTGGAACGAGTAAAAACGCTTCTCGAAAACTCTTTGTAAAACTCTTTCAAAACTTTTATAAAGTCTTTTGCTTGATGTAAAACTTTTGTCAAAACTCTTTTCGTGAAACTCTTACGAAACTTTTAATGCACGTTATAGAAACTTTTGTGTCTTGCTTTGGTTGTATTTTAGTTACATAATAACAATCAACTCTACTGTGAAACGCGAAATTCTATCGCCTTCTACCCCCCTTAAAAATCGAGTTACGTCCCCGTAACTCTACTAACCTCGGCAAACAAATCGGGGTACTTCTCTTTCATAGCATCCTCTGCTTCCCAAGTTGCCTCTTCTGTATCTTGGTTCGACCATAAAACTTTAACAATCTTAACTTCCTTATTCCGTGTTTTCCTCACCTTCGAATCAAGAATCTTTACAGGTCTTTCTTCAAAAGTCAGAGATTCATCTAGCTCTATGGTTTCAGGTTGTAGAACATGGCTCTTATCCGGGATGTACCTCTTCAACTGAGAAATATGAAAAACATTATGGACTCGACTCAACTCCGTGGGTAAAGCTAAGCGATATGCCACTTTCCCAATCCTCTCCAGAATTTCATACGGTCCAATAAACTTCGGGCTTAACTTTCCCTTCTTTCCAAACCTCATTATACCTTTCATAGGTGATACTTTCAACAATACCTTCTCCCCAACTTCATATTCTTCATCTCGTCGTTTCTTATCTGCATAACTTTTCTGTCGATCTTGTGCGGCTTGAATCTTAGCTTGAATCAGCCTCACTTGATCAACTGTCTCTTGAATAATCTCCGGTCCTAATGTCACCGTCTCACTGATATCCGACCAACATAGCGGGCTTCTACACTTCCTTCCGTACAAGGCTTCAAACGGTGCCATCCCAATACTGGCATGGTAACTATTATTGTAAGAAAACTCGATCAAATCCAAACTATCCTCCCAGTTCTCCTGAAATTCCAAAACACAGGCTCGCAGCATATCTTCCAACGTCTGAATCGTCCTTTCTGTCTGTCCATCCGTCGCTGGATGAAACGCAGTGCTCATCAACAACTTAGTTCCCATGGCCTCTTGTAACGCCTTCCAGAAGTTCGAAATAAATCTCGAATCCCGATCCGACACAATACTCCTTGGAACTCCATGATATTTCACCACGTGCTTCACATACGCCTTAGCCAATTGAGTCATTTTCCAATTATCCTTCATTGGAATAAAGGTTGCAGACTTCGTAAGTCTATCTACAATCACCCAAATTTGATTATTTCCCGTCCTTGATTTTGGCAAACCGATTACGAAATCCATCGAAATCGAATCCCATTTCCACTCCGGAATCTCCAATGGTTGAACTTTTCCTTGAGGTCTCTTGTGTTCAAACTTCACCTTCTGACAAGTCAAGCATTTCGAAACAAAAACTGCCACCTCCTTCTTCATCCTCGGCCACCAAAACACTTTCTTCAAATCCTTATAGAGTTTGTCCCCTCCGGGATGCACAGAATACTTAGTGTTATGTCCTTCCTCCATCACCTTTTGTTTCAGATCCTCACACTTTTGCGGTACACACCACCTTCCCTTGTACCTTAAACTTCCATCCTTGTGAATCTTAAAACCTTCAGCTTTTCCTTCCTTTAACTTCTACTTTATCCTATCCAACTTAATATCTCCATCTTGATTCTCGCGAATTTCATCGAAAATAGTGGGTTGAATAGTCATAGCACAAATCCTCGACACAACTTCGCCGTAGTCGACCATCTCAAGACTCAATCTACTCATGTCCTTACACAGTCGCTCCGGAATAACCAAAGCATTCACACCATGCGAGGACTTTCGACTGAGTGCATCGGCTACTACATTTGCCTTTCCCTCGTGATATTGGATGTTCAAATCGTAATCCTTTATCAACTCCAACCATCTCCTTTGTCTCATATTCAACTCCTTTTGCGTAAAGATATACTTCAAACTTTTGTGATCCGTGAAGACCTTACACGTCACTCCGTACAAATAATGTCTCCAAATCTTTAACGCAAAAACAATCGCTGCCAACTCCAAATCATGTGTTGGGTAATTCACCTCATACGGCTTCAACTGCCTTGATGCGTAGGCTATCACCTTTCCCCTTTGCATCAAAACACATCCCAATCCATTCTTCGAAGCATCACTGTAGACTTCGAAACCATCATCACCTTCCGGTAATGTAAGCACAGGTGCCGTCGTCAAACTCCTTTTCAACGTCTGAAAAGCTTCCTCACACTTCTCATCCCACACAAACTTCTTTTCCTTCTTCATCAACGACGTCATAGGTTTCGCTATCCTCGAGAAATCTTTGACAAAGCGTCTATAGTATCCCGCTAATCCTAAGAAGCTTCGGATGTCCGTCACATTCCTAGGCGTCGGCCATTCACTCACAGCCTTGACTTTAGCTGGATCTACAGAAACGCCATCCTTTGTGATAATATGTCCTAAAAACGCCACTTGCTCCAGCCAAAACTCGCACTTCGACAACTTTGCATACAATTGGTGCTCCCTCAATGTCATCAAAATCGTCCTTAAATGTTCAGCATGTTGCTCCTTCCCTTTCGAATACACCAAGATATCATCTATGAACACCACTACGAATTTGTCCAAGTACTCATGGAATACCCGGTTCATAAGGTCCATAAATATCGCTGGCGCATTCGTCAACCCAAAAGGCATCACAGTAAACTCATAATGTCCATATCTTGTCCTAAATGCGGTCTTCGGAATGTCCTTTTCCGCAATTGCCAATTGATGGTACCCAGATCGCAAATCAATCTTCGAAAATGTCGTCGCCCCTTTCAACTGGTCAAACAAATCATCAATCCTTGGCAATGGGTACTTATTCTTGATAGTCACCTTATTAAGCTCACGATAATCAATGCACAACCTCATACTTCCGTCCTTCTTCTTTACAAACAACACTGGCGCACCCCATGGGGAAGCACTAGGTCGTATGTAACCCTTCTCCAATAAATCCTGCAATTGAGTCTTCAACTCCATCATCTCCGCAGGTGCCATTCTATACGGGGCTTTAGAAATAGGTGCGGTTCCAGGAACCAAATCGATCGTAAACTCCACGGCTCTCTTTGGTGGTAGTCCTGGAATCTCATCCGGAAATACATCGGGAAATTCTCTCACTACTTCTATGTCGTTAACGCTTGGTTCGGAAACTCCCTCCAAGTTCATCACACAACAAAAGAATAGTGGATTTCCCTTAGCTATCATCTTCACCATTTTCATCGCCGAGACAATCTTAATGTCCTTTGTCTTCGGTAGCCTCCTATAAGACACCATAGCCCCTCTCGGACTTTTCAAGGTCACCTTCTGCGCTTCACAATCAATCTTAGCCTTATACTTACTCAACCAGTCCATTCCTAGTATCACATCCAATTCCTTTAATCCAAATTCAATCAACCTCGACGGAAAGTCACATCCAGCGATAAAAATTTTCACACCATCATACACCTTAGAACAAGTCACGATCTCACCATTTGGCATTGCAATCGGTATATTCACCATCCTAGGTTTACCTAAGTCAAGTCTAGCTATGGCACTACCAGATATAAACGAATATGAAGCTCCGGAATCAAACAAAGTCTTAACAGGTATAGAGTTAATAGAGAATGTACCAGTTACCACTCCTCCATTATCCTCCGCCTCTTGGTAGCTCATGTTGTACATCTTTCCTGGCGCATTGCCCTTCGCTTGTCCTCCAGCAGTGTTCATACCATTCACATTCTTGTTTGCAGCATTAGCTCCTCCAGCATTAGTTGTAGCATTCGCTCCCTTATTGTAATTCTGATTATTGAAGCTTCCATTGCTACCTCCAGCATTTCCACCATTGAACCTCCCATTGTTGTTCATTGGCCTCCCGAAATTTCCTCCTTGCTTATTCTGATTGAAGCGGTTTCCAAACTTGTTTCCGTTATTGCTTCCACTCCAACACTCATAAGCACGATGTCCTTGCTTGCCACAGTTCCGACAAGTCACCAGATTTCCCTCACAGTCTTTTCCAGGATGATTCTTTGGGCATAGAGTGCAGTGATGTACCCTTTCTCCAGTCCTTACCATTTTTCCACCTGGATTACCGTTCCGCTGGAAATTTGGGTTCCCATTCTTCTGAAAGTTTGAGTTCCCATTCCTTTGGAAGTTTTGGTTTCCATTCCTCTGATTATGATTGTTTTGTCCACCAAACCTAGGTCGCTTATTGAAGTAATTGAAGTTATTTTGGTTTCCATTAGCTTGGCTTGGCTCCTTTCTCTTCCCTTCCTTTACAGCCTTGGCTCTCTCACCTAACTTGTATAGATGAGCAGCCCTTCCATACACCGCATCCAAAGTAGTAAAGTGCTCTCCAGCAAGTTCAGATTGCAACTCCAATGTCAACCCTTGTTCAAAATGATATGCCTTCTTCTCCTTATTTGGCACAATACCCGGTGCAAACCTCATCAACTCCAGAAACTTGTGGTAATATTGTTCAACCGACATGTCCCCCATCTCCAGCTTAGTAAACTCCCTAGACTTCTTCGTCTTCAGAAACGCAGGATAGAACTTATTGCGAATCACTTCCTTAAACATCTCCCAACCAAAGTTAGGTCTAGCCCTCATATTTGCGTCACTTTGTGACCACCAAATATCAGCTTCCTCTCTTAGGTAAAATACAGCATTAGCAACTTTCAGGTCATCCGGACATTTAAGAGCTTGGAAAATCTTATCAAATTCCCTAATCCGGTTCTCCAACACTGAAGGGTCCTCAGTACCACTATAAACCGGTGGCTTACTCCTAGCTATCTCCCTAAACATCTCCCCAGCAGGGTCTTGATTCCTACGGTTAGCCTCCTGATTGGTCCTTGACAACTCAATCAATTGTCGCAAACATTCAGCAACTTCTCCATTTCCATTGTTCCTTGCCATCTATTGAACAAAACGCACACTTAAACCTCAAACTTAAAGACACTCAACTCTTATTGCATCAAAGTGCAATACCCTATTACTAGTTAACAGCTTGGCAAACAAATTAACAACAACAACACCAAAACGTGAAACCACAACAAAAGAAACAAGAAGCTAAACAAGAGCAAAAGAGAAGACATGTAAAGAAAAAAAAATTTATTCCCATTATTCGCTAGGTTTAACTAAACTTCAACAACTTAAAAAAAAAAATTTTGAACTTAAACTAAGGAAGTTCTAATTACGTCAAAAGAATTAAAGCAACTCTAAACATAAAGAACTAAGCAATCTTCAAATTCCTCAATGATCAAGGCGACTTCTAACTCTGGTTCTTGGTCCTTCACTTGGTTCTTCTCGTTCCCTCTTGATGCCTCTAGTTAAATCTTCTGAAGTAGTCCCACTTCCATCTTCTACATGTCCATCTTCATCTTCACTGTCACTAAGCACAATTACTTCTATTTCCTTTTCAATAATCTCTAAATCATCGTCATCACTTTGTTCTTCCTCTTCTGGGTCTTCTTCCTCTTCTGGATCTCCTTCCTCATCTTCCTCATTTCCATTTCCATTTTCATTTCCATCTTCATTTTCCTCATTCCCAGTCTCATTTCCATTTCCCTCAGGGTCTTCATTTTCAGTCTCATTTTCCTCATGCTGTGGGCTTGGAGGCTCAGTCAACCACTCATGAATCCTATCTGCTAGCTCTATTTCCCTTCTTACAAAGTCCACTGCAGGCGTACCAATATTCCACTTGAAGAAAAAAAAAAAAAAAAAAAAAAAAAAAAAAAAAAAAAAAAAAAAAAAAAGAAAACTTCTCCACATTTGGAGTCCTATCCCATGAAGTACATCCGGATACTAGTCTTCAGCCCAACATAAGGGTTTCTATCTGGCAGTTTCCTAATAAACAACCATATAACTGAAGCTTGTAAATTCGATCCTGGGATCCCCATATTGTACATGAAATTGCACCAACTCTTAATTCGATCACAGTAACTCTTAGCATCATCATAAACTCTCCTATGAAGACTATATTCCGATGGCGACAACATCTTGCAGGTTTAAAGCAAACGTAAATCCCTAAAGAAAACCCCAACAAAAAACCCAAGCAAACAACAAAACAACTTAACGTGCAGCAAGACTTAAAAACATGCATAAATGCAAAATGCAGGAATGCCCATCCTAAGTCTACCCATTCTCAACTTCAAATTTTAATCCTGGTCTTTAAACTTCCGTGTTTGCAAACAACCATTTTTTGAAGATCATTTTTTCAAAACATTTTTTTTTTGAAAAACCTATATGCCCTGGCTACCACTCGTAACACCCCCAAATCCTCCACTTTCTAACTTACGCAAACCTATAAACACAAGAGGAACTGAGCATGTTACCGCCACGTCACAACTAATTATGAAAAACTAATTGAACGCTAAGGCTAGGTTAAAACAACACATTTACAAAAACCATTTTATAAAGTCAAACAACTCACAGCGGAACGGAAGTCTTACAACTAAGTCAAACATTAAATAACAAATGAAACCATCACGGCCCTAATTCCAAACCACTAGAAAATCTAAAGTCAAAACAACTACCAAATATTATCCACTCCTCTCGAAAAATCCCTTCACCATGCATATGCTCAACAACCTGCACTTATTCTGCTTACAAGCAACAAAACAAGAAAAACATGGAATATATAGTGTCAGCACCACTGTAGTGGCACAACATAGCAAAACAAAACAACACGAAGACACACACATAGCATACAAAAATACAAATAACAAGACTCTCACTCCATTTTAGACTCATGACTCATAAGTTCAAAATTCTCATCTTGATTATAATTTTGCTTCGAAAGGATATAGGAAACGTGAACGGGCTCTTTGGAAAGACGGTCGTCAACCAAGTAGGAGCGCTCCCCGTACAACCAACTCTAACAGAAAGATAGCTAGTCTTTCAAAATACAGTGTACATGGTCTCCATCCACCCCATGTCCAAACTTAACTCTTTAACTCTTTTGGAATTCCAGAACTAAAACAGTGAAGCATCGTCACACTCCACTATGGAAGTACAGCGTTAAGGCAATACATACCTCCCCCGTATGGTAACCTCATTTGGCCTGAATGAGACTCACGTTCTTAAAAATAACTCATAATTGCTTACTTAACTTTGCTTACTTGACTTTATTAACATTGACTTATAAGCATTTAACTTTGACTTGTCTTGTAAACATGACTCTTATGTCAAAACTTGCTCAAAACATGCATAGAAGCATTACAAAATCATGAACAAACTTCAAAAACACTTAAACATGTCATTTTAGACTCTAACCTCATATTAAAGCTTCATATAGTACTGTCCAAATTCAAACATAACTTAAAACACAACCGAAACTCAAACATTCACCGTCAGACTTCGAAACATACATAAACAACACAAAAAACCCTACAACACTTAACCAACACTTGTTAATGACTCTTTCCTCTTTTAGTAACCTTCCATTAATAGTAATTGACCTCGAAAACGTTTTTAGAAACTTCTATTCTAGAAATTTATTTTTGAAAAACATTTGTTTTAAAACTAGGCAAAGGATAGAAAAAAATCTGAAAATAATTATTAAAAATTAAATAGGTTCGAAAACAACTTCCAAACCTTTTACTGCCTAAAATACAGTCTCAAACCAAATCTCGTGGCTAGATAGGTCTATATGAATTTTAGAGATTTTAAACTAGAAAACCCTAAAACTAGCGAATAAAACAATAAAAATCCAAACTAATACCTAATAATTCTCTAGGTCGTGAAACCCATTTTATAATTCCTTATAAACTTATGTTCACATTTTAAATATTTTAAAAGATTTATTTTTGAAAACAGTCAATCTGTCTAAAACCAATCTAAAAATTATTTAAAAATATTGAAAACCTTTAATGACGAAACCAACTCTATAAACTCATATTATGCTTCTGGAATACATTAAAAATAATCTCATAGCCAGATTCGACCTTTAGACCTTCTGAAACAATATTTTTCGGTAAAAACCGCAAAACTGAAAACTGACTAATAAACTTATTTGACCATGCTATACTCTATAAAGTACGAGAATTTAACACAACTTCACATACTCTCAATAAGTCTAAATAAATTTTTAACGAGCATACTTCAAACATTTTAACCTCATTACAAATTTTACACATAAACCAGCAGATTTTCGGTTCAACACTATAAAATTCATGGAGGGCTTGCATGATGCGTTTTCTTGCCTCCAATAATTTAACACGAAATACTATAATACAAACCTAAGTTTTCATGCTATTAGGTCTTTGATATGTACCCATACCTGCTCGCTAAATTTCCTTCTTAATTAAATGCTCTTCGGAAAATTCTCCTCCTTGCATTAAAATACAAAAATACCATTAGAAATTCGAAACTCATATGAACATTATATAACTAATATACAGCCTCTAAGATAATTGTGGTGCATAAATTTCATTATTTATAATTTCTATGATTTGTTTTTATTAAAATCAATTTTTGAATAAACTAATCTATAAATAAAAATTACCAAACTAATTTTAAAATAATTTGAAAAATCAAAACACTTTTTATTACTGAAAAAGATTAGGGAAACACTATTTCGATTTTTTAAAAATAATTGAAGGAAAAATAATTTTTCTTCTCTTTTTTATTTTCGAAAACCATGGTGGTGGGCTACTTGGGTGGTTTTTGGCCACCTTGTGGTGCATGGGTGGCGGATCTTGGTACCTGGTGGTAGGTGCAGCAAAGGCGTCACGTGGTGGTGGTGTGTGGCGGCAGATGTGAAGTGTGGTGGTGTGGTGGTGGCTCAAAGTGGTTCCACGAAGAGGAAAACTGCAGTTTTATTTTTTTTTTCTGTTTGTGTACTTTGCTGCGGTTTTTGGGCTGCGGTTTTTTTTGTTTTTTTTTTTTTTTTTCTTTTTGATTTTTGGAAAGGGTTTTAAAGAGTAAAATTTGATGAACCAGGAAGCTATATATAGGGTATACGGCCTTAAGGAATTTCGCCCAAATCAAAGTGGAAAAGATAAGAGTTTTGATTTTTTTTTTTTGGATAAGATCTAAATTGTGTAGGATAATTTTGGATATGTTTATCTTTTGTAAAATCTGAAATTTTTCCTAACTAATAGATACAAAATATCTAGGTAGTTCAAATAAATAATTTAGAAAATAATTTTGGCCATAAAAATATTTATGGGCCTTGGAAAACCGAAAATACCCCATTTTGGGCCTAATATGGTCCGAAAATAATTAAAATAAAACCCATAATTATTTTTGCTATTTTTGAAAATTAAATTTAAATACTCAAAACCTCCTTTAAAAATAATTACTATTTCTAATAAAAACTTTTGTAAAATAAATTATTTTAAGCCATAAAATATAAATAGACTTTATTTTCCGAAATTCATAAAACTATATATTATAATTGTATAAAAATATAACATGAAGTCTTAAAAATGCGGGGGATTACAGGTTAGTGTTTGGGTTAGGGTTTCTGGGTTCTGGGTATTGGTTTTGGGTTAGTGGGTTTTGGTTTTTGGGTTGTGGGTTTGGTTTGATTGTTGATTTGTGCAATTGATTGTTTGTTGCTCTAATTTAAGCTTTATTTTTTTCCGTTTTTGTGATTTTTTTTTGCAGAAATTGGAGATGCAAATGCACGACTTGATGTTTCGCACTTCTTTCACTCTCTTCCTTAAAACCTCTACTCTTCTCCTTTCTACAACAAAACACCAGTAATTTCTCTCTCTTTTCTGTTATGAAGTCGAAATTTCTGAAGATTATACCTAAAAACTTTCTTTTAATCGTTTATCAATTGATTTCAACTTTTATTCGATTTTTTTCGCTGTTTTTAGATCTGTTGATTTTTTTTGAAATTGAGGAATGAAAATGTTGTAGATCTTAGGTTTAACGGAGTTAAAATTCGCTGATTTTTTTTTGTTAAAATTACGAAAATCTGATTATGAAATTTGGATGTTTGGTGTTGTATGTAGTTGCATTGTATGTTAGCAATAATATGGATGTACTAATATTGTTAAAAAATGACAAATTAAAAAATTTAGTGTTTGTCTTTTTTAATTGTAAAGAAGTATTTCACCATTATGTTGTTTAGTGAGTTTTCACCTTGGTAGAGTATTGGTTTTCGACTCGATTGTTAGAGGAGATGCACCATTATGTAGCAATACACATTGTAGATTGTTGGTGTGGGAAGTGGAGAATTGTCAAAACTGTCTTTTAATTTGATTTTATTAACACTTAGTCGGAAGGAGCTTCGACTAATGTTTTGATGAGGAGTAAATTAACTTAATAAGGTTATTGATAGTAGCTGATTGTTGTGCTGGCTGATTTTCATACGGATTATTGTTTCATACGGATCATATTGAACTTCATATTAAGTAGCTGATTATTGTGCTGGCTGGTTTTCCATAGGGAAGTGTAGGATATATGTAATTATAGTACTCTATGTTTGACCATTAAAAGTAGATAAGATCTTTATAGTTTATGGGGCTATGTTCGGTTTTGCATTGTTGGTGCTGAATGTTGCTATTTTTGTTTTAAAAGTTCTAGTGACACAAGTCATATTACTGCTTGAACTTTTTTATTTAATGAAGAGTCTAACTTCTGTTTTTCTTATGTACATGTAGTCCAACGGTGATGATAGGTCTATAGCCGTTGATTACTTCACGTTTTCGTCTAGCATTGCAGAGAAGATCAGATCAGCTTCTCTTGTGATAAGTCATGCAGGTATCCACACATGCTGGAATTTCTTGAATCTGAATTGTTGTTTAAGATTGCTGTAAATCTTTGCATTGAGAGATGAGACCTTATTTAAGTCCTTAACATAAATTCTACAAGTCCTTAACATTAATTCTATTTTATGAAGGCTAGTTCGATGAGTCTATTAGGTCAGTAAGGCATTTATACTGTGAATGTTTTCAGGTTCTGATTGAGTTGGTTCATTTTAAAGTTTATTTAGACAGGCCTTTCATGGTTCTGGACTACTTGTTCATAAAATACTTTTCAAAACTACATGTGCCATTTATAGGATGGTTTTGTTTCTTGGTTCATGTGTATGCCATTTTAACATGGCATATTTTGTATCCCTAATAAGCACCCTCAACTTATGTTGATTTATAGGATGGTTTTGATTTCTAGGGGTTTTTGCAGAATCACCTAATAAGCACCCTCAACTTATGTTGCTGCTCTGCCATTGCCACTGCCACTGCTCTTTTCTCTCTTATTTATCATCTATGTGGATTTTCTTTTTATATTTTTGCTGTTTAGTTTTGCTGTTTATCATCTATGTGGATGCAATCCTCACATTTGTGTTTGGCATGGTTTTGTTTTCTTGGTGCTTTATGTTTAGCTTTGTAAGGGTGTGTTCTTCGTCAGCTTCATGTTATATTTATCTTGATTTGCCACTATTAAACGAGTTTCCAATCATCCTATCTTTACTATTTGTAGTAGTCCTTTATCTTTTCTTGTTTTTCTTTCACTGATGCTTAATTGTAAATAGGTGCTCTCTACACTTCTGTTGCTGCCACTGTTGAGATGCTACCGTTATAATGCTCTTTGAAGTGTTTTTTGTAATATAATTGTATTTGAGATTGATGTTATTATTCTAATGCTGCTGCAATGTTGTTATTACAACTATTTTACATATACAAACATTCTGGCTACAATTTAGCACTAAAAAGCAAAAATAATAATAATAATAATTTTTTTTGGGTGGTTATTTGCTGCGGTTTTCTATAAAACCGCAGCAAATAAGGCTTTTTTTTGTGGGAAATCCCACTATTTGCTGCGGTTTTACAAAGAAGCGCAGCAAATACTGGGATTTCCCACCAATTTTTGCCCCCAATTTGCTGCGGTTTTGCCTACAACCGCAGCAAAGAATAAGCTAGTTTATTGCTGCTGCTCCAAGTGTTGCGGTTAAAAACCGCAGCAAATACCCCTAAAAAAACCGCAACAAAAGTGGATTTTTGTACTAGTGATGGCCGAATGATCAACTTACCTTGGGAGCAAGCAGAACAAGAATAATCATTTTGAAGAATCTGCTGGCTCTTCAAAGAATGTCCATGTGGATTTTCAATTATTTTCCGCATCATTGATGAACCGGGATGGCCTAACCGGTCATGCCAAGCTATGAAGCTATCTGTAAACTTCTGGTTTACAATAACATATATCTCAATAACATAAATCTTGGTGTAGTATAAACCAGTGGAGAGTGCAGATAATCTCTCCAAAACCTGCTTAGTGCCTTGGGTTATACTCGTAATTTGAAGGAATTCATTATTTCCTTCACTTATTGTCTCAATATGGTATCCGTTTTGACGGATATCTTTAAAACTCAATAAATTTCTTTGAGACTTAGGGGAGTACAANATTGAGACTTACGGGGGTACAAAGCATCAATAACTTCGAATTTTGTTCCCATAGGCATCAATATAGTTTCTCTTCCGGAGCCTTCAATTATGTTTGTACTACTGGATATAGTATTCACACATATATTATTCATCATCAATTGAGAAAAATTATCTCTTGTTTTTAAGTATCGTATGAGTAGTTGCACTATCTGCTAGACATATTTCTTCACCATTTATTGTTAATTTAGCTTGGAGAGCATTCATGTTCTTCAAATAAAATAATAGAAAGTAAATAACATATCCTAAAATATCCAAATATTCAAAATTACTAAAATAACATTAAAGAAACAAAGTCTTAAAGCACAAAACAAACTACTGTACTATCAAGTTCATGCATAAAATAACAAAACCAAAGTAAATGACATAAATTCTTCTAGCTTAATTATGGATGTAATCTACCAAATCTTTATTTCCTAATACTCATTATTGTTTTTGACTTAATTATTCCCTTCAGGGGTGGTGAAAAGATCTGCAACCTCCAGGTGAGTTGTATCACCATTATCAAAATCACCTTCGCCATCTTCATATACCAAGTTACTCTCAACTTTCTTTCCTTTCCTTTTCAAAGACTGCTAATAAAGGTCAACAAGATGCTTTGGTGTACGACATATACGAGACCAGTGGCCCTTTCCTCCACAACGGTAGCACATGGTCTCACTTTTAGCCTTCTCATGCTTTTTACCACCATCCTCATTGTCCCACTTCCGGTGAGAATATGAGTTTTTGAAATGACTACCTCTACCTCTATAATAGCCACGACTTCCACCATGACCACTGCTACTGGCAGGGTCTCTATTGTCAATTCGTATCCCATTGTGGGATGTAGCATTCACTTCAGGGGATGGAGTAGAGCCAGTTGGACGTGATTCATGAATTTTCAATAAAAGCTCATCATTTTGTTCAGCCACTAGAAGACAAGGTATCAATTCAGAATATTTTTTAAAGCCCTTTTCACGATATTGTTTACTCAATAAGAGATTATCCTTGTGAAAAGTGCTATATGTCTTTTCCAACATATCCTCATCAGTTATTTTTTCTCCACATAATTTCAGTTTAGAAGTGATTCTAAACATGGCTGAGTTATACTCACTTACTGATTTAAAATCTTGTAATCTTAAATTAAGCCATTCATAACGAGCTTGAGGGAGGATAATGTTTTTCTGGTGGTTGTACCTTTCCTTTAAATTATTCCAAAGCACCATTGGGTCTTTCACAGTTAAATATCCAGTCTTAAGGGCCTCATGAAGGTGATGGCGAAGGACTATCATAGCTTTAGCTTTGTCTTGACTGTTTCCTTGATTTCCTACTTTGATAGTTTTTCCAAGACATTTTGCATCTAGATGAATTTCAGCATCCAATACCCAAGACAAATAATTCTTTCCAGTAATATCAAGGGCCGCAAATTCAAGTTTTGCTAGGTTTGACATAATTTACTGTATCAAAACAATATTGCAAATTAGGAACTGTTATATAGTGTAATAAATGTATATATGCCACGAATTTACTGATAAATGAGTCAAGTAATCAACAATGACAAATTTACTTAATACATATATACTGTATAGACAAATTTACGAAACACTATATATATATATGTAATAAAATAAAATAAACCATGGTGGGTAAGCTTTGCATTAAAAAATACTCGTCTATGCTAATATTATTGTTTGATAATTCATATTGATAAAAATGAATGCTTAAAACTTAATTTATATAAAGATGGAAATCCTAATCCTAGTGAAATTATAATAAAGCATAAACTCCTAATTATACTAGTAGACAAGATAATGACTAGAGTCCTTACTCCACATGTACCAATATAATGAATGATANTTAACGAATGATAAACTAACTAATTGTATGTGGTTAACCAATTTATACTGTCAATAGCCATATATATAATAATAATAATAATTAAGCCACATATGATTGCCTCTTTGGTTTAAATATTCTTTTTTTTTAGATCAACAAAAAACAGGAAGATAGATAAAAAAAAATCAAAATCATTGAACTTTATCATATGAAGATATAATATTATTCCCAAATACAAGTGGACCAAACTTATAATCTTCCAAACTTCAAAACAAAATACCGAGTACTGTCCATCACTTTTCCCACAAATACGTGTTAACTTTTTACAGTACAACACCTCAAATCAAAACGAAACCCATCATTCTATAATGGGTCATCATTCATTCATACTCGTATCTGTTCTTTCCGTTAAACCGCGTTAAATCTCCAGTTACTTATTAATTTCCTAATTAATTAATTATTTTATTTAAACACTTAATTCTGAAATTTAATTGGCATCGTCTTCCAGTGAAAATCAACATACACAATAATATAGTATGGATGACATACATAGCAGACAACTATGCTCGAAAGTGTAAGTCAATTACTCCTAAAAACATTAAGGAATCAAAGACTACATGCCAAACAAATAATTTGCATATACAAACGAGCAAAATTCTATTATAAAAGAATACGAGTAATCGGCATATAAAATGGTTTTTTTTCTTCAAGAAATCGACTAAATACTATTAATTTAACTGGCATTGTCGTGATTATTAAATTACGAGTATGAGGATTAAATTACGAACGCAATCATTCATCAAATATAAAATACAATTGAATTTGATGAATAAAATAAACTTGCAAATATGCATACCTTAGGGGCTTAGATGGGATGTTATATTAATTGCTTGATGCAACCTAATAGATTTAATCAGAGTGTCGTGCTGATAATGTGTTATAGAAAATAGGGTTTAATAGAGAGTATTTGTGGGAGAGAATAAAACATATCTCATTCTTATGTACCAAAGTATATGTATATATCTACAAGCATTAAGGGTTTCGTGTAGAGTAAACCCTAGTATCCAGAATGTTCTAGATCCTACCAAAGGGGTATAATGGACATCCACAAAATAATAATAATAATAATAATACCTGTAGACGTTTATCATTGTCGATTACTCGAGAGGACGGAGACAGTAAGTTAGGGATGAGACTTTGAGAGAGTGACAATAAGTTAGGAAAGGAGATTGTAGATTGCAGAATTTTTCATACGGAGTTCGAATTTTGCCATTGGATTTTGAAATTTGCCTGTGGAAATTTTCAAAATAAAAATTTTAGGGAAGGAAATTTGTTGGTGGTCGAATTGGCGGTGGAAATTTGATGTTGATTTTCGAATTGGTAGTGAAAAACTAGAATTTTTTTGATGGTGGTGGTATAATTGAGCAAATTTGTTATTGAATTGGGTGTTTTCGTTTAAGTAGTGAAGTGTGAATGTTCATGAATTGTTGATATTGATGATATATGTAGAGTGATGTATGTTACATTCTCAAAACCCTAATAGCATAGGTAAGGGACACTGTTTTCTTTACCTTAAAAAAAATGTAACGGGCATTTAGAAACCGATTTTTTTTAAAATGTTTTAGGTAACAAGCACTTTTTAGCCTATTATCTAAAGTTAAAAAAATGTTGTCATAGGTAACGGTTTTTTTAATGCCTGTTAGATAAAAGTTAAAGGTTTCGTGCAATTTATCTGCCCGTTAACTATGAGGGGTTACCTATGACAACTTTTCCACTAGTTAAAAATTTTAGGACCTCCCAATTGATTGAAGAAACTACCAATAAGGTAAGAGTGATATAAGCAAAGATTCAAGCAGCACAGGATAGAAAGAAGTCTTATGCGGACCAAAAACATGAAGAAGTTGTGTTTGAAGTTGGTGATAAGGTGCTACTTAAAGTATCACCGATGAAAGGTGTAATGAGGTTCAGAAAGAAGGAAAAATTGAGCCCAAAACACATTGGACCCTATGAGATCTTGCAAAGAGTTGGAAAGGTTGCCTACAAGCTAGCATTACCAATGGAGTAGTTGAGCAAAGTTCACAATGTCTTTTATGTGTCTCAATTAAGAAAGCATGTGCCAGATGAGTCACATGTGTTACGACCTGAAATAATAGAGTTAGACAAAAGTTTAACCTATGAAGAGAAGCCAATTAAGATCCTTGAGAGTAAGGTCAGGGATACTCGTAGGAACAATGTCAAAATAGTGAAGGTGTTGTGGTCTAGTCAAGAAACCGAAGAAGCAACATGGGAAGCTGAAGATATGATGAGAGAAAAGTATCCAGAGTTATTTCACGTTAGTAGAGTTATGGGGACGTAACTTGATTCTTAAGGGGGGTAGAGAGCGATATAATTTCACGTGTTTCACCCTTAATTTTGCAAGTTTTTACGTCTTTTAGTAAGGTTTTATGAAAGTTTTATGTCTGTTAACTCAAAGTTGTCAAGGAAAGGTAGAGATAGATGTCTAAAGTCTAGAACAACATAGGGTAAAAACGAAAAGTTTTAAAGTAAACGTAGTCTCTATTCAAGTTCCATACAATAGTTTGTATAAAGTTTAAGGACGAAACTTCTTTTGAGGGAGGTACACTGTAATACCCCATATATTCACGTATTTTAAGGAGTTAATTTCGTATTTTTATGTATGGTTTTAGTATTTTCATTTAGAAAGTAAGTTTAATAAAAATATTAAGAACATAAATTTAAATAAATTTTAATCAAAGTGATTATTTTATGTTTATAAATGATATTTCATGTTATTTTAAGTTTTATGAAATATTTTGAAAACTTTCTAAAAATAAAATTTTAGAGTTTCCTAAATTGTTTTAACACAAGGGCACAAAAGTAATTTCAAATATTTAGGGTATTTATGTAATTGCATCAAATACTACTTTGGGGCTTATAAATACCCCTTAATACCCCAAAAATTTAGATTTATTTTGCAATCCAGAGAATTAGGATTTCAAAAAATAAAAATAATAAAAATTCTTCGCCACTCCCATCCGTCGTCGGTCCCCTTGTTTCGGCGCCGGCTGTTGCTCGCGGAAACCCCCACATGCCCCCGCTTGCTCACCGGCTGTCCCACCGTTGGCCACCCACTTCTTCCTCCCATATTTTAGTATTTTCAAATATCTTATAAAAAAAATTCAAAAAGAAAAATTCCCTCTCTTTTCTTTTGAATTCAATCTTGCAAAATTCATGTTTATAATTATGTTTGATCATGTTTTTATGATTCTAATCTTGTTTTATAAAAGTATGATTATGTTTAAAGTATGAATTTATAAAGTTGATCATGAAATTTTAAATTAGGGTTTATGAAATTATGAAATTCATGGCTTCATTTGAATGATTTAAACTTCTATATTATGATCATGAGTTATTATAGTATGAAATTGTAATGTTTTTATGAAGTTTAGATTTATTTTTAAGGGTTTTAAAGTTGTTTAATAGTGGTATTAAATTTTTATAATCATGAAAGCTAAGAGTAAAAATATTATGAACATGTTTACTTCATGAAAAAATATTTTAAAGCATAGATTTGATGTATGATGATGATAATATATTGTAAAAGTGTTTTATGCTTCATTTATGATGTTTAGATGAGGTTTTAATGAGTTTCGAATAAATAAATAAATAAATAAATAAATAAATAAATAAATAAATAAATAAATAAATAAATAAATAAATAAATAAATAAATAAATAAATAAATAAATAAATAAATAAATAAATAAATAAATAAATAAATAAATAAATAAATAAATAAATAAATAAATAAATAAATAAATAAATAAATAAATAAATAAATAAATAAATAAATAAATAAATAAATAAATAAATAAATAAATAAATAAATAAATAAATATGTGAATTTTTATTAACACGTGTTCGTGCATAATAAAAATAGTAACACGTGAAATACGTAGTCATAATTATTTTTAATGCATCAAAAAATATTGTATGATGATCTTAGGACATGACTGTAGTGTTTTGGGATGAAAATATGATATCTAGATGGGTTTTAAAGTGTTTTTAAGAAATTTTATAAAGCAGCCATTTTTTTGGAAAATTACCGAAAATCTAGTGTTTTATGAAAGAAAAATTAAACTAAAGTAAGGAATTGAATAGAGACCATATAGGAAACGTTTTGGACAAGTTTCCAACATAAAAAAGTTAGTTTGTAGTTGTTGTAGAAGCTAGTCAACAAGGTTTTAATTTAGTTGCGATTTTCTGTATGTAGGAGAATTCGATCTAGTTGACTTTTAGGAGTTGTGGCGGATCACCAATACAATACAAGGTACGTAAATACTAAAGGCGAAGTAAAAGTAGATTTCATGGTTGGTTGATGACTTTACATGTTATGAATGTGTATATGAATAGTTGCTTAGTTGACTTGCATGAGAAGTATGGTAGTATGAAAGTATACTTTTCATATTGTTTTGGCATTCCATTTTTATAGCATTATTAATTTTATCATGAGAAATTGGAATGTTGAATTATGTCTAAAGTTGGCCAATAGTTAATAAAGAAGGAAAGAAGTTAATTAATTTGATTAGTTACTTAATCAACAGGAAATGTAGTTTGAGAATTTTTATTCACATGATTATTAAAAGTTAATGAGCAAATATTTATATACATGTAGCCACTCACAGTTTAATGTGTGGTCAAGAAAAGGGTAATTAGTTAGCCACTCATAGTTAATGTGTGGTAAATGAAGTTTAGTTTAATTAAAGGATACACAAGATTATTTTTAGAATCACCTTAAGTTCAAGATAATTAATATGGTTTTGTTTGATTCTATGCATGCTTCTATATGTTGTTATGTGTGAGTCATAATATTGTTACACCAGTTATTCACGTAAAGTATAAGAGGATTCGCACCAGAACTCTTGGAACATATATACCTTGAGTATGAACAATGGGGGTAGTCGTATGGAACAGAGATCTATGACTTGTAATTGGGGTACAAGACATTGTACACTTTTATATTTTTAATGCGCTGGAATTCCATCACTTTATGTGACATAGGTAATACCTTCTTGGAGTTGCTCCCAAGTTGGTGCCCAATAGGGTGATTTTAAAGGAAAGGAAACCCGTTCGACGCAAAATCCAATGTTAAAACATAATAAATAATTTTATTTGAGTGAGTCTATGCACAGGTGAAGAGTTGTCAACGGTAAGAAGTATGTATGTTATACTTTTGTTTATTTTTTATATTAACCACGTTTTGCATAGTCTTTGGTATTTATGTACTCAGCTTTGTTGATTGTGTATTTGGCCTACATGTCTTTGTCTTGGACTTGGCCTTACGATGACCCTTTTAATGACAAGTAGTTGTCTAGAATAAGAAATAGCTACAGGTACAAGTGGACATAAGTTAATCATGCTGGGCTGGAGTGATAGTGCTGATATCGTAGTTTTCTTAGTTTATTGCTTTATGGACTTGTTAGTTATTAATTATTTTGATGTTGACTTTTGTTTTGAAGTTTAAAGTTTATTTGGTTTGTAGGGTCATGATGATGGTTCCGAAGTGAAATAAAGATTTTATTTGGTTTTCTTTTGGTTTTGGATTGGTTTGTCTTGAGTTTATTTTTAAGTTTCATTTTCAATTTTAATTTGGTTTTGGTTTTTAAAGACTTCCGCTGTAACACTTTCATAAATGCCTTAGCTGTTATCAAGGTGGCGGTAATACTTTGGTTATTCCTAGTTAACTAGAAGTTTTTATAATTATTACCGTTTATTTATAGTATAATATTTTCCGAAAATTCTAGAGAAGGAAGTTAGGAAATTGCAGGGTGTTACAAAAGACATGTAAGACCTATTCCTAGGATCTGTTGGACGTATTTCCGGACCTGTTTCCAACCCTGTAGGACCTATTTTTGGACCTGATTCTTGACCTGTTGGACCTATTTTTTGGACCTGTCTAACCTATTTCTTGCAAATTTCCTTTTAAATACCTAAATATTCTGACCCATCCGATCTGGACCTGAAACCTGATATTAGTATTTTTATGGATCGAAAATCGGAACGGAATCTCCGGTCTAGTCCTGTCAAGTTTCAGGTCAGGTCCAGGACCAATTACGGTTTGCATCGGGTTTTGCACACCCCTAATTGGAGTATAAAAGACTATAAGATCATTATGTTATAGTTTTATGCTTTAGAATTCCTTTTTCATCCTTTAAAACATAATCATACTACTACTACTATAATTATTCATGCTTTAAATAATTTTACAGCAATATAAATTCACTTTAAAACCTCTTTAAAACATAGTAAACTTATAAATTCATCATATACCACTACTATAACAACTAATGATCATAATCTAATAATTAAAAACATTAAACTTACAAATTTTCATAAACTTATAAAACCCTAATTTTTATAGATTCATGAATACTTTAAAACTTAAAAACTTTATCACAAGCTATAAAACATGATCATAATACTAATCATCATGCATAAAAATAATTAAAAACATGATTATAAACAAGGATTGAATTAAAATTTTGAATAAGAGAAGGAACATCCGAATGCCAAAGAGGAAGCAAGGTCGGCGTGGCTGCGGGTCGACAGCTACAACTGCTGCTGTGGAAAGTGGCCGGCGGAAGGAGGAAACCGGCAAGGGTTGTCGGGTTTAGGGTTTTCGAAATTTTTTTTCTCTTTTTTTCTTACAAAATCCTAAAACGAAAATTATGAAGTAAAATTGTAAAAATTATGATTTAATTGTGCATTTATAGACCCCAAATTCATCTTGGGTGAAATTACTAGAATACCCTTAATGAGGAAATTCCTTTTGTTCCCTTATTTTTAAACAATTAAGAAACCCTTTAAAAACCCGATTTGGAAACTGTCATAAAATAATTTATAAACATTATAAAACATTGAAATAAATATTTAATCACTTTAATTAATTAATTTATTAAACCTTTGTTTTTCACAAAAATACTAAAAATGAAAACTTTATAGTTATTAAGTTAAATTTATAAAATGCATGAAGATACAGGGTATTACATGTAACTCAATGAAAATTAGAATTTTATGTAAAATAATGATGAACTTTGAGAGTAATTCTCAATAGCCTTTTAATGATAATGAGAATTACGAAAAGTTCGTGTCTTAACCCTCCATCCAACATATACTTATTACAGAACCAAATGGCACAAATAAAAAAACTCAAAACGGACAAAAATTAGTGACAACTACAAAGACAACCACTAGCCCGTTCCCCAGTCGCGAGGTGCGACATTACTTGCGAGATACGATGATTTATTGCAAATCGTGATTCCTCATATTGTGAGGTGCGACGAGTTTCTTCCTCCAAGCTTCATTGTTTTGTCGATTTTGTTGTTTTTCACTTTTATTAATCTCTAATCTTGTTTGCAAGGTTTACCTCACCATAATCATGCAAATTAAGCAAACAAAAAGGGATTTAATCAAGCATATACTGTAAATTTGTCAACAGACAGCTAACTGACAAGGAATATTCACGTACCTATAAAAAAAAAACCTGCAACTCCAACTAATATAGCTAGGGAAGTAGGGATCGAATCCACAGGGAGACAACGATGTTATACTAATTCTAAGAAGCTATTTTGTTGTAAAGGGCCTTTAAGAGTTAGATTAACTAAGACACTAATTGACACTAAAATCAAGAATTAACAAAGAAATCAAATTAATTAAGCCTAGGCCATAGGTTCACTATAAACCAACAATGAACTGATTAACAATTAATCAACAAATAAACGACGCTCTGAATTAAGGCACATTAATTCTCTCAAATCTAGACTCCTTCAAAACTCCTCTAACGGCTCTCGCTCACTTAGACTCATTTTTCTACTAACGTTGTGATCTAATTGTCGTAATCTTACCTCTCGACATCAATTTTGACAATTATCAGACTAACAAAAAACATGGCCATTATCCAATTGCAAGCAATATATATTGATAATAGGAATTCAAAAACGACAAATGTTATATCAATCAATCATTAATCAAATTCATCGGGATGGCACATGGATCCTCTAGCCCTAGAATTTAAACTGCTCACACATATTGTAAATTGCAAACATCATATCGATATTCATAATTAAAACTAAACCTATAACTAGTAAACATGGAGATTAGGGCATAAACAAAGTAATCTAAAATAAAAACTAAAACTAAAAAAAAAACAATAAAACTAAATTAACAACAACAAGACAGGAATTGAATAAACCTGAATTGTATTGAACGATTGAATGAATGAGTAACACTAGAGTATTTCTCTAGAGAGAGAAACAATGTGAAACAAAATTCTAAAAAAAATATGAAAATTCGTACAAAGGCTTAGGATAGAAACCCAATATATAAAAAGCCAAAACAAGTCGGAAAAATCTAAAAAAACGCGTAGAAAGCAATCCGCCCAAGTACCCGGGCACAGTGCACTCGAACCGGGCACACTACTCCCAACCTGAACAGAATACACTTTGCCTCCCGAGGCCTTCTCATTCGCTCTTTTATTTCGAAACTTGCCTTCTTTTCTTCCTAAATGATTCTAATTCACATTCTAGCCCTCTTGCGGCTTCTCAAAATGGTCAACACTTCCTACTAACTCGTCAAGTGCCCCAAAATAATGCCAAAATCGATACAAAAGCAGCAATTCCTGCAATACATAACAAACCGCAACATAAAGCACGAAAAGCAACCAAATTAGAAGAATTAGGCTCAAAAGAGCCTTGTTATAGTTAGTAACAAGTATAAAACGAGGGTAAATAATGAACATAAAATGCATATATCAAACTCCACCAAACCAAACCTTAGCTTATCATCAAGCAAGCAGATCAAATAGACAAGGAATTCACCCCATTAAACTTTGCAAAACCAATTCAACTCAAGCGATTCCGACTATGTAAGTTCCTATACCAACCTATCAAAATTCCTTGATCGCTATCCACTTAAATCAAAATCATAAAGCCAACCATGTAAGAAACAGGAGTCGATGACTAGAGTAGCTCACGGAGTGCCACTCCACACATTTTCTTGAGCATATAAACAATGTTGCTTGATAAGTTGATATTTTATATGTATTTTATTCCCGATCCCTGTTGATTTTTAGCTCTAGTACGGCTCATTTGAGCCATTTCTACTAACTTTTGCTATTTCGAGTTTTCGTTGTGCTTTTTATTAGATTTTACAGGAATCGATGATTTATCGTTGTTTTCCGAGCCTTTCGAAGCACTTGAAGCAGTTAGTGAAGAGTTGAAGTCATTTGGGAAGCTAAACCGAAAACTAGAAGTGTTAAAACGAAGAATTTAAGAGGAAATTAAGGAAGAACGAGCAAAAACCGAGAAGCGAAGCAAAGCAAGCCATCCGCCCGGGTCGAGGCTGTGCGCCCGGGTGGTCCGGGCGGGTGGCTCTGAAGGCTCAATTCACGCGTTTTTCCCTTGTTTAGCCTAAGTACTTAAGTGTTTTTGCTCCTAATTAGTCAATCACGACTTTTTAGACTTTGGAAATCCTAGTTTACTCTAAAATTCTCTCAAAGTGTAAAACTCTATTCAATCAATAATATTCAGGTTCTATTTTATTCTCAATTCTTGTTCTTAGTTATGTTTATTATTATTTTTAATTTATGTTCTTAATTTTTATGGTTTTATGTTTAGATTTAATTTTCTTGTTTGTTGTTAGTTTTGTTTAGTTTAATCATGTTTGGTATTTTAATTACTTTTATTGTTTTAGTTTCTGTTTCTTTAATTATGAGTGAGTAGTTCCTTTTCTAGGACTAGGGGATCCATGGGTTAATTGGTGATGTTTTGCTCATCAATATTAGTTGAACTATTAATTTGCTTCAGTTCTTCTTGTCAATTACTATTGCTTTCAATTAAATACTGGCCAGGTTTAGTTGTTAGTTTGATATTGTTGTAATTGATGCCGAGACGTAAGATTACCACAATTAGATCATAGAGATAATAGGCAAAACGAGTCTAAGTGAGCGAGAGCCATTAGAGGAGTTTTGAAGGGGACTAGATTCGAGAAAATTAGTGGACCTTAATGCAAGGAAATTGATAATATAATTAATTATTTGTGTGCAAATTCACTGGTTAATCTGTGGTGAACCGATGTCCTAGGTTTAGCTATTAATCAATTCTCTTAATCAATTTAGTTCTAGGTCTACTTAATTTCTTAGTCACAATCGTCACTCAAAGGCCCTTTACACGGTTTAGACTTTTAAGAACTAATAGGTTTAATTGCTTCCCTGTGGATTCGATCCCTACATCCCTAGTTATATTAGTTAGAGCGGTTAGGTTTATTTTTGATAGGTGTGCGATAGCCTCATCAAATTTTGGCGCTGTTGCCGGGGAGGCAATTTTTTTAATTCTATTAGTCGAGTTTATACTGTTTTTATTTTTATTTTTCTTAGTCTCAAAGAACTTTTTGGTTCTTTGAGGAGGTTTCTCATCTTTGCTCGGAGTTACATATTGTGCAGGTTTATAGGTTTATGCAAACCGACCATGAGCCTGATACTTTCATTTTCCCTGAGCCCGAGCGAGTATTTTTGAAGCGGTTGAGACGTAGTAGACGCCGAATATTTCTTCCTCGATCTGTGGAGGAAACTGTTTCTGATTTGTCTCAGTTTTTCGAGTTCACTTTCAACCCGTTATTTGAAGGTTATTTAGAGGTCGAAATGGTTGCCGAAGGAAAAGGACAGGGTAGAGGACCACCACCTCCACCTGCGGCTCGTTCGTTGAGAGACTATTCCCTGCCTAGTACGGATTCTATGGCTGGAGGTTATTCAGTACCTGATACCGATGCTGCTAATTTTGAACTGAAACCGGCTCTTGTGAACATGGTTGAACGAAATCAATTTTCAGGGACATTGTAGGAGGATCCGAATTTACATTAACAAAATTTCTTTCAATACTGTGATACTATCAAGCAAATGAACGTTTCTATGGTTTACATTAGAAGGAGAATGTTCTCATTTTCATTGAAGGACAAGGCTAGAACCTGGTTCTATGATCTTAATATGGCCACAATTAATTGTTGGGAGGACTTGGCTCTGGCTTTTCAGAGGAAGTATTATCCACCACATAGAACAGCTTTACTGAGGAGTCAAATTACTAACTTTAATCAGGAGACAGATGAGTCACTTTATGATGCTTGGGAATGGTTTAAGGAGTTGTTGAGAATGTGTCCTCATCATGGGCTTCAGAAATGGTTTCTGGTTCAATCATTCTACAATGGTTTGGGTAATGAGAGTAGAGCTTTGTTAGATTCTGCTGCTAATGGTCGATTCATGAACCAGGAAGTCAACGCTGCATATGAATTGATTGATGAAATTGCCACTCATAATTCACAGTTTGGTAACCTTAGAGGGCATTCCAAGAAGGGTGGAAAACATGTAGTTGATGATAAATATGAGAGTCTAGCTGCACAGATCAATGCCATAAGTCTGAAACTTGATAAGATTGGTACTACAGCTCCTCCACCATCACCTGTAGCTACACTTTCGGGATGCACTGATCCTCTCTGTGATTCATGTGGTTCATTCGGTCATAGTTCCTAGTCATGTACCAGTTCAGTAGAGCAAGTGTGTGCCTTTCAAGCCTACAAGAACAATCCATATTCCAATACATATAATCCAGGCTGGAAGGATCACCCATACTTTTCCTACAAGAATAACAACAATGTACAGAATCCTCAGCAAGCTATATCACCTCAGCAGGCACCCCAGCAGATGTAGAGATATGTACCACCACACCCACCAGGTTTCAGTAGGCCACCACTATCATCACCACCAATGCCAGTTCAACCTAGTGGAGAAATCTCAGAGCTGAAGAATATGATGTTGCAAATGCAGAAAAATATGGAGGCAATGCAGGCTCACAACAAGCACCTGGAGACCCAGATAGCTCAGATTGCACAATCAACTGCTCAAAGGCAACCAGGCCACCTTCCATCACAACCTACACCTCCAGTATCACAGGCATCACAGAATCCCCCGAGGGACCATGTCAATGCCATTACTTTGAGGAGTGGAACTGCTTATGAGGGCCCAAAAATGCCTACTGATGATGTTAATTATGATGTTGCAGGTGGAGCTGAAAAGACCAGTGATGTGGTGATTGAAGTTTTGGAGACAGTTCTAGCTAAGGAAACTGAAGCACCTAAGGAGAAGGTAGATGACACATCGATTGATACAATCCCCAGGTCACAGGTTAGGTTACCCTTTCCGAACAGGGTAACCAGAAGTAAGAATGATAATCATTTTAGTAAATTTTTAGATATTGTGAAGAATTTGTAGGTTACTGTCCCATTTACTGATTTGATAACCCAAATTCCTACTTATACTAAATTTTTGAAAGATATTTTGAGCAGGAAACGTGAGTTGAATGTGGTGGAGACCGTAGCACTTACGGAGGAATGCAGTGCCATATTGCAAAACAAGTCACCACCGAAACTAAAGGACCCAGGAAGTTTTTCTATCCCTTGTAATATTGGCCCACTGTTCATTGATAAAGCTTTATGTGATTTAGGGGCTAGTGTTAGTGTCATGCCTTTATCTATTTGTAAAAAACTTGATATGGGTGCTTTAAAGGTTACTAACATCACTTTGCAGATGGCAGATAGGACAGTGAAATACCCTAAAGGTATTTTAGAGGATGTCCCGGTGAGAGTCGGGAAATTTTTTATTCCTGTTGATTTTGTTGTGTTAGATATGGATGAGGATGCTCATATCCCAATTATACTCGGTAGACCTTTCTTACACACTGCAGGTGCCGTTATTGATGTCAAAAATGGTAGTTTGACTCTTTCTGTAGGGGATGATAAAGTTACCTTTAATCTTAATGCTGCTCTTAAGAGTCCTATGATGGAACAGTCATGTTATGTTATTGATGTCATTGATGAAATTGTTATTGATAATATGCCTCGATCCACCACAAAGGATCTTCTGGAGGCCGTTGTTTGCCTTGATATTGGTACAGGTGAAGGTACAATTGATGCCGATGAATTGGTCCAGGATCTCACTGGTGAGGAATTAAATCCGTTGGAGAGCCGGAAATTTATTGAGTTACCACAAGAGGTTTGTTCTGTTAAAGAGGTAACCCAACCTAAGATGAAACCCCTCCCCTCTAATTTAAAATATGCTTTTCTAGATGATAAGGAGTTGTACACAGTCATTGTCAGTGCTTCTCTTACTGATAGACAATTAAATAAACTCTTGTCTGTGCTTAAAGTCTCATAAAAAGGCTATTGGCTATACTATTGATGATTTGACTGGTATTAGTCCTGATTTTTCCATGCATAGAATTCATTTAGAGGAAGGTCATAAACCTTCTATACAGGGTCAAAGTCGTTTGAATCCTAACATGCAGGAGGTGGTAAAGAAAGAAGTTCTTAAACTTCTAGATGCAGGTATTATTCACTCGGTGCCTGATTCCCAATGGGTAAGTCCCGTACAGGTAGTCCCTAAGAAAGGGGGAACAACTATTGTTCGTAATGATAAAAATGAATTAATTCCTACTAGAGTTGTTACAGGATGGAGAATGTGTATTGATTATAGAAAACTGAATGTTGCAACTAAAAAGGATCATTTCCCCCTCCCTTTTATTGATCAAATGCTGGAAAGATTAGCTAAGAATAAGTATTTCTGCTATCTTGATGGATATTCGGGTTTCTTTCAGATCCCCATCCATCCCGATGACAGGGAGAAAACGACTTTTACATGTCCTTACGGTACTTTTGCTTATCGTAGAATGCCTTTTGGTTTATGTAATGCACCAGCTACTTTTCAACGTTGTATGATGAGCATTTTTTCTGAGTTCATAGAGTCTATTATGGAAGTCTTCATGGAAGATTTTAGTGTTTATGGTTCTGATTTTGATTCATGTTTAACTAATTTAACTAAAGTTCTCGAAAGATGTGAACAAGTAAGTCTGGTTTTAAATTGGAAAAAATGTCATTTTATGGTCAATGAAGGAGTAGTTTTGGGACATTTGGTGTTCGAACGCGGTATTGAGGTGGATAAGGCGAAAATACAGGTAATTGAGCAACTACCACCTCCGGTGAATGTAAAAGGGGTAAGAAGTTTTTTGGGTCATGCTGGTTTTTATCGCAGGTTTATTAAGGATTTTTCTAAAATTGCAAAACCACTAACTCAATTGCTATTGAAAGATGCTGAATTTAAATTCACCGATGAGTGTCTGGAGTCCTTTAATATGATAAAAAATGCACTAATTTCCGCACCCATTATACAGTTCCCCGATTGGAATTTACCTTTTGAAATAATGTGTGATGCTAGTGATTTTGCAGTTGGTGCAGTTCTAGGTCAAAGGAGGGATAAGGTCCTACATGCTATTTATTATGCTAGTAATACCTTAGATGAAGCTCAAGTTAATTATGCCACCACAGAAAAAGAGTTGCTTGCTATTGTTTATGCATTAGATAAATTTCGTGCTTACCTTGTAGGTTCGAAAGTTATTGTTTACACTGACCATGCAGCTCTTAAGTACCTGCTTGGAAAGAAGGAAGCCAAACCGAGGCTTATTCGGTGGATTCTGTTGCTTCAAGAGTTTGATCTCGAGATTCGTGATAAGAAGGGAGCAGAGAATGTGGCAGCCGACCACTTATCGAGGATACGGTATGATGATGGGGAGATCTCTACCCCCATTGATGATTCTTTTCCCGATGAACATCTGTTTGCAGTCTGTGTTAATTCCCCTTGGTTTGCTGATTTTGCTAACTATGTTGTAGGAGGTGTCTTACCTTCTGATTTGACCTATCAGCAGAAAAAGAAGTTTTTGCACGATGTTAAGCGATACTTTTGGGATGATCCTAACTTGTTTTGTGAGTGTGTAGATGGTTTATACAGGAAATGCGTTCCAGAATGGGAAGTCTACGGTGTACTCCACCATTGCCATTCCTCACCATATGGAGGTCATGCTGGACCTTCTAAGACGATGTTTAAGGTCCTTGAATCAGGTTTTTATTGGCCTACTATCCTACAGGATGCTCGAGCCTTTATTATGTCATGCGATTCGTGCCAACGAACAGGTAATATCTCACAACGGCACGAAATTCCCCAAACAGCTATATTGGAAGTAGAAATTTTTGATGTTTGGGGTATTGATTACATGGGCCCCTTTCCATCCTCGAATGGTAATCGTTTCATATTAGTGGCTGTAGATTATGTTTCTAAATGGGTGGAAGCTCTTGCTACCCCCCATTGTGATTCTAACACTGTTTTGAGGATGTTTCGGCAGGTTATCTTTCCTAGGTTCGGAGTTCCTAGAGTTGTCTTCAGTGACGGGGGAAAGCATTTCCATGATAAAAAACTAGATAAACTGCTGGAGAAGTACGGTGTTTACCACAGAACGGGATTAGCACATCATTCACAAACCAGTGGACAGGTAGAGGTTTCAAATCGAGAAATCAAAGCCATCCTGGAGAAAACGGTTGCAAAGTCAAGGAAGTATTGGAGTAGCAAGTTGTATGATGCATTATGGGCATATAGAATGGCCTTCAAGACACCTATCGGTACATCTCCATATCGATTAGTGTATGGGAAAGCGTGCCATTTGCCAGTTGAGTTAGAATACAAGGCTTACTGGGCAGTAAAGGAGCTCAACATGGATGCCAAGCTTGCTAGTGAGAAACGATTACTACAATTAAATGAGCTAGACGAGTTTCGATTGGGAGCTTATGATAGTGCTAAGATTTATAAGGAAAAGACTAAGAGATGGCACGATAAGCGAATTGTAAGAAAGGAATTTGCAACAGGTGATAAGGTCTTATTATTTAATTCTAGACTGAAAATTTTTCCCGGAAAGTTGAGGTCTAGGTGGAGCGGTCCTTTCATTGTTACTATGGTAAGCAAATATGGATTTGTAGAGGTCCAGAACGAGAAAGGGGAGTAATTCAAGGTTAATGGACATCACCTCAAGCACTATTATGAAGGTGATGTTGTTGGCCTAGTTGAAGAAATCAATCTCCGAGACCCACACCCTTGTGAGCTATGAGGTAATACGGTCAAGCTAATGACCTTAAACAAGCGCTTTGCGGGAGGCAACCCGTAGTTAGTTTAGATTTTAGCCGATTTTTCATTTTTATTTTCTTAATTTAGTAGGGACTCTAGCTCATTTCTTAGTATTGGTAAGGGGAGAGTGAGGTACTAATGAATTCTTCAAGTGTTCTGGTGTGATTACATGTGAAATTTAGGTCAAAAGAAGAAAAAAGGACGAAAAAAGCTCAAAGTAGCCATTCGCCCGGGTGACCCGGGCGAACAGCACTACCCCGGGCAAAAATCCTTCGTCCCGAGCGCGCAACCCTGTTTCCCACACTTAGTTTTTTTTTCAGTTTTTCAAAATTTTCACCCCTTAGCCATGCGCCCGGACCCCCCGGGCGAGCAACCCCCACCCGGACGCGCTGCCTTCGGGCCGGGCATGTGGCAGTTTTTTTTATTTTTTTTCTTTTTTTCTTTTCTTCCCTCCTCTTCCACGCCTTCCTTTTTCCTCTTCTTTCTTCCTTCTTCCTTCTCTCACCTCTCATTCTCTTTTCTTCACTTTCTCTCTCTACAAATTCCTCCATATTCTCTCTAACTTCTCTCTACTATATCTCACTCATTACTCACCCAAATTTTCACCAAAATCAATCTTTTTCCATTCTCTCTTAGATCCCCAAAAAATTTTCACTTACAACCACTTTCATCTCACGCCCACTAATTACTACTCCATAATCTTCCATGGCACCAAAAAGGGAACGGGTCGGAGAAAGCTCAAGAGGCGAAGCACGAGGGCTAGGACGTGATCCTACATATGGGTTAGTTGCTTTTGGTTCCCAAGAGAAAAAGGTAAGGTTCGAAAAACTCAAATTAAGGCATGTGACCCCCACCCGTTTCATTGATCATCAACTATTGCATGATTTAGGTATTCATAATGAAACTGAGGAATTATTTCGATCTATGGGTATGCATAGTTTCTTTGGTATGGATGCCCCAACTTATCCTGACATAACATATGAGTTTATGTCAAGTTTTGAAATTGACAGGCCTAACCCCAAGGCATCTGTTACAGGTGTCAACTTTAGAATGTTTAATGTAGATCGTTACGAAACGATCGAAGTTTTTGGGGCAATATTTAGTTTGGCCGGTTAGGGGCGTGCTAGACCCCCAAAGGGCTTTGATGATGTAGCTTGGTGGTATTCTTTGACAGGTGTGCATCTGACCAACTGGCAGCATGCAAAGGCTTATTTAATCCACCAGCCTTCTGCTAGGATCACTCACCGTTTCCTTGCAGGAACGGTATTTGGTCGGTTTGAACAACAAGAAGTTCATACCAGAGAGATGTGGTGCCTAGGAAGGCACCTTGTTAAAAATTCATTTCCTTATCGTCTTCATCTTCCCCATCTATTTGCTATGCATCTCCATACCCAATGTAAGACTTATATTGGTACCGATCGATTTGGTGAGCCTACCATTAACAATATTGTTTTTGGTGGCCTTCTTACTTTTGTTGGCAGGTACTATAAGGTGAACTTTGAGTATGGGAGGACCCCTGCTGTGGGGTCCCGCTACTTGGATGCCGCCTACCTCAGCCACTGCGATTGGCTAGATTTGTGTGGTGGGGGGCGCATCAGATGGTACATAGGACCATCTAAGGGAGTTTCAGTTACCCTCCCTGATACTTCACTGACCGGATTGCTGCCTGATCAGCAATCCTATCTTATGCCTCTGGATGGTCGTCTTGCAGGTTCTTCTGCAGGTACTTCAGGACATGCTGGGCCGAGCCAACCCCAACAGTCAGTGCCCCAGCAGCCCCCACAACAACCACCTACAGACCCTGCCCCGTGGCAGGCGCAGATGAACCAGGTGCAGAACCAGTTTAACAACTTCCAGATCCAGCAGCAGCAGTTCATGGATCGGTTTGCCACTTTTGAGCAGGATCATCGTCTTGCTATGTACCCGATCTACGATCACTACATCTGTACCGGCGTAGTGCCTCCGCTGGCCCCCACCCGTCATGGTACCACTTCAACCCTGGAGAAGGGACAAGTGGAGCAGGAGGAGCAGGTGGTGGTGATGGTGATGATGATGATGATGATGATGATGGTAGTGCCAGTGAGGACACTGACACTTTCCTTCAGTCTGACTGAGAGGAGTCCCTTACTTCCTTCAGCATGAGGACATTGCTGAGTTCGGCTTGGGGGAGGTAACTTTATTGCTTTCTTAGTTTAGTTTTTATTGCTTTCTAGTGTAGTTTTATTGCTTTATTAGGATAGTCATATGGTTTGTACTACTTGTTAGAAGTAGGAGTTTACATATGACCAAAAAAATGTACTGCTTTCATAGGTTAGATTTCTTTTTGCTTTTGCTGGTTAGCTTTAGTTGATTGATTGGTTTGATGAAACTTTCTGAATGGTGACTTCCCTGTGCCCCGCATTTTTATTAAAAAATGTTTTTGATTGATTTGGGCATGTGATGAGTTTTTCTTTGGGAATTGCCAACTTGGACTTGAACTTGACTTAGCTTGAAACGATTTCTAATCTTGCCATTATAACCATGTGTAGAGTAGAGGCTTGAACTGTGTTAACGGGAGGATTTGAGCCGCATACATTTTTCTATGCTTATTTTCTTTCATGTGTGCTTAGTTCCTGGTGCTTGTATGATCCATGTTTTTGGCTTTTGACTCTATTAGCTTGGCTTTGATACGTTACATGCTGCGAATGATAAAAGGCATTCATTTCTTTTAGGAACTTTCAGATTTTAGGCATTCCTTCACAAAATTTCTCTTGGTCCTTATTTTGAGCTTATACCCTTCATTTGCATTTTTAGTCACATTGCAACCCTATTTGGCCTTGTTCTAATCTTTTGATTTATGCCCAAGCTTGGCTTGGGGGAGTTGAGGAGCTGTTTTGTTGTTGTGTTGCAAATGATTGGAGGTTTTGGAGGATTGGAAAATTGTGAAAAGGTTTTTGTTAAAGCTTAATAATAGATCTCACATTAAGGCTCTGCATACCAATGTCTAGGCTAGTTTAATGAAGAATTAAAATGTTATACATCTCTTATTGGCCTAGATATGTATGTGTGATGATTTTGTCCTTGACATGTCATTAAGAGTCGTGAGTCTAAGTTGAAAAAAATCTTGAAAGTTGAAAGAAAAAAAATGAAAAAAAAAAGAAATGAAAAATGAAAAAAAAAAGAAGAGAAATTGAAAAGATGTTGAAAAAGAAAAGACTTGTGATATTTGGAGCAGTTGAAATGTAAGTTTTAATGGTGTGATGTGATCCCATGTGAATTGGTTTGATGTTGGAGTTGATGTTGGAGATGTTGATTTTGATTTTTAATTGCTACATGCGTATAGCCCGCATATTCCACCACATTATCCCAAATTCTATCCTACCCATCACCCTAGCCACGTTACAAGCTGATAAAGACCTTTTTGATCAGCGTGTGCATATTTTTAGTTTTTGTGAATTGAGTCAATTGCCAAAGCTAGGGAGCATTACTTGCATTTCGAGTCGACATTCATACTAGGATTGAGTGACTACCTTTAAATACTTGCATGAGGTGTGAGATGTGGGTTTGGGTTCTCAAATTATGCATTCAAACACTTGTTGCATTTGCATTTTTTCGGGATTAAGGGTGAGCTTCATTATCTATGCTCAATTTTATGTGTGGAGTGACACCGAGTGAGCTACTCTAGTCATCGACTTCTATTTCTTACATGGTTGGCTTATTGATTTTGATTTGAGTGGATGGCGGTCAAGGGATTTTGATGGGTTGGTTGAGGATCTTCCATACTCGGAATTGCTTGAGTTAGTCTTGTTTTGCAAAGTTAAATGGGTGAAGTCATTGTTTGCTTAGTTGTTTGCTTGAGGACAAGCAAAGGTTTGGCTTGGGGGAGTTTGATAAGGTGATATTTTATTCCCGATCCCGGTTGATTTTTAGCTCTAGTACGACTCATTTGAGCCATTTCTACTAACTTTTGCTATTTCGAGTGTTCGTTGTGCTTTTTATTAGATTTTACAAGAATCGATGATTTATCGTTGTTTTCCGAGCCTTTTGAAGCACTTGAAGAAGTTAGTGAAGAGTGAAGTCATTTGGGAAGCTAAACCGAAAACTAGAAGTGTTAAAACGAAGAATTTAAGAGGAAATTAAGGAAGAACGAGCAAAAACCGAGAAGCGAAGCAAAGCAAGCCATCCGCCCGGGTCAAGGCTGTGCACCCGGGTGAGGGCTGCACTCCCGGGTGGTCCGGGCGGGTGGCTCTAAAGGCCCAATTCACGCGTTTTTCCCTTGTTTAGCCTAAGTACTTAAGTGTTTTTGCTCCTAATTAGTCAATCACGCCTTTTTAGACTTTGGAAATCCTAGTTTACTCTAAAATTCTCTCGAAGTGTAAAACTCTATTCAATCAATAATATTCAGGTTCTATTTTATTCTCAATTCTTGTTCTTAGTTATGTTTATTATTATGTTTAATTTATGTTCTTAATTTTTATGGTTTTATGTTTAGATTTAATTTTCTTGTTTGTTGTTAGTTTTGTTTAGTTTAATCATGTTTAGTATTTTAATTACTTTTATTGTTTTAGTTTTTGTTTCTTTAATTATGAGTGAGTAGTTCCTTTTCTAGGATTAGGGGATCCATGGGTTAATTGGTGATGTTTTGCTCATAAATATTAGTTTAACTATTAATTTGCTTGAGTTCTTATTGTCAATTACTATTGCTTTCAATTAAATACTGGCCAGGTTTAGTTGTTAGTTTGATATTGTTGAAATCGAAGCCGAGAGGTAAGATTACCACAATTAGATCATAAGGACAATAGGCAAAACGAGTCTAAGTGAGCGAGAGCCATTAGAGGAGTTTTGAAGGGGACTAGATTCGAGAGAATTAGTGGACCTTAATTCAAGGAAATTGATAATATAATTAATTATTTGTGTGCAAATTCACTGGTTAATTTGTGGTGAACCGATGTCCTAGGTTTAGTTATTAATTAATTCTCTTAATCAATTTAGTTCTAGTTCTACTTAATTTCTTAGTCACAATCATCACTCAAAGGCCCTTTACACGGTTTAGACTTTTTTAGAACTAATAGGCTTAATTGCTTCGCTGTGGATTCGATCCCTACTTCCCTAGCTATATTAGTTAGAGCGGTTAGGTTTATTTTTGATAGGTGTGCGATAGCCTCATCATTGCTCACCCTCACCTCCCAACCAAGAAATAATATATAATTCAAATCAAAAAGTGTTTGAGTGCAATTTTGAGAAGCATAATCCCACATCTCATATCTCATGCAAATGTTTACGGGTATTCACTCAACCTAATGCAAAGTTGACTCAAAATGCAAGTAATATTCACTAGATTTGGCAATTGACTCACATGACAAGAACCAAGAATATGTACATGCCAATAAAAAATGTCTTTATTAAGCTTGTAACGTGGCTAGGGTGAAGGGTAAGATAAATTTGAGAGAATGTAGTGGAATGCGGGGTATACATATAAAACCGAAGAAACTCGCCAACAAATTCATAGTACGTCAACAACGTTCTTCAACTTCCAATTCCAACCAAAGCAAACTTTTTTCAATTCACATTAACACCATAATCCTCATAGAACAATCAAAACAACCAACTACTCACAAACTTTACTTTCTTTTATATTCTTCTTTTGAGGTTTGAATTTTCACTTTCATTTTTTTTCATTAATACCATTCATTTTCTTTTTTAAAAACCTTAGGTCCACGACTCTTAATGAGCAGCCTTTGCTAAATAAGATAAACAACAGACAAAGTCATCACACATATAAGATATAAACTTATAGTTTCTCAAATGAACTATAGTATCCAAGACATTGGTATGCAGAGCCTTAATGTAGAACGTATTAATAAAACCTCACTAAACAATAATTCCAACAAAATTTTCACCAACAATCCTTCAAAAATAACTCCATCAATTGCATAACAATGACACAAGAACACCAAAACTCCCCCAAGCCAAGCTTGGGCATACATCATAATCATTGAATTGAAGCACGGCTAAACAAGGTTGTAATGTGGCTATGAATACAAATGAAGGATAAAAAACTCAACACAAAGGATCAAGGAAAATATGTGATGGGATGACAAAATTTTGAAAATCTTGAGGCTCCTATAAGAAATGAAAGTCTTTCATCATCCACGATATGAAACATACCAAGGCCAAGTTACTAAAGTCAAAAGCCAAAACATGGATTATACAAGCACCAAGAACTAAGCAAACAAGAAAAAAAAAAGCCCCTACTGTTAACACAGTTCAAGCCCCTACTCTACACAGCTATATTGGCAAGATAAGAAAGGGGTTCACACTAAATCTTGTACAAGTCCAAGCCGAAAACTCCCAAAACAAACTGATCACATGCCCAAATCAATAAATATATTTTATAAAAATGCGGGGCACAGGGAAATAACCATCTGTTCAATTATACACATTCATCATCATTCAATCAATTAAAAACTAAGAAAGCAATAAAACTAATCTATGAAAGCAATACAATTTTTGGTCACACGTAGCCTCCTACTCCTAACGAGTAGTACAAACCATGCAACTGTCCTATGAAAGCAATAAAAACCACACCAAAAAGCATTAAAATCTAAACTAATAAAGCAAATAAAACTTACCTCCCCCAAGTTGGACTCAACAATGTCCTCAGTAAGGAACTAACATCAACTAATCGGAGGAAAGCATCGGTCTCCTTGCTCTCCTCCTCATCATCATCATCTTTATCACAACCATCATCATCACCACCATCACCACCCATCCTGCTAGTACCCTCGCCATGAACACAAAAACCTCCCTAAGAATAAGTGTACCAAGAAGGATGCAGGCTCACCGGCTGGACCACCCCCTGCCTAGCAAAATGGTCATATATAGGACACATGGCCAGCCGGTGTTCTTGCTGGAAGGTAGCAAATTAATCCATTAATTGTTGCTGCTGAATCTCAAAATCCATTGAACTGGTCCTGCAGTTGTCCCATGGCGGTCCTCTAATCTCCATCTCCTGCATAATAAGTACTAAGACTAGACTCCTAAGATAGCTGGAAGGTGGAAGGTTTAGAAGTGGATGTATGTCCATGCCACCGTCCAGCATAGATCTGCTGACTGGCAGCGGGTGTCCCATTAGTAGATTTAAGGGGTATAGTCTAGGGGCCCTGATCAGGAGCCAACCCCAGTGATGGTGGAGTTGGTTAAAACAGCAAAGGCCTTCTCGTGGTAAACAACACACCAGCGAAATCGTCATCCGTCGATAGAACTAATCCACTCACAAACGACAAAGTAAACTAAGTCCAAATAGCGAATATCCACTATAGAGGTACACTGAGCAGCAAAGTCAAACCAATATTTACGAGCAATTAAAGTAATCAAACCACCAAAAGCAATGTTATTTAATGTTGTCCTACATTACCTGTGTAAACATGCAAAAGTGTTGCATTGAGTTTGCAAATAAATCACAAAATGATGTGCAACAAGAATTCTATACGGGCAAGAACCACACAAAAAATGTTGCCCCATAGCCATGATTTCTCTAGTAGTGATAGTAGGAGCCTCATGGCGCCCAAAGATAGTCCAACCCATAAGCCTATGAACAATACATGCGAAAGGTTGATGCATCAAATTAGCGGAGTTATGTTGCTAAATCTCTGTTACTTAACCCGTCAACGCATTCCACAATTTTATATTATTAAATTATTTAGGAGCTCACGCCCAAGCTATCTAAGTAAAAAATAAAGTCAAAGTCCGCTAAAGTATCATGTTGCTATTTTCTGAATAATCGAAATATAACTCCCCTAACGAGCCTACGCGGGTTTGGTAAGCCAATCCTAAAGCTAGACATGAATTCATATGTTATATGGGCATAGTTTGGCACATCCATGGCGAAAAATAATTCCATACCCATATTTTTAATACATTCCCTAGTTTCATCAACAATAACCAAAGTATACAACAATTTATGATATAAAAAGCGATTTGGAAAAATAGGGCGTTCTTTTAGCTGAATAAATTTTTTACGTTGTTCATGGGAAGCAAAACTTACTGATGCAGGCTATCACACACCTCTCAAAAATAACCGAACAACTCTAACTAATATAACTAGGGAAGTAGGATCGAATCCTTAGGGAAGCTATTCAATTCTAGTAGTTCTAAAAAGCCTAAAGCGTGTAAAGGGCCTCGGTGGAAATTTCGGTAAATGGTTTCTAAAACTAAGAAGACTAAGAATTGAAACTCAGGAGATGACGGGAAATTATCGATTAAACTCTATTAGTAGAAACCTAGGGCTATCGGTTCGCTATGATCAATCAACAAACTCAATTAACGCTCACTAATCAATTCATTGGCATTCATTGAACTAGGGCTCACTAATTCTCTGGAACTTAGACACCCTCAAAACTCCTTTACCAGCTCTCGCTCGCATAAATTCGTTTTTGCCTATTATTCAGTGGTCTAATTGTGGTAATCTTACCTCTCGGCCTCGATTTCAACAATAACCTAACTTACAACTAAATCTAGCCACAATTTAATTGCAATCACTAGAAATCAATAATAGGAATTCAATTAGAAGCCAAGAACTAATTAGAAAACATAAATTTAATTCAAATCATGATCATAGATCCCCTAACCCTAGAGAAAACGACTACTCACTCATAATTAAGGGAACAAAAGCAATATGGAAATCAAACAACATGATCATGAACAAAGAATTAATTAAAACTAAATTAATTAGCAATAAGACTAAAATAAAAATCAAAATAGCAAAACTAAATAATCTAAATTAAAAACTAAGAAATTAAAGGGAATCATGAAATTAAAAGAATTAAAAAGGATAAAGTAAGAAATTACCAAAATAAAAATTGAATTGCACTAATCGAAAGCTTGAATGGTTGAACAAAGTAATTAATCCTAAAATTCTAGAGACAATAAGTAATTTTGGATTCCTAGGTCTAAAAGTATGAAAAAAACTAGTTAGGGTCGAGCCCTCTTTACATAGAGTATATATAGGAATTAGGTTTTTAATTAATTAAAACCCACGAAGCAAAACCGCGAAGAAAAGCCGAACGGATCAAAATCCGTGATACCTGCGCCCGCATAAAACAAACCTAGTTTGTTCCCTACGCCCGCATGATGAATAATGAGTGAGTTCTGATACTTCTGACCAATGTTGCGGGCACATAGGTTAAATGGGGATTAAAGGCCTGCGCCCGCATGAACCAAGTTGAGCAACATTTTAACGATCTTGCTTATTTCTTCGTTCGATTCTTCGAATCTCATTCGTGACATTCTTGTGACTTGGCACGCATTCCGAGGTAAGTGCTTTTTGACTCGTTTTAGCTTCAAATGATTTCATAACTCTCTATTACGCTCCTGTAACATATTAGCAAAACCGAAAGCCACGCGTAATAACCGAAAAAGTATAAAATAACCTATAAAAGGTTCTAAAAGTCAACTAAAGATGCTAAAACAAAAACGACCCCATAGGCTTTGGCTTTCGCGTCTCTCTAAAATTGCAGTCATGGTAAAATCTTGGTAGGACATAACTTAACTTTGAAAGATAATTTTTAATCAAAACAAAGCCACAACATAACTATTTAGCACAAGAATCAACCGAAAATGAGGGAAAAACACAACATAAAACACGTATATCAAATTCCCCCAAACCAAATCTTCGCTCTTCTTGAGCAAAACACAACGAAATTGACTACACCCCATAAAAACAAAGTAAGCATCATAACTCAAGAGAACATCCGAAGACACATGGATCAAGTCCAGCCAATCAAGCATCCAATTACCGTCCTTCCTACATACGGGTCAAACAAAACCAACCAAGCAAGTTTAATGAATCGATGACTAGAATAACTCACGGGTTGTCGCTCCACACAATTAATGATGAAGTTATAACAATGAAGCTCTAACCCTCACCTCCCAACAAAATATGGAATGCAATGCAAAATATGTTTAAATGCAATTTAAAGAACCTGAAACCCACATCTCACACCTCATGCATGTGTTTGAGGGTATCCACTCATCCTAAGCGTCCACTCGGAATGCAATTAATACTCTACGACCTTGAAAAAGGATTCACTTCACAATAACCATAGCATCTGCACGAAGATCAAAAAGGACTTTAATAAGCTTGTAACGTGGCTAGGGTGATGGGTAGGATAAAAATCTGGGATAATGTGGTGGAATGCAGGGTATACGCATATAAAATCGAGGAAAATTATCAACATTCTCCATCATCCAATTCAACCAAATCTAACCAAACTTTTCTTCATTTTTCACATCAACACCGTACCCATAATTCAATCATCAACCACTATTTCACAAACTTTTAACTTCTTCCTTTTTATTTCATCTTTTTTTTTAACATTATTTTGCTTTCATAAATTTTTTTTCACTTTATTGTTCATGCATAATAGAACATAGTTTCACGACTCTTAATGATTTGTTTTTGCTTAAAATTCAATAAACAAAAACATAATCATCACACATACATAACTAGGCCATGAATAAAATATGACTTTTTAATTAACTACAATAACTTAGAGATTGGTATGTAGAGCCTTATATGTGAAACTTTATAATTTTAACTTTCAATAATAACATTTCCACTGTTTCACCATCAATCCATAACACCCTTTAAAAGTCTATTTTAACAATATCAAAACTACTTTAACTCCCCCAAACCAAGTTTGGGCATATAATGCATTATGTAGCAAGGCTAATAGGCTTCTAATGTGGCTAAAATACAAATGAGAGTAATAAAAGCTCAAAACATGGGATCAAGGGGAAAATATAAATGTAGGAAATGAAATTCTGAAGCTCAAAAGAGGAAATGAGAGCCTTTTATCATGTGGAGCATACATAAAATCCACAATTAAAGTTACTAGAATCCAATGTCAAACCCAAGATCATAATTGCACCAGGAACTAAGCACACATGAAAGGAAAATATAAAAAATTATATTCAAAAGTGGCTCAAATCCTCTCGTTAACACAGTTCAAGTCCAAGACCCAAGCAAGGTTGAGAAGAGACGACCAATAAAAGGGAATCAAGCAGTCACATTCAAGTCATAGGCAACAAATCACAAATGTGGATCCATCCGCAGTCAAGAGTGATAAAGTTTTCAAAATAAGCACAAGGGGTACAGAAGTAGTCAATTCCAACAATAAAACTGAACCAGGAACCTAAGAAAACAGTACAATCTTTTTGGTCACATGTAAACTCCCATTCCTAACGAATGGTACAAACCATGCAACAATCCTAAGAAAGCAATAAAACTAACTAATAAAATAGGAAAGCAATAAAATACTTACCTCCCCCAAGTCGAACTTAACAATGTCCTCATTACTAGAGGGAGAAAGAAACTACTAACCTACTGGTTGCCTCCCGCTAAGTGCTTGTTTAAGGTCATTAGCTTGACTGTAATTACCTTAGAACTCAAGGTGGATCAAAGAGTGAGCGTGAGCCCCATGTAGTGAAACACCCACAACAATTTGGGGTTATTGTCTGTTCAAATACCCCATGTTCCTTGCTAGGAACATCATTATTTGTTTTCTTCACTTTACAAGCATGTGGGGATGACTTTCGAGGTTTCTAACGCTTCTTAGGGCGCGATTTCTTTTTCTTTGGATTCTGATACGTCTCATTATTATCACTATCTCCGTCACCTGCAATAGAATCCAAACACAGAGAGGCCTCCAGAAGATCTCTATCATGGGATCGAGGCAAGTCATTATGAACAATCTCATTAAAAGTGTAAACTACATTGCATGACAGTTCTATCATGGGATTTTTCATTGCATAATTAAGAGTAAATGTTACTTTATCATCCCCTACAGAAAAGGTTAAACTTCCATTTTTAACATCAATGACGGCACTTGCAGTACGTAAGAAAGGTCTACCTAGAATGATAGGGATATGAGCATCCTCATCAATATCAAGGACAAAAAAATCAACTGGAATGAAGAATTTTCCTAATCTAATAGGTACATCTTCTAAAACTTCCTTAGGGTATTTTATAGTTCTATCCGCCATCTGCAAAGTAACATTAGTAAATTTAAGCTCTCCCATGTCAAGCTTCCTGCAAATTTATAAGGGCATCACACTTACACTAGCTCCTAAATCACATAGAGCCTTATCAATAAATAAAGGACCTATATTACATGGAATTGGAAAACTGCCTACATCCTTCAACTTAGGAGGAGATTTATTTTGAAGAATCGCACTGCACTCCTTGGTGAGTTCAACTGTCTCTGTTACATTCAACTCACGTTTCCTACTCAAAATATCTTTCAAAAATTTAGTGTAAGTAGGCACTTGAGTAATTAAATCAGTGAAAGGCACAGTGACTTGCAAATTTTTAACTATTTCAAGGAATTTATGAAAGTGATTATCGTTCTTACTCCTGGTTACCCAGTTCGGAAAGGTTAACGGCACCTTTGAGGGAGGAATTGTGTCAGTAACTGAATCTGCTGCTGGAGCTTGCTTCTTTGATGCTTCCTTCTCCTTTGAGACATCATTCTCCTTTTCTGCAACTACTTCCTCAAGGTCTTCAGTTACAACCAAGCTAGTCCTCTTCGTTCCATCTGCAGCCTTGGTAGTATCATGATCAGGCATTCTAGGACCTTCAAAGTAAGTACCGTTCCTTGTTGCAATGGAATTGCAATGATCACGAGGTGGATTGCTTGATGAAGCATTTGATGGAGCAGGTTGAGAAGGAAGTTGGCCTTGTTGCCTTTGAGCTAATCATTGAGCAATTTGTGCTACCTGAGTCTCCAATTATCGATTGTGGGCCTGTATAACTTCCATGGCTTTCTGCATCTGCATCATCATATTCTTCAGTTCTAAAATCTCATTGCTAGTTGGTTGTGGAGGTGCTGGGAGTGGTGCTGGAGGTGGCAGTCTACTGAAAACTGGTGGTTGAGGTGGAGCAAATCGTTGAATTTGTTGTTGTGGTACAAAATGCGGCTGCTGCTGCGGATTTTGAACATTGCTATTATTCTTGTAGGAGAAGTATGGATGATCTTTCCAACCAGGATTGTAGGTGTTGGAAAATGGGTTATTCTTGTAAGCTTGAAATGCACATACTTGCTCCATAGAACTATGACATGCTTGCATACTATGCCCAAAAGAACCACATAAATCACAAAAGACATATGTAGCTCCAGAATTTGCAGCCATTGCAGCTACCGTCATTGGATTGGAGGATGGTGTGTTGATCTTGTCTAGCTTCTCATGGATTGCATTGATTTGTGAAGCCAAACTCTCATATTTTTCATCTATCACATGTTTTCCTCCTCTATTAGCATGTTCTCTACGATTACCAAATTGAGAATTATGAATAGCAATCTCCTCAATTAAACCATAAGCAGCATTAACTTCTTGGTTCATAAATCGACCGCTAGCAGCAGAATCAAGCAAAGTTCTACTCGCATTACCCAAGCTATTATAGAATGATTGCACTAAAAACCACTTCTCAAGTCCATGATGAGGGCACATTCTCAATAAATCCTTAAATCTCTCCCATGCATCATAAAGAGTTTCATCAGTTTCTTGGTTAAAATTCATAATTTGACTCCTAAGTTGTGCAGTTCTCTCCGGAGGATAGTACTTCCTTTGAAAAGTATGAGCCAAGTCATCCCAACTATTAATCGTATACATGTTTAGACAACTCAACCAAGATCGAGCTTTCTCCTTTAATGAAAATGGAAACATCATACGTCGTATTTAATCTTGAGATACACCAGCTTGCTTGATTGTATTGCAGTACTGAGTGAAGTTATTCAAATGTAAGTTAGGATCTTCTTTCATTGTGCCTTCAAACTGATTCCTTTCAACCATGTTCACCAAAGCTAGCTTCAATTCGAAATTAAGGGCCTGTATATCAGGAACTCAGTATCCACCTCCCACTGTTGCAGAACTCGACTGAGAATAGTCTTTTAAGGACGTTGCTTGTGGTGGTGGAGGCGGCGGTGCATCATCCCGTGGTGGGTTACTCTCGTTGAACTGTGATCCTGACATCTCTTCTACTTTATCTGAACTATCGGAAATTTTCAACTCAGCAAATAATTTTGTCAAATCAATAAGTGTTCGTTCGGAGAAATTCTTGTTCGTGATCTCCACTTCCTTCTACGACTCCTCTTATACGACGATCTTTCCGGTTCAGAGTCAATCCAAACCGGCATACAACCTAATACCTGCACATAATCGAAACTCGAAACCAAAATGAGAACGTGAAGGTTCCTTGAGGTAAGAAAAATAAAACCAAAAATAAAGATAAAAGAACACTTTAAACTCGACTAATAGAATTAAAAATTGCCTCCCCGACAACGACGCCAAAATTTGATGCAGGCTATCGCACACCTCACAAAAATAGCCGAACAATTCTAACTAATTTATCTAGGAAAGTAGGGATCGAATCCTCAGGGAAGCTATTAAATTCTACTAGTTCTAAAATGCCTAAAGCGTGTAAAGGGCCTTGGTGGAAATTTCGGTAAATGGTTTCTAAAACTAAGTAGACTAAGAATTAAAACTAAGGAAATGACGGGAAATTATCGATTAAACTCTATTAATAGAAACCTAGGGCTATCGATACACTATGATCAATCAACAAACTCAATTAACGCTCACTAATCAATTCATTGGCATTCATTGAACTAGGGCTCACTAATTCTCTCGAACTTAGACTCCCTCAAAACTCCTTTACCGGCTCTCGCTAGCATAAATTCGTTTTTGCCTATTATTCAGTGGTCTAATTGTGGTAATCTTACCTCTCGGCCTCGTTTTGAACAATAACCTAACTTACAACTAAATCTGGCCACAATTTAATTGCAATCACTAGAAATCAATAATAGGAATTCAATTAGAAGCCAAGAACTAATTAGAAAACATAAATTAAATTCAAATCATGATCATAGATCCCCTAACCCTAGAGAAAATGACTACTCACTCATAATTAAGGGAACAAACGCAAAATTGAAATCAAACAATATGATCATGAATAAAGAATTTATTAAAACTAAATTAATTACTAATAAAACTAAATGAAAAATCAAAATTGAAAAACTAATTAATCTAAACTAGAAACTAAGAAATTAAAGAGAATCATGAAATTAAAAGAATTAAAAAGCATAAGGAAAGAAATTACCAAAATAAAGATTGAATTGGATTAATCGAAAGCTTGAATTGTTGAACAAAATAATTAATCCTAAAATTCTAGAGAGAACAAGTAATTTTGGATTCCTAGGTCTAAAAGTATGATAAAAACTAGTTAGGGTCGTGCCCCCTTTACATAGAGTATATACAGGAATTAGGTTTTTAATCAATTAAAACCCACGAAGCAAAACCGCGAAGAAAAGCCGAACGGATCAAAATCCGTGACAATTGCGCCCGCATAGAACAAACCTAGTTTGTTCCCTACGCCCGGATGGTGAATATTGTGTGAATTCTGATACTTCTGATCTATGTTGCGGGCACATAGGTTAAATGGGGATTAAAGCCCTGCGCCGGCATGAACCAAGTTAAGCAACATTTTGACGATCTTGCTTATTTCTTCGCTTGATTCTTCAAATCTCATTCGTGACATTCTCGTGACTTGGCACGCATCCTGAGGTAGGTGCTTTTTGACTCGTTTTAGCTTCAAATGATTTCATAACACTCTATTACGCTCCTATAACATATAAACAAAACCGAAAGCCACGCGTAATAGCCGAAAAAGTATAAAATAACCGTAAAAGGTTCTAAAAGTCAAGTAAAGATGCTAAAACCGTTCCAAGACATAACTTAACATCGAAAGACGATATTTAATCAAAACAAAGCCACAACTTAACTATTTAGCACAAAATGAGGGAAAAACACAACACAAAACATGTATATATCACTTACCATGGGATACTTTGGGTCTCTTGGGATCGCATCCCTTGGCAGGGTTGGTCTTGCCTCCTCCTTGAAGATCCACATGTTTCCCCTCTTTCCCTTTTTGATGCAATTGTTGATGTTAAAGATAAAGTTTGGTGAAAATTAGGGTTTGTGGGTAATAATGCTTTTGGGGTTTTTGATGATTTTTGTGGTGACCGGATGAAAAATTAAAGAGAAGGGTGAAAATTTGAGGTGATTTGGAGTTGAGATGAAGAAGTTACAAGGATTTGAAATTTGAATTAAGGTGGGAATAATGAAGGAATTGGGGCTTTATGAGAGAGAAAGTGAAAAGAGGAAGAAGGGTGTAGAAATGGGTAGGGACGAAGGGGATAGGTGGGGAGTCAGCCCACTCGGGCTCCATGTCAGCCTGCCTGACACAAGTGTCGTGCGCCTGGACACCCGAGCGAATTGAACTTCATAACATTTTTCTGCGTACTAAAAATTGTGTTGCGTATCCCCATTCCGCCCGGCTCCCTTACACTGTGCCTGGGTATCCGGGCACACTGATCTTCTTCAAAAAATTTCCAAATTCTTTAAATTTTTTCTAAGTATAGGATTTCGTGATACTCGTTCGGCTTGCATACATTGAGGTTGTTCAATCGGATCGATCCAATCCGAGAAATCGTATATCCGACATTTTCTGATCGGGTAAATATCAATCTGACTCCAACCCGATTATAGCCAGATATCCGAGTTTCGAATATCTAAATATTTCAGATCGGATAGTCGGGTATATGATGATCCTGTTTGCTATTTTGGAACTTGTATTGACAATTGACTATTGTACCTTTTTATCATTTATCTAAACCATAAGAGAAACATCTAACTATCTAAGTATCTTACTCTTCAGTGGTTCAGCCTTATAAAACAGAAGGAACATAACAAACGACCAAACACTACAACCAAACTGCTAAATTAATATAACTCAAGTCCAACGCGACAATGTAGAAACAGAAGTACAAGGCCAGTCCACCGCTCTAGGCTCTGGCAAGCTCAAGTACATAGCATAATTCTCAAACACAAACAAAAATGTAATAGTCTCAAACATCACTACAAACTTTAGAATTCCCAAATTACAATATCAAAAGCTTGTAGTATCGAAGGACTCATCAATCTCAATATTAGATTGCTCTAAAATCAAAACTTCCATACATACAATGCATGTTAAGAGAAACAACACCATTAACAGACCAAATAGTACAAACCAAATAATACTAGATCAAATAATAATAGACCAAAGACAAAACAATAACAAAGCAAATAATAGAGCAAAAAAAATATAAAAATAACAAATCAAATGAACTAAAAAAGAAAATATTGAATGTAACAGTAATAAAATAACAGATTAAATAAATAGATAAAGGATAAAAAAAAAACAAAACAAAAAAAACAAAGAACAAGAAAAATATTAAAAACAAAGAAAATAAGTAAAACAGAAACAAAAAAATTGATTACCATTAGATACAAAAAATTGAAAAATCGAATACAAAAATAGAATACCAAAAACCATCCTCGGATTCTCAATTTTTAAACCAAAAAGGAAAAAAGCAACACAAGGAACAATAATAGAATCAAACAAAATGAATCACTTATATAAAATGAAAGAACATTATGAACTAAAGTAATTAAATAAACCTACAAAAAAATTTTAAACGAATTAAAAAGTTAAAAAAAAGTACATCGTTTTGAATGAGAAAGGTCACCGGGTAAGCTATTACTGCAGAGGGCCACTTAATCGAACCACCAACGGGCCACCATCATGATGCGTAAGAAAGAAAGTGAGAGGCTAGAAACGAATTAGGGCTAGGGTTTTGAAATGTTGAGGGAGGGAGAATGAAAGATAGTCAGTATTGTTTTTGAGAGAGTAACTAAGCAAATGAGCATCCCAATTCAAAACAATAAAAAAAAGCCCAATTTACATATTCAGTTTTTGGGTTGTCGCATTGGGTCGGATATCCAGGGGATCAGGATTCTTGATCCGTATCCGATCAAACAATTGTTGGATATCTGATCCGACTGACCCGAAAAATGAAAATCCATTTGTTGATATGATTTTTTCATATAAGATCAATCGCATCACGGATCGGATCAGATCAGTCGGCTCGACTTTTCGGAACAGCCCTAGTGTATATCCCGCCCAGACTCCCTGTCGTGCACCCGGCCACCCAAGCACATAGCTCATCCTCACTTTTTTGATTTGTTCTTCGTTTCTCTTGTCATGTATGCTCACCTAAACTGTAGTACGCCAGGAAAAATTGATGAACTCATTAGTCCCTCATACTCACTCACCAATAAATAAAACTGAAGTAAATTAAATGCAAAAACTAAAAGAAAAACTACTACACTACTTATGGGTTGCCTCCTAAAAAGTGCTTGTTTAAGGTCATTAGCTTGACCGTGTTACCTCATCATTCACTAGGGGGTTGGGTCATGGAAGGTGACTTCCTTCACCAACCCAACTATGTCGCCTTCGTAGTAATGCTTCAGGCGATGGCCGTAGACCTTAAACTTTTCTCCTTTGTCATTTTGAACCTCAACGAACCCATATTTCCAAAACATGGTGATAATGAACGGTCCACTCCATATAGTCCATAGCTTTCCAGGGAAAATTTTCAATCTAGAATAATAAGAGTACCTTACCACCAACATCGAACTCTTTATTTGGGATTCTCTTGTGGTGCCACCTCTTAGTCTTCTCTTTATAGACCTTGACACTATCATAAGCTCCCAACCGAAACTCATCCAACTCATTAAACTGAAGTAGCCTCTTCTCGCCTGTAAGCTTGGCATCCATATTCAGCTCCTTTATAGCCCAATAGGCCTTGTATTCTAGCTCAACTGGTAGATGGCACGCTTTCCTATTCACCAACCGATACGGAGATGTACTAATAGGTGTCTTGAGTGCCGATGTTCTATACGCCCATAAAGCATTGTGAAGCTTGCCACTCCAATCATTCCTAAATTTTGCAACTGCCTTCTCTAAGATGAACTTTACTTCATGATTCAAAACTTCAACTTGGCCACTAGTTTGCGAATGATAAGCTAACCAGGTTCGATGATAGACCCCATACTTCTCAAGAAGCTTAGTAAGTTACTTTTCATGAATATGTGAACCCCCATCACTAATAATAACTCAAGGAACTCCAAATCTCGGATAAAATGACTTGTTTAAACAATCTTAACACAGTATTATAGTCAGCATTAGGTGTTGCGATAGCTTCCACTTACTTTGAGACTTAATCAACGGCCACAAATATGAACCTGTTTCCATTGGATCGGAGGAAGGGAATGGTCCATGTAGTCAATGCCCCATATATCAAAAATTTTCACTTCTAATATCCCATTTTGAGGCATCTCATGGCGCTAAGAAATATTTTCGGTCCTTTGGCATGCATCACAAGACAACACAAAATCTCAAGCATCTTTTGAAAGAGTAGGCCATTAAAATCCCCATTGCAATACCTGGAGCATAGTCTTGGAGGGACTAGCATGGCCTCCATATGATGACAAATGGTAATGGCTCAAAACCCTATAAATTTCCAAATTAGGAACACATCTACGATATAGACCATCAGCACACTCCCGAAACAAATTTGGATCGTCCCAAAAATATCTCCGAACATCATGTAAAAACCGCTTCTATTGTTGTGATGAGAGGCTAGGATGTAAGACACCTCCTACAATGTAGTTGGCAAATTCGGTAAACCATGGTGAGTAAACTGTGACAGAGAATAAGTGGTCATCCGAGAATGAGTTATCAATAGGAGAAATTCTTCCACCATTAAAACGAATCCTAGATAAGTGATCGGCTACAGCATTCTCTACTCCTTTCTCATCATGAATTTCGAGGTCAAATTCTTGCAACAATAAAATCCATCTAATAAGTTGTGGTTTTGCTTCCCTCTTTGCCAGGATATACTTCAAGGCAGCATGGTTAGTGTGAATTGTAACACCCTGGAATTTCCTAACTTCCTTCTTTAGTTTTTTCGGAAAACATATTATAAATAATAAAGAATAGTAATTATTAAAACTCCTGAATAAGTAGGAAAAACCAAAGCATTACCGCCACTGTGATAATGGCTAAGGCAATTATGAAAGCACTACATTGGAAGTCTTTAAAATCAAAACCAAGCTAAAATACAAACTCAAAAATAATCCCAAATCTAAAATCGAACAAAAACCAACTTACAACTTTACTACACTTGGGAACCATACTAATGGCCCTTCAAAACCAAAATTTAAAACTTCGGAAATAAAAACATCAACAAATAATAATGACCTAAAACAAAAAGCAACTAAGCTAAGAACTACGAAGACTAAAATGCAAGCACTCTCACTCTAGCCCAACATGAATGACTTATGACAACTTGTACCTGTAGCGTTCTCTTATTCTAGATAACTACTCGCCAAAAAGTGGGTCATCGTAGGGCCAAGTCCAAGACAAATCCATGCACACAAAACAAACAGTCAGCCAAGGTGAGTACATAGCTAGTAAAGATTATGCCGCAAGATCAAAATAAAATAAAATAAAAGTAAAACACACATACATCTTACCGTTGACAACTCTTCACCTGTGCATAGTCTCAACTTAAAAAAAATTGTTTATATAATTAAAATTTGGATTTCGCATCGAACGGGTTTCCTTTCCTTTACAATCGTCGTATTAGGCACCAACATAGGAGCAACTCCAAGAAGGTATTACCTATTTCACATAAAGTGACTGAAATCCAGCCATTAAAAATATAAAAGAGTAAAACGTCTTGTACTCCAATTACAAGTCATAGATCACTGTTCCATACGACTCCCCCCATTGTTCATACTCAAGGTGTATACGTTCCAAGTGTTTTGGTACGAATAATCTTTCACTTTTCGTGATTAATTGGTTTAACAATATTATGACTCACACAAAACAACACACTGAACCACGCATATCATCAATCAAACCATATTAATTAGCTTTGACTTCAAGTGATACTAAAAATAATTTTGTGTGTCCTTTAATTAATCTAAAATCTTGTACCACACATTAAACTGTGAGTGGTTACATGTACATAGATATTTGCTCAATAACTGATAATAATCGTGTGAATAAAAATTCACAAGCTACCTTCCTTGTTGATTCAGTAACTAATCAACTTAAATAACTTTCTTTCTTCTTTATTAAGCTATTGGCCAACTTTAGTAAATAATTAAACATTTCAATTCAATCATGAAGAATTTATATGACTATAGATATGGAATGCCAAAACAATATAAATTGATACTCCTCATACTTTCATAAACTTGTCATGCATATCAATTCACAATCAAAACAAGCAACAACAAACATATCATATAAGATCAACCTAGCATGAGTTCTCATTCTATGTCTGCCTTTAGTACTTATGTACCTTGTGTTACAGTGGTGATTCGCCACAACTTCAAAAAGTCAACTAACTCGAAGTCTCCTACATAGAGAAAACTGACACTAAATTAAAACCTTGTTGACTAAGTTTTACAACAACTCTAAACAAACATTTATATCAGAAACTTGTCAAAAACATTCCTTATATGGTATCTATTCAATTCCATACTTTATTTTAATTTTTCCATTGCAACATACTTGATTTTCGATAATTTTCCAAAAAAGGTAGCTTTGTAAAACTCCCTAAAAACACTTTAAAACCTTTCTAAATATCATATTTTGATCATAAAACACTATAGTCATATCCTAAGATCAATATACAATACTTAGATGCATTAAAAATAATTATAACTTTCTATGTCACATGCTACTATTTTTATTAGGCATAACATGTGCTAATAGAAATTTACAACTTTATTTAGTCATTCAAGAATCCTTTAAAACACATATAAACATCATAAATCTATCATAAAACTCTTTTGCAATCTACTATTACCGTCATGAATCAAATCTATGCTTTAGAATAATTTCTCGACCATAAGATAAAACATGTTCATAATATTTATGCCATTGATTTTCATGATTATAATATTTGGACAGCAATATAAACTAACTTTAAAACTCTTTAAAATCAATCTAAACTTCCTAAAATCATCATAAATTTACGCAACAATAATTCATGGTCATAAACTCATAATATTGAAGTTTAAATCATTAAAAACCATAAAATCATGAATTTCATAATTTCATAAACCCGAATTTAAAATCTCATAATCAATCAATTAAATTTATACTTTAAACTAAATCATAGCTTTGTAAAAACATGATTAAACTATAGAAACATGATAAATCATAATGGAAAAATTGATTCTAATAACCTCACCTTTTACACATTTGAAATTAACAGTCTTACCTTTGGATTATCTTACAACAATCCCACCTTTATACTTCATTTTTTTTATTGGTCCTTTTTACCGGTAACCTGAATTTCAGGCTACCATAATCAATTTTTTTCATTTGTTTTTGTTTTTTTAATTAATAAAATTGATTTAAATTGAAAAAAAGCACTTCAACACAAAATTTTTTCATTTCTTTTTGTTTTTTTTTTAAATTAAGAAACTGATTTCATACAATTTTTTTTATTTAATGGTTTTTTTTTGTTTAATAAAAAAGGCACTCCACCAATCATGTAATGCCACATGTATAAATTACCTACTAATTAGGTTATTAACCGGTAAGGACCAATAAAAGAAAACAAGCCATAAAGGTGGGACTGTTGTGAGATAATCGAAAGGTGGGACTATTATATTCAAATGTGTAAAAGGTGGGATTATTAGAATCAGTTTTTCCAATCATAATTATAAACATGAAATTCGAATGATTGAAATAAAAAGAGAAGAGAAGAAATGTTTTTATATAAGAGTTCGAAAACACCAAAAAGGGAGGAGGGGTGGCCGGCGAGCAAGGCTGCCAATGAGGGGTGGTGCAAGGTAGGAACATGCGTAGCAGTGGCAGCAGGTTGGTCCGGCGTCAGTGAAAGGTGGCGAAAATCGGACTTCTCTTTTTTTTTCTTTCTCTCAAAATTTTTGAAATCTTAAAACTCTAATATTGCAAATTAAATCTAAAAATTTGGGTTTTAAGGGGTATTTATAGGCCCCAAAGTACGATTTGGTGCAATAATATAAATACCCTTAATGTTTAAAATTACTTTTATGCCCTTGTTTAGGAGACTCTAAAATTTTATCTTTACAAACTTTTCAAAATATTTAATAAACTTAAAATAACATAAAATATTATTTATAAACATAAAATAATTACTTTGATTAAAATTTATTTAAATTTCCTTTCTTTAATATTTTTATTGAAATTATTTTCTCAATAAAAATATTTACGGCTATTTCACCACATACCCCTAAACTATTGCAAAATCCACCATATACCCTCAATGTTTCTGAAATGCACCGTGTCCCCTTGAACATTTAACTATACAAGGTACCCTTATTTTCCTTAATTTAATTTAATTACTTTCTAATTAAGATATTAATTCAAATTAACCACTAATTATCTTAATTTCAACTAATAGATTTAATTATCTAAATTATTTTACCCACCACCACCTCACAACCCAAACCCATGCCCACGACCACCAAACCCACGATGACCACCACATAACCTAGAACCCAAATCCGCCACCACTAAATCCAAAATATTTGAAACCTATTAACTCCAAGACAAGAACCTAGAAATTCGATACCCACTTTAAATTTTTTTCTTAAAACCCAATTTCATATTAAGTACTTTGAAAGTTTGAAAAATCAAACACTATTTGGCCATTAAATTTACCATCACATTCATCAATGGTAACGGGTTAATTAAAGTGGATGAAGGTGAAGTGGGGTTTGTAGAAAGAGAGAGGAGGAAGAAGAAGGAGAAGGTGAGTGGGGGTGGTGAGTCGTAGATAGTGATGAAGGAGAGTGGTGGTTGTGTAAAAGTAATTTAAATTGGTTAATGTAAATAATTGATTTAAATTAATATAAATAAAAGTTAGTCAAATTTAATATCTTAATTAGGAAGTAGTTAAGGGTAGATTACCAAAATAAGGGTATATTGTGAATTAAGTTGAAAGTTCATGGAAACATGGTGTATTCCCGAAACAATGAGGATATATGGTGCATTCTGCAATAGTTTAGGGGTATATGGTGAAAAAACTCTTTAAAGTACGTGAAAATACGGCGTATTACATTCTACCCCCTTTAAAAGAAGCTTCATCCCGAAACTTTATGTAAGTTATTGTATCGAATTTGAATAGACTACGTTTACTTTAGGATTTTTCATTCTTAAACTATGTTGTTGTAGACTTTAGACATTTAACTCACCCTTTGGTTGACAACTTTTAGTGAATAGACATAAAACTTTACTCAAAGACGTAAAAACTTGCAAAATTTAGGGTAAAAACGCGCGAAATTATATCGCACCCTACCCCCCTTAATAATCGAGTTACGTCCTCGTAACTCTCCCTACTAACCTAAAATAACTCTGGATACTTTTCTCTCATCATATCTTCAAGTTCCCATGTTGCTTCTTATGTTTCTTGGTTAGACAACAACACCTTCACTATTTTGACACTTTTCCTACGAGTATCCCTGACCTTACTATCAAAGACCTTAATTGGCCTTGCTTCATAGGTTAAACTTTGGTCCAATTCAATTGTTTTAGGTTTTAACACATGTGAATCATCCGGCACGTATTTTCTTAGTTGAGACACATAAAAAACATAGTGAACTTTGCTCAACCCTATTGGTAATGCTAGCTTATAGGAAACCTTCCCAATCCTTTGCAAGGTCTCATAGGGTCCGATATATTTCAGGCTCAATTTCCCCTTCATTCGGAACCTCATTACTCCTTTCATCGGTGATACATTAAGTAGACCTTACCACCAACTTCAAACACAACTTCTTGACGTTTTTGGTCCGCATAAATCTTTTGTCTATCTTGCGCTGCTTGAATCTTTGCTTGTATTACCCTTACCTTATTGGTGGTTTCTTCAATCAATTGAACTCCTAGAATCATTGTCTCACTTATGTCACTCCAACTTAAGGGACTTCTGCACTTCCTTCCATATAAAGCTTCAAAAGGTGCATTGCCAATAATTGCATGGTAGCTATTGTTGTATGAGAACTCAATTATATCTAAACAATCCTCCTAATTCCCTTGAAAATCCATTACGCAAGCTCTTAACATACCCACCAAAGTTTGTATTGTTCTCTTTGTTTGTCCATCGGTTGCTGGATGGAAAGCTGTACTTATCTTCAAAGTTGTACCGAATTCTCCTGGACACTTTTCTAGAATTTCGAAGGAAACCTACAATCCCTATCTTACACAATATCCTTTGGAACTCCATGTAGCCTCACAACATGCTTTATGTAAGCCTTTGCAAGTTGTTCCATGATAGCCTGTCGAAGTGGCTACCAAAGATAAACCATACGAGGCTCACTAGGCTACTAGTAAGGGCAAGAAAGGATCGAATCCCACGAGATAAAGGTCTTTGCACTAAGGCAGTCTAAGGAGTAAGTTTTAAGTCGGTTTTATTTCAGAAGAAAGATTGTCACTAATGTTGATTTATTTTAACTTTATTTTAAGAATTAAAGACGACTAAGGTAAGGGATACACCGCTCACTTCTTACATGAAGGTGCGGATTCCCTTGAGCTAGCATGACAAGCGGAACTATGAACACGACCTATTCTCATGGCGTGAGCATAAAACGACTCCTAAGCACTTTTTTACGAAGATTTGTAACGTCCCTTAACTTGAACACCTATTCTCATGGTTTTCAAACTAATCAAAAATGGGGAGAATTCACTCAACTTCAACTCTCGATCCTTCGTTGAGCAACCTAAGACGACATTTATTTAAGCAAGTCATAGATTACGTGATTTAAAACCCAATTAAAGAATCTAGTTACCCCCAAGCTCGGTTTTTACTAAGAACCTACTTATGTCATGAAGGAGGTGAGGGGTTTCACTCATACCTTAGCACTAAAAACTACTCACTACACATTTTATTAATTAAATACAAATTTTTATTCATGATTACAAATTATAGCAAAGAAATAAGTTATGACAATGGATTATAAACTAAACTAAACAAAAGTATTAAAAATGGAAGAGCTTTATTTGATTATCAATGTTATTACAAAGAAATAAGTTATGCCAGTGATTTAATCAAATTGCAAAAGCAATAGAGAAAATGAAGACAAGGACAAGGTTTAATCTTGAGAGTATTTAATACATAAAGCAATAATGTAAGGACAAGATTAATCTTGACAAGAAAACTTTTGAACTTGAATTAATGTAAGCAATAGAACAAGGACAAGTTAATCTTGATAAAGAAAGCTTAAGAACTTGAAATAATGAAAGCAATGAAGGCAAGGACAAGATAAACTTGATAAAAGCTTTAATAAACAAAACTTTAAAGTAAGAAAATAGCTACAAGAATTATAATTGAAATGGGAATTGAAGATGAATTAAGAGTTGTTCCATGAAGCTTGAATAATTGTAATTAAAGAACCTTGAAGCTCTACTCCAATAACACCCCAATACGATGTTGATTAATCAAGAACAAGTAACCAAGATCCTTTTAATGTCAACCAAGAACACCAAACTAAGAAGTCCAAACTAAGAACATGAACAACAAACCAAGAACCTTGAATAACCAACTTTGAATTAATTGAAGAAAGATTGAATTACAACTAATGGATTTATCAAGAACTAACCACTTAATCAAATACAATTAATCTAGAGTGCAAAATGAGAGTTTCTAATAATGTTATACTATTTTCTAGCTACTTCTAACAAAATCTAACTTTTTCTAACAAAAACTAACTTTTTCTAACAAAAACTAAGTATCTAAACCGCTGAAGAACTCAAGTATATATAGTAGAGTTTAAACCCAAAGCAAGTGGGTAAGTTGAAGAAGAGAAAACTGAAGTCGCAGCAAGGGGTAGCAGTCTCTACAAGAAGGTAGCGGGCGCTACCCTCCTGTTTTCCTTTCTTCCTTTTTGAGGCAGTGGCTTTAGTTGTAAAAGTGAATTGCCAACCACCTCTTTAGTCCTCCCACGTCGCTAGACCAAGCTAGCGATATCGCTAGAAAAAAAACTTGCAATATCGTTAGAACCTTGAGCAAAAGCTTAAAGGACCTTAAGTAAGGCTTTAATTTAAACTCCGATTAAACCGACCCAAATCTTCGCAAAGCATACTACTCCTCTTATTTCTTCTACTGTCTTGATTTCTGAATCATCCGAGAAATCCTACAAAAATGAGAGAAAACACAAAATAGAGTAATACCAGGAATAATAAGCTAAAATATGTGGGAAAGGGAAAAGAGAAAAAAATACTATATAAACAAGGAAAAACTGAGAAAGAAAGGAGAGAAAACTAGCTAAATTAACTAAGAAAACTAAGGAAAAGGTAAACAAATAAAAACTACAACAGACTCCCCCAAGCTAGACCACTGCTTGTCCCTAAGCAATTTTAACTTTGAAAAAGGGAAGCGAAAGATGAATCCCGCAGGGAAACGATTAACAGAGATTTAAAAAAATTCTCAAAAATGAACTAAATCCTTAACACCCAGGAAAGTAAGGGAAGCATAGTTCTCAAGAAGTACTTTGAATAGCGAACTAAGTAGATTAAAGTGAACTTGTGAGTTTCAACTAGTAATATATCATATACTCCATAATATGCAATGATCGTACGGAATACTCCTTGAGGGAGTTTATAAAAGAAACAAGAGCATAGATGAGATAAGAAGTGCTTTAATCACTCACATCTTGCGTAAAATACCCTCTCAATAAGCTTGCCAAGTGACTTTATTGATCAAGTAACCTTTGAACTTTGCATCTCGGTCTCAAATGGACTTTGAGGGTTGTAATGGGGTTGAGGTAAGGTGAAAGCTGGAAAGTTTGGCTATTTTGAGGAGGTAAACCTAAGTGAAGTATTTATAACTCAATAACGAACTTTCGCAAACTTTTAACAATGAATGAAGATCTCAACACAACAAAACTCGATCGTCCACTATAATATAATGATCATGAAGAATAAAAGTGGAAAAATCGACTTAAAGACCCATTTGTAACTCAAATAACCGTCCTAAAAGAAATAGGACAATATGGACATATGACTTTTCATCATCTTAAAAGATAATCTTTAAATAAATGATGACAAAAAGCCATTTACTCACTTCAAATGAATTGAACAATAACCAACTTTTTATTGCTAACTAAGCTTATTTACAAAAGCCTTGGGATTTTATTTTATTTATTTATTTATTTTCAATTCCACTACACATCTTTTCTTTCTCTTTTTTTTTTTTTGAATAAAACGAATTTATACAAGAGGACAAGAATGACGACATGCTTCACTAACTACATAAGGTGACAACGGTTATAGGCCGAGGTTCATATGTGGGTTGGTGAACAAGCATCAAAGCACAAAGAAGGGGAACAAAGAATATGTACATATGTGGAAATAAAAGAAAAGAAACAAAGCTAAGAAGAGTTGGATTCTAAAACAAAATACACAAAATGAGGGTCATGTTCATATAACCGAGAGCAAAGTAGGCACGATTCCCAAAGTCACAGGGAAAATTCTCGATCTAGGTATCCACAACAAGGCAATTATCAACCGCTCTAAAAAGAAAATGAGACTAAGGTGATGGTCTAAATATGCATGAAGGCTCAAAATCTCACCAAGGTTCAAAGACGATCATTCATGCGGTGTTTTGACAAAGTCAAAGGAGTTGAGAAACCGATATTCACTACACAAGTTCAAACAATTATCTAACATGGTCTAATTACTAAAGAAGTCAAAACTCGAGAACTACCTTTCTGAAGTGTTTTCAGGATTTCAAGCTCATGAGAAAGGGAAAGTCTAAGCTAATAGTCTCTTTTCACATCATAGGGATCTAATCCTAAAACTAACCAAAAAGGCCTAAAAAGAAAAAATATTTTTGGACTTTTCGTTTTGAATGCATGCAGTAAAAAAAATAGATGCTCTAAAAGTATAGTAAGGGAAAATATTAAAAGAAAATAAACTACAAAAATAAACTACATGCTGTACACTAAAAGTTAAAATGCATTTGGATTTTAAGTGAAGAAGGGTAAAGAAAGAATAATTTTGGATTTTCCAAAGTGAGAGCAAAGCACCATCAACACTCAATCATCAAAATCTTAATTTAAAAAAAATCATCATCATCATCATCATTGAAGGGCTCACAAAAGTACTAAAAAAACGCTCATAATCATACCATCGTCATCATGTAGGAAATATTATCAACAAACCTAAAGCTAGTGTCTACTTCCCTCCAAGTACCACACTCAAACAACCTCGAAATAGAAATCAACTCTCTCTCTTCAAATCAAAAACAACAAACAACGCAAAACAACTAACAACAAATGAAACCAAAATGACTCAGCTACACGCCCTTCGTGCATACCCTCTAAAAGCATACAACGACACTAGTGGACTCCTCTCCCAAGCTAGGAGATGAGCATCGACTCGATGCTCAAGGAGAATGAGGGTCCCGTCTAAAATTATAGGTGGGATCAACGTCAGGACCACTAGCGTCGATATATGGTTACCAATCATATCATGGTCGGTCAGGGTAGTTGCCAAACACAAAAGGGAAAGAAGGGTATGGATCCCAACCCCCCGTATATCCTTGTGGCCAAGAATCACCAGGCACACTAAGATCACCTCGGGGATCACAACCTCCAGAAACTACGAAGTTGTAACCCGGCTCTGATTGAGTGGGGAAGTAGGGCCAAGTAGGTTGACCATTATTCCAACCTGGGACTGGTCGTTCCTAAGGTGGGCGGTATGGGTAGTTGAGATAAGGATCATAATGGCCTGAGGAAACGTGATAATGATACATGGCATTGGTTTGAATCGAAGCCAGGTCATGTTGTTGTTGTTGTTGTTGTTGTTGGAATTGGATGTAGCTAAACATCTCTGTTTGTTGGAGGGAGAGAGAGTTGAAAGCATTTAGAAGTTCAGAGTAAGGACGAGTTTGAGAGGAAGAGGATCCTTGTTTGCTGGTCTCCATTGGTACTTGGGGAGGAGGGTGCCTCGTCCCATAACCATGGGGAGGGGATCGAGGACGTTGAGGGGTAGCTAAGGGGAGAAGGTGAGAGTAGCGTCTACAAAATAAGGAGTGGTCTTCCGAATTCTGAGGTGCGAAAGGAATAAGGAAAGGGGATTCCTTTTTGAACGTGGTGAGTGATGGGTTAGGCAAATAGCAGTTGTGTCGCCTATTTACTAACCAACTCACTCGATCCGGCCTAGAAGTCTCATACACGAACCAAGCAGAAGTGAATGAGTCTAAGTCAAACAAAAGATCATCATTCACCGTTTGTAGTGCATGGAAGTAGTGGGAGTATCCTAATTTCCTAGCTAGAAGGGTAATATACCCACCCAAACGTATTTCTCCCTTCATGTGGGTTTTGGAGACAATTTCTCTACAACGCTTAACAAACATCCAACCGGTATTAAGGCGTCCGGTTGAGTTTGGCTTAGCTGCCATGTAAAGGCAGCAGGGCTCTGTTTGGTTTATCTTTCCCAAATCTTGTTTGGAGAAGATAGAGTTACCAAACAACCGGTGCAAAAGCCTTAAACTTGGTTGGTGGATGTGACTTGCCAACGAGGTGATAGAATGGAACCTATCGAAGCCACTAATTTCCTTCCATATTTCATGGAGGTGGAATCCTGGAACAGTCACCCCAGATGGTTCAAAGATGGGGTTGGCCGGATCACAACCAAAATATGTGTTAAGCTGTGATAGGGTGATGGTATGATTATTGTTAAACATTCCGAAAATAAGTTCATATCCAAGAAAATCATCGGAATCCGAAGTCTGTCTACGCTTAAAAGTACTTAAGAATTTGTATGTTAAAAGGAGGTAGGTTGGGTTGACGTTGTCTAGATGAACAAAGTTCGTCCAACCTAAGTTCTCAAACAAAACATGCATTTCGGTCTCAAAGTGTAAGGCTTGTGCAAGTTTTGGGTCATAGACTTGCGTACCACTTAACATACGCTCATTTAAATCATCCCATTTTAGGCGATCCCGGTTACGCACTCTAATTAGCGGTGGTTCAACCGCATCAGGAGGGGTAGTTAGTTCGGGATCTAAGTCAACAATCTTACGTTTCTTTTTACTTAAAGAGAAGATATTCCTCATGATTTATAGTAACAAGGATGCAAAAAGACCCTGTTCAAGAGAATGATCTAAATGGAAGTGAAAAGAAATAAGAGAAAAGATCCTTAATTAACTAAACAGCCCAGTTCATGAATCAATGACGACCTCAAAAAAGCCAAAGATCCACATACAAAACCAAGAAAACCAAAAATAATGCTTATGAGAAAAACACAATCAAAAACTCAACCAAGAGTTAGTAACAACAAGCATAAACAAAACAAACTCACTAATTAGCAATAATAACTTAAAAGCAAAAGTTTTAAGAAGTTAATAAACAAATAAAACAAGACATGCATTCAATCAAGTGGAGAACAACATTAGTTTAAGTGAAAATAACCAAAAATCGAGTTGGAAAAAGAAGAATTGATACCAAATAGAGTGTGAAAACACTCTATAAACATCAATTTGTGGACTAGAAAGCCAAAAATCGAATGTTGTATGAAACCCTAACTTTTCCCCAAATTGATTTTTATGATGTTCATGAAAAAAATGCAGAAATTTGTGAGTGTTATTGTGAGATCTTGAAAAAATATAAACAAATTGAAGTTTTGAGTGTATTTTGGATAAGGATTTTGAGAAAGATTGATGTAGTTTTGATGAGAGAAAGAGGGATGAGAATGGGGTTTGGTGAAAGAAACAATCGTGAGAGGTAAAAGAGATAAGGTTATGAGGAAAAAAATGTTGAATTCGTTTAGTTAAAACGGAAGGGTAGCGCGCACTACATGTAGCTGGCGCAACTACGCAGGAGCAGGCGCTACCCCCCCCCCCCC
>PYUH01000262.1:1912440-1948621 GCA_016808085.1 Suaeda aralocaspica | reverse complement strand
CCCCCCCCCCCCCCTTCAATCATTTTACTCAAAAAAGAATCAGTAGCCCCCCCACCCCTTTTTCAATATATGCACAATTTGAGACAAAAGCTTTCGAAAAAAAAGTCCGTCTGGGTAGCGCTCGCTAGGGGGTTCCAACGGCCGCTAGGCCTGCTAGATTTCTGAACAGAAACTTTTTCTTAGCAGCAATTTTTGCTCTAATTCAAGTTTTTTAATGCCGAAAACATTATAGAGGCCTTATCAAGCCAAAAGAGTATCAAGATATCATCATATAGGGGCAAAATGATATGTCCAAATGACTTACGGGGTTTGAAAGTGCTTCAAATGCTTTTCGGGGTGGTGTTTTCCCCAATAGCATGAAATGAGTAAAAACGAACCCCGATTGTACTTATGAGCCAAAAAAGTGATAGGAAGGCTTCATAAGTTCAACAAGAAGCCAAGTGAGATAATGGAGGAGTCGTTTTTTGATAAAATCACTTAAGGGGTGACTCGGGATGATAAAATCCCCGAAAAAGCTCAAAAAGTCATCAACTCTTGCCTCATATGAAGCATGAAACTTATTTAGCTTCAATTTCTCAATCAAAACTTCACAAAAATCGCGAAGAATATTCCCAAGGGGTTTCCTTGGCTGAATAAGCTCATGAAAGGTAATGGGGTGATAAAATCCCAAAAACTCACAAAAAAAAATGCTCATAAGAAGCCTAAAATGATCGAAATGAGCTAGAAATTTATGAAATTATGTACAAGTGATACGGGGTGCCTCCTGTGAGCGCTTGTTTAATGTCTCGATCCTGACGCAAGTTCTAGAAATAGGAACAATGATGTGATTGTAGTCACATAAAAGTCATCTAGGTGCACAACTAGGCAAACATTGATAGGAGTTCCATCAAGGTAAATTTTCAATCGTTGACCATTAACCTTAAAAGATTCCTTCCCTTGATTGCCTATTTAAACTTGACCAAAAGGGAAAACTTGGTGAACAGTAAATGGCCCACTCCAACGCGATTTTAGCTTTTCGGGGAATAGCCTCAATCGCGAATTAAAGAGGAGGACCTTATCTCCTACCTTAAAATCTCTTCTCATGACATGTTTATCATGATAAGCCTTGGTTTGATTCTTACAGATACAAGCATTCTCGTAAGCATCAAGACGAATTTCCTCCAAGGCATGGAGGTCAAGAATCCTTTTGTCACTGGCCCTTTGAAAATCAAAATTTAAAGTTTTTATGGCCCAATGTGATCGGTGTTCTAACTCCACAAGAAGATGGCACGACTTCCCATACACAAGTTTATAGGGGGTCGTGACTATAGGAGTTTTGAAAGCTGTTTGATAGGCCCATAAGGCATTAGAAAGTTTTGTGGACCAATCCTTACGAGACCTATCGACAGTCTTCTCGGGGATAGCTTTGATCTCCCGATTAGAGATCTCGGCCTATCCATTTGTTTGAGGGTGATAAGATAAGGAAATCTTATGCTTAACCCCGTACTTCGTAAGGAGGGTTTTGAGGGCACGCTTTGCAAAGTGCGACCCCCATCTCTAATACCAGCCCGAGGTACTCCGAACCTTGGAAAAATGATATCCTTGAAAAGCTTAATAACCACCTTTGAGTCATGGTTGGGGGAAGCAATAGCTTCCCCCCATTTTGATATATAATCTATAGTGACCTATATATATTGGTTCCCAAAGGAGGTTGGAAAAGGCCCCATGAAGTTCATGCCTCAAACATCAAATAAATATAATTCTAGAATGTTGTTTAGGGGCATTTCATGCCTTCTTGTAAGATTCCCGGTGCGTTGACACCGGTCACATGATTTCATAAAAGACCACACATCTATGAACATGTTACACCAAAAGAAACCACTTTGCAAAACCTTTGCCAAGGTTTTGTCAGAACCCATGTGTCCGCCATAAGGTGACGAATGACACATATAAATGACATTCTGAATTTCCGACTCGGGAATACAATGTCGAAAGAGGCCATCAATTCCTCTTTTGAACAATAAAGGGCCATCCCAATAGTAGTTCCGAACATCATGCATGAATTTCCGCCTTTGTTGGTAAGACCAATCAGGTGGAATAACCTCAGTACTAAGGTAGTTTGCATAATCCGCAAACCAAGGGGTAGGGGAAGTTATAGCTGCCATTAGTTGCTCATCGAGAAATGAGTCATCCACAGGGGTGATCTCATCCCCCTCAACTAAAGGTTAGCGGGATAGATGATCCACTACTACATTCTCTGCTCCACATTTATCACGGATTTCAAGATCAAACTCTTCTAGGAGTAAGACCCATCGTATGAGTCTCGTCTTTGTATCCTTCTTGGAGAAAGGTATTTCAATGCCGAATGATCGGCGAAAACAATGACCTTAGACCCAACTAAGTATGATCAGAACTTCTCCATAGCATGAACAATGGCTAGAAGTTCCTTCTCGGTGGTACTATAATTCTACTGTGCCTCATCAAGAGTTTTACTTATATAGTAAATGGCTTGCCGCTTCCCATCTTTTCATTGGCCGAGAACAGTACCAACGGCAAAGTCCGAAGCATCACACATAAGCTCGAAAGGAAGAGTCCAATCTGGAGCTTGTATGATGGGGGCAGAAATTAAGGCCACCTTAAGCTGATCAAATGCTATAACGAAGTCTTTAGTGAACTCGAGCGGGGCATCCTTAAGAAGGAGCTGAGTGAGGGGTTTAGCGACATTAGAGAAGTCTGTAATGAAGCGACGGTAAAAACCCGCATGCCCCAAAAAAATTCTCTCTCCCTTAACATTTACAGGAGGGGGTAAGCGTTCAATTACCACATACTTAGCTCTATCAACCTCAATGCCAAAGTTTTGAGATGACATGGCCAAGCACTATGCCCTCTTCAACCATGAAGTGGCACTTTTCCCAGTTCAATACTAGGTTCGCCTTTAGACATCGTTCTAATACTAGAACGAGATTAGATAGGCATTGGTCAAAAGATGATCCTCCGACCAAAAAATCATCCATGAACACCTCGATGGATGATTCGAGCATATCGGAAAAAATGGCCATCATACATCATTGAAATGTAGGCGGGGCATTACAGAGGCCAAAAGGCATCCTTCTATAAGCAAAGGTGCCAAAAGGACAAGTAAAGGTAGTTTTTTCCTGATCCTCAGGATTAATTGGGATTTTGAAAAAACCAGAATATGTAGCAAGAAAACAATAATGCGAATGGCCAACTAAACGCTCTAGCACTTGATCAATAAATGGCAATGGAAAAAGGTCTTTCCGAGTGGCTTTATTAATCTTGCGGTAATCTATGCACATACGCCACCCGGTAACCGATCTAGTAGAGGTCGATTCTCCTTTGTCATTTTTCATAATTGTCATGCCTCCTTTTTTTGGCACAACTTGGATCGGGCTTACCCACCTACTATCAGAAATAGGGAAGGTGATGCCGGCTTGAAGTAGTTTGAGCACTTCGGCTCGTACCACTTCTTTTATATTCAGATTCAACCTTATTTGATGCTCAATTGATTAAGCATTGGCATCATCAAGATGAATCCGATGCATACATAAAGAGGGGCTCACTCCCTTTATGTCTGAAATGCTGTAACCAATTACACTTCGATATTTTCGTAGTACACAAAGCAATATATCGATCGAAGTGGTATCAAGTTTAGCATTGATTATGACCGAACAAGACTCTGTCTCATCTAAAAAACATATTTTAAAAGAGAAGGAAGGGGTTTGAGTTCTACTTCTGGAGGAGATGCAACACACTCCTCTCATCCTTCGATAGATAGGACATCGAACTCATTTATATGAATCGGGGTGCGGTCAAGGATAAGCTTATACCCCACAGCCTCGTTAGTCTATAGAAGCCCTTCATTGATTATAAGAGTTTCTAAAGGGTCATTCCTCCATTACTTGGAAGGAATCAACACATTCACTCAAAATAACGATGCTATGGATCTCGTCCATCTATCATGGGCATTTTCATGGTTTTGGTGAATGAAAAAGTATTTTTTTTCATCACCAACATTCAAAGTTAAGCGCCCATCTTTTACATCAATAACAACTCCAGTTGTTTTCAAGAATGGACGACCTAAGATAAGAGGAACACGAGTATCCTCCTCCATCTCCATGATGACAAAGTCACATCGAACAAAGACACGTCCAACTTAGACCGGGACATCCTCTAAAATGCCCAAACGTAATGTAACCGAGCGATCGGCTAGTTGAATAGACATCCTATTAGGTTTCATATCCTCATAATTTAGCTTTTTAGCCATAGAAAGAGGCATCAAGCTAACACTGGCACCAAGATCACAAAGTGCATTATTAGGTTCTAAATTGCAAATTTTTACCGGAATTGAAACACTTCCGGGATCACCAAGTTTTTCTAGCAATTTATTCTGAAGAATAGCACTTACTTCCGTAGGAAGTGATATAGCGGCACTTTCCTCAAGGCGACTCTTATTTAATAAGAGTTCCTTGAGAAATTTTGCATATGTCGGCATTTGCGACATGACATGCAAAAAGGGGATGTTGACTTGAAGTCCTCTCATGACATTGAGAAATTTAGCAAATTTCTCGTTATCCTTATGTTCCACCACCCTTTGGGGGAAGGGGAGTGACGGAACATGAGGTTTTAAAGGAGCCTTAGCTTGCTCCTTTTCAGAATTTATCGGGGGTACCTCGTTGCTAATTCTTTGGTTGGTGGGGCTTAATTCGACTTCAATGTTAGCATCATCGAGAACCGGGGCACCCCCTTCACCATTTTTTTGGTGACTTTCAACGATAACCGGGCTGTCATACTCTTTTCCAGATCTAAGAGTGACAGCCTTAGCTTGCTCCCTTGGATTTACAGCAGTTTACCCCGGAAACTCAGTTCTAGAGTTAGGAGTAGAGCTAGCAACATGTTGAGCAATTCGAGAGAGTTGAGACTCAATCATTTTATTGTGAGCTTGAAGTTGCTGAACAGAGGTGACAAGATCACCTACCCTCCTCTCATTATCGATGTTGGCTTTAGTTTGTTATTTCATAAATGATTCCAACGCATGTTCTAACCTCGATTTTTGAGGGGAAAGGAGGATAAGGAGGGAGAGGTTGAGGCGGCCCCCCTTGGTTATAACCGGAGGCCGATAGATACCGGGTTGTTGCGGAGGAGGTGGTCGTTGAAAGTTTGATTGAGGACCACCTCCCTTATTAAAGTTTGAATTAGGTTGGGGGTATTAACCTTGATTATTATTATAGCCTTGTGAATAGGCTATCGTTTCCATAGTGGAAACATAGTAAGAAGACGTGTGGTCATGACCTCCACACGTTTCACAAGACATTACATTTGAAGGGGTACTAGAAGAAGTGAAGTGCGCTTTTTCTCGTTGTTTGGCTAAGAGGTCAATTTTGGAGTTAAGCGCCTGAAAATCATAAGTTTTAGCGACGCTCTTCCTCACTAACAGTCTCCTGTCGGAGTGCCAAGAAGAATTCTTGGCAACTTCCTCAATACCTACTTGAACTTTGTTCAAGGGTAGCTTTTTCAACTGACCTCCATACCCGGCATCAAGGTTAGCCCTTGAGCAAGGCAGAAGACCATTGTAAAAATTCATGAATACCAATCATTCACTAAAACCATGGTAAGGGCATGAACGTAAGATGTCTTTGAAATGTTCCCATGCCTCAACCAAAGTTTCATCATCATCTTGGACGAAATTAGAGACTTTTTTCCTAAGTTCCGAGGTTTTCTCAGGAGGAAAATATTTTTCCAAGAAAGCCTTGGTAAAATCGCCCCATATTTTGAGCAATCCCTCGGGTAATGATCAGACCCAAAAAACTTAGCTTTATCCCTTAGTGAAAACTGAAATGTATGCATCCGGATAAATTCCGGGGTTACATTGTTGTGTTTCACAGTGGAACATAACTCGAGGAAGTTATCTAAATACGCAAAAGGGCATTCGGTGGGACTTCCCCCGAATTGAGCATCCTTGATCTTACAGATCAAGTGAAGACTGAATTCATGGTTATCTGCGGTCGTAGTGGGTAATGAAATCCCACTACACAATTCGAAAGCCTCAGGGTGGCCAAAATCCCTAAGAGATTTCTGTGGTATAGTTTCCTCAAACATATCTGCATGTTCAGATATAGAATCGGATTCACATAACTTTCCTCCTTCTACAAGTTCACCAGATTCGTGAACAAGTCTCCGTCAACCACGTAAATGGTTTTCAATTTTCTGGAACAAATGGCGTGGTAGGAGTTCCTTGAGATCGGCGTAGCATACAATGCTAGAATAAAGCTAGCAATGATAAGTATGCAAATAACAAGAAATATAAGGAAGGAAGGTGAAATTATGACAAAAATCTCAGAAATAGAAAACTACTTAAAGAAAAACCATTTTATCCCCGGCAACGCTGCCAAAATTTGATAGCATGTCGAAGTGGCTACCAAAGATAAACCATACGAGGCTCATTAGACTGCTAGTAAGGGCAAGTAAGGATCCAATCCCACGAGATAAAGGTCTTTACGCTAAGGCAGTCTAAGGAGTAAGTTTTAAGTCGGTTTTATTTCAAAAGAAAGATTGTCATTAATGTTGATTTATTTTAACTTTATTTTAAGAAATAGAGACGACTAAGGTAAGGGATACACCGCTCACTTCTTACTTGAAGGCGTGGATTCCTAGGTTAAACTGAACGTACACAGGAATGTCAAGGGGAAGTCGTTCTAAGACTCATGTGTACTCTCTCGAGCTAGCATGACGAGCGGGACTATGAACACGACCTATTTTCATGGTGTGAGCATAAAACGGCTCATAAGCACTTTTTCACGAAGACTAGTAACATCCCTTAACTTGAACACCTATTCTCATGGTTTTCAAACTAATCTAACACGGGGAATCTTCACTCAACTTCATCTCTCGATCCTTAGTTGAGGAACCTAAGACGACATCTATGGAAGCAAGTCATAGATTACGTGATTTAAAACCCAATGTAACTACTCTAGTTTCCCCCAAGCTCGGTTTATACTAAGAACCTACTTATGTCAAGAAGGAGGTGAGGGTTTCACCCATACCTTAGCACTAAAAACTACTCACTACATATTTTATTAATTAAATACAAAATTTTATTCATGATTTCAAATTATAGCAAAGAAATAAGTTATGACAATGGATTATAAAATAAACTAAACAAAAGTATTAAAAATGGAAGAGCTTTGTTTGATGATCAATGTTATTACAAAGAAATAAGTTATGCAAGTGATTAAATCAAACTACAAAAGCAATAGAGAAAATGAAGACAAGGACAAGGTTTAATCTTCAGAGTATTTAATACATAAAGCAATAATGCAAGGACACTATTAATCTTGAGAAGAAAACTTATGAACTTGAATTAATGTAAGCAATAGAAAAAGGACAAGTTAATCGTGATAAAGAAAGCTTAAGAACATGAAATAATGAAAGCAATGAAGGCAAGGACAAGATTAACTTGATAAAAGCTTTAATAAACAAAACTTAAAAGTAAGAAAATAGCTACAAGAATTATAATTGAAATGGGAATTGAAGATGAATTAAGAGTTGTACCATGAAGCTTGAATAATTGTAATTAAAGAGCCTTGAAGCTTTACTTCCAATAACACCCCAATAAAATGTTGATTAACCAAGAACAAGTAACCAAGAACTCCAAACTAAGAACATGAACAAGAAACCAATAACCTTGAATAACCAACTTTGAATTAATTGAAGAAAGATTGAATTACTACTAATGTATTTATCAAGAATTAACCACTTAATCAAATACAATTACTCTAGAGTGCAAAATGAGAGTTTCTAATAATCTTATACTAACTTCTAGCTATTTCTAACAAAATCTAACTTTTTCTAATAAAAACTAACTATCTAAACTGCTGAAAAACTCAAGTATATATAGTAGAGTTTAAACCCAAAGCAAGTGGGTAACATGAAGAAGAGAAAACTGAAGTGGCAGCAGGGGGTAGCGACCGCTACAAGAAGGGAGCGGGCGCTAGGCTAGGGTAACGGGCGCTCCTGTAGCATAGTAGGTGCTACACTATTACAGTAAGTGAATTGCCTGTTTTCCTATCTTCCTTTGTTTGAGGTAGTGGCTTAATTGTAAAAGTGAATTGCCAAGCACCTCTTTAGTCTTCCCACGTCGCTGGACCAATCTAGCGATATCGCTAGTAAAACTTGCGATATCATTAGAACCTTGAGCAAAAGCCGAAAGGATCTTGACAAAGGCTTTAAACTCAGATTAAATCGACCCAAATCTTCGCAAAGCATACTCCTCCTCTTATTTCTTGTAATGTCTTGATTTCCGAACCGGAAAAATCCTACAAAAATGCGATAAAACAAAAAATAGAGTAATACAAGGAATAATAAGCTAAAATATGTGGGAAAGGGAAAACAGAAAAAAAAAACTGTATAAACAAGGAAAAACTGAGAACGAAAAGAGAGAAAACTAGCTAAATTAACTAAGAAAACTACGAAAAATAAACACTACATCATTCCATCCTCCAAGTCTCCTTCATCGGTATAAACACCGCTGATTAAATAAGCCTTTCCTCCGAGGCCCCATAGCCAAAGCTTGTAGGACATCAAAATTCGGTTTATCGCGATGGACCTGTAGGTACGGTGAAATTGGTAATGTTAAAGTGTAACGGTAAGGCAAACCTACAAACATAAACAAATAGGGTATTGATTGTCGTTACCGTATCACGGAACCACTTTGGAATTCAACTTCAAATTTTTCTTGAATTGCTTCTCTATCCAAAGTCGGATGGGTTGAGAGAAGGTGGTCCTCAAACTTCCTACAAAATGGATGATTCCAACTCAATTACCCTAGAAATTAAACATAGTTGCTCACATGATATGAATATACATGTAACATTTTTCAAGTTACCTTTCGTAGTCACCAAAAATGCCGCAATTGGACAACACAAAAAAGTGTGCACGTTGGAGTTCTTTCTCATCTAGAAATCTTGTCTTCCCTTGATTTGTAACACGACCTGTGTCGACTGTGAATAGTTCTGGAACGTCATTGTTGTGTATGTCACTGTCAATATTAGGGTTAACATTCCGACCTAGATCTCTTGTTTTTGTGTCAAACTAGTAGTCAAAGTAATGGGAGCAAAAGTTTGCAACCTCTTCAGTTAGGTAAGCATTGCGTATTGAACCTTCAACATGGGCTTTATTCCCAATTTTCCATTTCAAGTGATTTAGGAACCTGAAATTAATATTAAACAACAATAATTATGTTTAACCAACTGGTTATATAAATGACAATATAATAATTATGTTTGAATTCTCTGGCTACAACCTTTCAAATGGATACACCCATCGATATTGAACATGTCCACACAACTAGGCTTCAAATGGCAAATGTATCGGTAAATGTTTCATTGAGTTGAAAAATGAACGAGGGAAAATCTTCTCTTGCTTGCAAATTATCTCCGCAATGTTTCTCTCCAATCGTTCCATGTCACTTACTGTAATAGTGTAGCAACATATATCTCGAAACAATTGACTTATCTTTGTGATTGCATTCCTTACATGAATGGGCAAAAATTCATTAAGAGCAATAGGAAACAACCATTCCATGAAGACATGACAATCATGACTTTTCGTTCCTACTAGTTTACAACCTTGCAAATCAACACATCTGTTCAAATTAGAAGCGTACCCATCAGGAAATCGCAACTGCTTCACCCACTCACACAAAACATTTCTTTGTGCTCTATCAAGAGTGTAAGGTGCCCTTGGCATGACATCTTTCCCTTGGTCGTCCTTCTGTACATGAAGCTGGGGACGTTTACAACGAGCCTAGATGTCTAATCTAGAGACGGCCATGTCTAAAGTTTTTCCCTTGACATCCATAATAGTTTGAATTAGTTGGTCAAAAAAGTTCTTCTCAATGTGCATCACATCTAGGTTATGGCTAACGACAAGATGTTTCCAATAAGGCAGCTCCCTAAATATGCTTTGATTTGCCCAACCTCTTTTGGTCTTTTTGACCTGTTTAAGTGCTTCGGGACCATCAGTTGCCTTTGGAAGGTCTTCGACACATTCCTAAAGCTCATCACCCGACATGATGTGTGGAGGATCGCCTTTCTCAACTCTATTCTTACAGAAAGTTGTCTTGCTTTTTCTGAAAGGGTGATCTGTAGATAGGAATTTCCTATGGCAATCAAACCAAGTTACCTTACCACTGTTGCTTAACCAAAATGCCTGGCTTTAATCCATGCAGTAAGGACAAGCTTTCTTACCGGCTGTAGACCACCCAGACATCATACCGTAAGCTGGAAAGTCACCAATGGTCCACAAGATGGCTGCTCGAAGATTGAAATTTTGTTTTGTTGAAATGTCGTACGTAGTTGCACCAATGTCCCACAACTGTTTCAACTCTTCAATTAATGGCTGCATGTAAACATCTAAGTTTCCCTTCGGGTTGTTTGGACCGGGAATAATCAACGAAAGGAACATAAACTCCCTTTTCATACACATGGAGGGAGGCAAGTTGTAAGGGTTAAAATAACAGGCCAGCAAGAATACTTACCGCCAAATTTACCATGAGGATCAAACCCATTCGTACACAACCCAAGCCGAACATTACGAGGTTCAGATGCAAATTCGTTAGAGCATCTATCTAATTGTTTCCAAGCGTCACTGTCGCTAGGGTATGCCATTCTGCCTTGCTGTCGAGGATTCTTTGCATGCCATGCCATTTCCTCTGCAACGTCCTTTGTTGCAAACATTCTTTGCAATCGAGGAGTAATGGGGAGGNATGGGGAGGTAAGTGAGAACATTCAAAGGCACATCGTTCCCTTTAGAAGTCTTCTTGTATCGGTCGCTGCCACAGACTGTACATGTAGAAGCGTTGGCATCCTCTTTCCAAAACAATATGCAACTGCTCGGGCATGCAACAATTTTTTGCACAGGCATCTCCAACCCCTGAACAATCTTCTTCACCTCGTAGAAGGTCTCGCCTATATAGGTGTTCTTTGGAGCCGACTCACTGAACAAAGAAGCAATAGCATCGACACACCTNTGACACACCTATGTGGCAAATTGTACTCGCATTTCAAGCTAGTGATTTTAGAGGCCATCTCTCACCTAGAAATTGAACTCCCTTAGACCCAAGGTTGCTTAGAAGCCTTAAGCATATCAAGGAACTGTTTGGCTTGAGCATTAGGTTCCTCCTCTACAGCTTGGGCCTGGTGATTACCCCCTTGATCTTGTTTATGTCGTAGAGCATCAAAAACCATGTCACGGTATTCATTGGATTTCCCTTCAGAGGAGTCAGGAAAGCCTTCTCCATGGTTCATCCACTCGTAGTAATGCAGGGTAAAACCCTTGTGATACAAATGCAGTTTAATCGTTTCTGGGTTATGGATACGTAAATTCTTGCATTTCACACAAGGACACCTAACTTCATTTGGGTTAGAAGTCTGTGGATGATCTTTACAATATTGAAGGAATTCATCAACTCCTTCTTGGAAAGCACGGTTNGGAAATCACGGTTTAAAGAGTACCCATCTAACCTATGATACATCCGACTACGATCCTTTCGTTTCAAGATGACAACTTCTACACAAGTCACAAATAGCCAACACTTTAGTGAAATATAATATTATTGTTAATGTCTAAGCATTGTCATTATTATGACAATTAGAGCACAACAGCAATTTGTTTAAATTCGTGAAATATTTTATATAATTCAACTACCTTTAACGAATGAAAAAGCAAATCCTTACATATTGATTAAACACAAACACTTCGAAACTCTAATCACTAATCACTACACATTCCGAAATTTTTAATTTTGTAGCAATTGTTTTTAAACCTGTTAAAAAGTCACAACAAAGCAAGCTTTAATAATAACTACAACACAAGGGACTTTTGTTGTTTTGGATCCTGTCCAACCCTTGTTTACTAAAAGATCAACACCAATCATTAGCACCTCAAATCCTGCTATATACATTAAGTTGTCATACTCAATGCATTGCAGTTGAGCAATACCTTTTCTAGTCTATTTGTCACTAAACAGCATAATTTAGATGTGACATGTCTATAACAGAAGTAGCTATAAACATGTGATCATTATTGTATCATACCATCATACAAAAGCGGACTGCATGGTTTCCAATTAGAGTTAAAGGTAAGATTGTTAATTGAATCTGAAAGCTTAATATAGAATACAAGTAGTAAAGTAGTCACCAAAATCATAGTCAGAAAGTCACAATTGCAATAAATGTAGTTTTACCTTCACAAGTTCACAACATTTTAATCACAGATCAAATAGGCCACAAAGGATACCTCAACAAAGCAAAAGAATTAAATTAAATCTTAATTCAAATAATTAAAAACACTGAAGACAATAAAGTCAACGCCCATAAAAAAAATCAATTAAACATAACACCCATATGCTGAATTTCCATCATCAACTTCAAAACAATAACAATTCACCTCAAATTTCCAAAAGGGTACCCTTAAATTACAGCAAAAAAAAAAACTCAATTAATCCTAAAAAACAACAATAACCTATTAACCCATGATATTTTGAAAAAAAAAAAAAAGAAAAAGAAAACCAGTATTTGTTGTTGCTGCCCTTCCTAAGATAACCATGGTAAAGCGCAGAACATACAGGATTTAAGAACCAACCAAATAGGAACCTGGAAAATGTACTAACCATATAAATAAAGATGTGATCATTGTCCTAGATTTAGAATCTACTCAAATTATAGGAAGTACAAGGACCTTATAAAAACCACAAGACGCAGAGGTTGACCATCTACAAGAGAAAAAAACTATTCAGGTTTAAATCATTCTTTCAAGATAAAATTGCTAGTCTCACTAACACTCATATGTATCTCGAAAGCAAGAACCTCAAAAACTCTTGACATCTTTAAGATGTACCAGATGCCTATCATTAAGAAACTCCAAAGATCATGAATGTAGCCTTCCGGCTCAACAACTAAATGAATTCACAAAGAACATAAGTTCCCGTATTTAAAAAGTTTAACAGACATTATTCTCAAGTCCCAACTCACAGTAGCAAAAAGCCTTCCCTGGTCGAAATCTACACTATATATCCAAATAGGTAACTAGGCAAACAATGTATTAGACACGAGCCGTCTTTTACCAGCTAGCTATAAACTAATGGCATCATCTCATCGAATCTTTCCTAGATAAGCAATCACCAAAGCTAAACACGATTCATGAAAATAAAACATTGCGAATATTTCAATTCATCAATGGTCAGCACACTAGTAAAGGTCTCTCATAGTCGCATCTCCAAAACTATATTTCCCTCCTTTATACAATGCAGGAAGAATATAACTAGAGTGCGCTAAATTCCTAGTTAAGCATCACCTCTCAATCCACCATAAGAGATCGTTTCACCTCACAATACCACATCTTCAGCACAACGTATTAAGGTCAAAATTAATCTAGGAAACAAGCTCAAATGTTAATATCAAACACCATAAGACTTAGGGTATCACTAAATCAGAACAAGTCTTGGACTGCAACCCCACGAAAATTCCTCTTGAATTATGAATTAAAAAGAAAAAAATAGATTTCGAAGAAGAACAAATTCAAAACACAAAATTAAAAAAAAATTCAAAACACAAAATCAAACAAATGCAGAAAAATACCTCAAACTGAAGAGAAGAAAGAAGAAGTCGGCGCCAAAGAAGAAGAACGACAAGGCGTCGAAGAAGAACAAGCCGGCGTCGAAGAAGAAGAACAAGAAAGCGTCAAAGAAGAAGAAGCTGGCGCCGAAGAAGAAGAACAAGAAGGCGTCGAAGAAGAAGAACTAGAAGGCGTCGAAGAAGAAGAAGGGAGTCGCCTGCGGCAACTATGGTGCTATGAGGGAGTGCATGAGGGAGTAAGGTTGAGTGTTGAGAGGGTGTTACATTTGAGTGTTGAGAGGGAGTTAGGGTTTATGTTCTTTCATTTTTTTTCTTTTAGGCGACGAATTCTCAAAACAACCTATTGGAACTGATTTTGTCGGGGTTTTGCGACGGAATTTCCGACGGAACCAATTCCGTCGCTATATTGCGAGGGAAAATCCATCGCAATTTTTTTTCCATCACAAACTCATTAAATTACATATAAAATTTTGTAGGAAAATTCCGACTGAAAATTCCGTCGCAATGATATTAATTGCGTCGGAATTTTACTCCGTGGCTAATAACCAGTTTTCTTGTAGTGTTTTAATTTAGTTTCGGTTTTCTTTATGTAGGAGGCTGTTAATTAGTCAACTTTTTGATGTTGTGGCGGAGCACCACTATATCACAAGGTACGTAAGTACTAAAGACAAACATAAGAATTAGAATTCATGCATGGATGATCCTTTATGTTATGAATTAGTGTTATGCTTTTTTGAATCAGGAATGGATGTGCATGACAAGTTTTATTAGAAGCATGATGTTATATTATGTTGACATCCCATGTTGATTAGCAAAATAAATTTTATAAAATTCAATTGGAATGTTATGATCAGTTTAATTTTGCCAATAGTTTATTCATAAGGGAAGGAAGTTATTTTTAAGTTGGTTACTTACTTAATCAACAAGAAAGGTAGTTGTGAATTTTTATTCACATGATTAAAAGGAGTTATGAGCAAATATTTTATACATGTTGCCACTCACAGTTCAATGTTTGGTCAAGGAGAAAGTAAATAATTAGCCACTCACAGTTAATGTGTGGTAAAGGAAGTTCTGTTTAATTGGAGGGCATACACGAGATTAATTTTGGATCACCTTAAATTGAAGATAATTATATGGCTTGCTTGATTTGATGCATTTCTTTATGTGATGTTGCATGTGAGTCATAACATTGTTAAACCGGTTAATCAGGTAAAGTGTAAGAGGATTTGCATCAAAACTCTTGGAATGTATTTACCTTGAGTATGAACAATAGGGAAGTCGTAAGGAACAGAGATCTATGACTTCTAATTGGAGTACAAGACGTGTTACTCTTTTATATTTATAAAGTGCTGGAATTCCGTCACTTATTGTGACATAGGTAATACCTTCTTGGAGTTTCTCCCAAGTTGGTGTCCAATGGGGCGATTTTAAAGGAAAGGAAACCTTTTTTATGCAGAAATCAAAGGTTTAAATGTAATAATTAATTTGGTGAGTCTATGCACGGGTAAAAGGTTGTGAAAGGTAAGTTGTGTGTATGATTTAATTTATGTTGTTTGTTGCATAGTCGTTAGTAGTTATGTATTCAGCTTTGCTGACTTTTTGTTTTGTGTGCATGACTTTGTCTTGGACTTGGCCTTACAATGACCCACTTGTTGGCGAGTAGTTGTCTAGAATAAGAAAAGCTATAGTTACAAGTGGGCATAAGTCATTTCATGCAGGGCTGGAGTGAGAGCGCTTGCTGTGTAGTTTTGTAGTTTTGAATTTTAATGCTAATGAAGTACTAACTTTTATTTGAATGATTCTTTATTTTCAAAGAATCTTGTTTTGGTTTTTAAGGGCCATTAAAATATCCCGAAGTGTAATAAAGTTTTAAGTAGATTTTGTTTTGGGATGTTGATTTGAATTTGATGTTGAGACTTCTTTTGAAGTTTATTTTTAAATTGGTTTTTGGTTTTAACACTTCTGCTGTAGCACTTTGATAAATGCCTTCCTGTTATCACAATGGCGTTAATACTTTGGTTTTTCCGTTATTAGGAGTTTTAATAACTATAATTCTTTAATAATAATAATATGTTTTCTGGAAAAATATAAAGTTGGAAGTTAGGAAATTCCAGGGTGTTACAAAGTGGTATCAGTGCTTAGATTTTGAAAAAATAAAATTTATTTTTGTGTTACCCTAAATTTAATTTTGGGAATAAGGAATTTCTTATTTTGGAATTTTTTGAAATGAAATTTTTTCTTAAAATAGTAATTTCCGAATATGGAAAGTTTTGAAAAATAAATTATGTGTGCTAGTATGCAAGGAATTCAGATATGTGTTATTGCTTTAATACTATGTGGTAAGCTTGGGTAGTAAGTTTGGGCATGTAGGATAGACTTTATTTATGTTCTTTCATGCATTAAAGTTCATGTTTTAAGGTGTTGCTTATGTGAATAGTTGTGTGTAAAGGAAATTGTATGTTAGCCACAAGACGCTTTTGTAGAATTGTTAGTTTTTTAATTTTTGTTTTGGGAAGGATTGTCCATTAATCTGAAGTGTTGTGTAGGATTTCGTATAGTATGCCTAGCAAAGACGCACAAATAGGAACCTTTGAGAAGAAAGACTATGAAAGTCCGCCCCAATATGTTTTGAAAATACGGATTTACTGTTGGTATATCAGTACTGTATTGAAGCTGCCACAATGGGACCAGCCCGACCATGTATCAGCCCTAATTTTTAAGTGATTGGTCGACCGTTAGCCCTATCTAAAAATCAAGGCAAATTTTAGCGATTTCCACTTTGTTGGAGGAGTTCCGAACTACTCTAAATATAAGGATGCAATTGGCCAATGGGGTTGTGATTGGAGATTCTTGGAAGGAAACATTGCTAGGAAAGAGAAGGAGTATCAGGAGATGAATGCAAGTGATGAGACCCCGCCCACACCAAGCCCAAATAGTCAAGGAAGTGAAGATATGATGGTGAAGGAGACTACTACTGGTTCAAGGACTAATGCGTCAAGGGACAGTTCGTGTTATGAAATCGAGAACCCGGATCTAGTAATTCTTGTGTATGTAAACTTGGTAACCGATTCTGAAGAGGATGAAGAAGAGTTAGATCCCGAGAAAGAAATGGAGGAAGAAATGGAAGTTGGTACAAAAGGTGATCCTGAATTCATAGCCAAGAAATATGTGATGTCAAGGAACAAGGACAATGTTAATTTTTAGAGATTTTGTTTAGATATAATTTAGTTATAATTGTTTAGTATATCTGATGTTTTGAATGTTGAACAATTTAGATTATTGTTTACATTAGTTTGAATAAGTGGCAGTGAGCCATAAGAAATGATAAGAGGAGTTAAGTAATAAATTTCATTCATGAAATAAAGCCTCAAGTATAATAGATCCAGGGGAATTATTTTTATTTCTTAAGTGCTTTATTCTTCTTTTAATGGTTGTGTAAACAATCAAAACAAAGTGAATCATTCGCTCTGAAAGAATGAAACTTATTTTTTGAGACAAAATGAGAAAGTGTTTTATGTTATAAATGTATGTTATTCTAACTTAGAGTTAGACATAATTTAATATAAAGGTCTTTTCCTCTACAGGAGAAATAGAATGGCTGAATGTAACAACAATTAGCTGAATGAAGTAGTGATGCAATTAGCTATTGTAGCTGAACAGTTAGCTGCCAGAGGAAATGGAAATGGTAGTGACAATACTGGGGAACTTTTCAAGAAGATTTCTCAAAGTAAGCCACCCACTTACCAAGAAGAGCACTATCCAACCATTCTAGAGGGATGGTTGAGAGTGTTTAATAAGTTGTTTGGGGAAATTGAGTGTCCAGAAGAGCTTAAGGTGAACCATGTTGTTTGCTATCTGACGGGAGAAGCTGATCTATGGTGGTCACAAAATGAGGCTGTAATTAGGGCTGAACAGGGTTTAATTGGGATATGTTTCAGGAGCTAATCCGTAATAAGTTCTATCTTGTGTTCCTTTTAGAAACAAAAGGCTGAGAAGTTTCTAGAGCTTAAGATGGGAAGTATGTCTGTCACTGAGTACTACTCCAAGTTCATAGAATTGTCTAGGTTTTCTCCCAAGGCCGTAGCAACTGAGAGGTTGAAGGCTAGTCATTTTGAAAGAGGGTTACCCTTAGGTCTTTAGTCATAATTAGCTGGGCAGATCTTTGAATATTTGGATTAGTTATATGGTAGAGCTGCACACCTATATGCCATAGACCAGAAGAAGAAGGAGGTATAAAAGGAAGGTGAGATGAGGGAGAAAAGGAAGGATGGTGGAGGAAACTTCAACCAACAATGGTGGATTTAAGAAACCTCGTTTTAACAACAATTTCTAGAGTGATAGGGGAAACTTTGGGAAGCCTACTTCTGGAAATGGGAATAGAGCTCAGATGGCTAGTCAAGGAGGGCGTGTGTACTTCTGCAAGAAGTGTCCTAAAAACCACCCAGAAAAGGATTGTGCAGGGAACCCAGTGACTTGTTGGTTGTGTAACAAACTTGGACACCGTGAGTATGAGTGCTTCTCTAAGAACAAAGGAAAGGAGGGACAAAATTCTCAAGCTAGGGGGAATTCAGCTGGGGGACAGCAAAAGGGCTTCCAAGGAAATATGGGAGGAAAGGCGACTCCTCAAGCCGAGAATAGGAATGGGAGTGGGAATGGAGGAGGACAGACTAAGATCTCAAACACTGGATAGGTGAATGTGATGGCTTGAAGTGAAGCTGATGCCAATAAGGATGTAATTACTAGTACTTTTTCTATTCACTCTCTTCCTCTTAAGGATTTTTCTGATTATGGTGCAACATATTCTTTTGTATCCACTAAGATTCTAGAAAAGCTAAAACCTGTGTTGGGAAAAGTAGATACAATAGATATGTCAATAGTGTTACTCTCGGGGCAAGAGGTATAGTGTTCAAAGAGATTTTAGGATGTTCCTATTGAAATTGAGGGAGTGGAGTTTAAGGCTAACCTAATCGAGTGTGATTTAGGTGACTTAGAATTGATTCTAGGGATGGATTGGTTGAATGAGCATAAGGCTAAGATTTTATGTTAGCCACAGAAGATCTCGTTAATGAATAAGGGTAAAAAGGTGAGCTATTGGAGGGTAGGAAGACCAAAACACAACAAAATAGTGTCAGTAATGAGGTTTGTTAGGTTTGTGAGCAAAGGCTTTCCCATTTACCTTTGTAGTGTGAGGGATGTGGAGCATGTTGAGAATGCCTGGACGTGTTTCCGAAAGAGATTCGGGGAGGCCTCCTAAACGACAGATTGACTTCTGTATAGACTTAGTCCCAGGAACAACACCTATTTCCAAAGCACCCTATAGGATGGCACCTGCAGAAATGAGTGAGTTAAAAGAGCAGTTACAAGAGTTGTTGGAAAAAGTTTACATTAGGCCTAGTGCTTCACCTTGGGGAGCACCGGTACTGTTTGTGAAGAAGAAAGATGGGAGTTTGAGGTTATGTATTGACTATATGGAGCTGAATAAGGTGACAATAATAAATAAGTATCCTTTACCAAGGATTGATGACTTATTTTATAAATTAAAAGGCGCTACTGTGTTTTCAAAGATTGATTTGAGGTTAGGATACTATCAATTGAGGATTGCTAATGAGGACATACCGAAAACGGCTTTTCGTATGAGATATGGGCACTATGAGTTCACTGTTATGCTTTTTGGGTTAACCAATGCACCTGCAATTCTCATGGATCTAATGAATAGGATTTTCCAACGATTTTTGGATAACTTTGTGGTTGTTTTCATTGATGACATCTTGGTGTACTCTAAGAGTAAAGAAGAACATGTGGAACATTTGAGAACAATCTTAATGAGATTAAGGGAGAATGAATTTTATGCTAAGTTCTCAAAATGTGACTTCAAGATGGAGAGAGTAGCATTCTTGGGACAACTTGTGTCAAAATAGGGAGTTGAAGTAGATCCAGCCAAGATTGAAGCTGTAAAGGAGTGGCATACACCTAAGAATGTAACGGGTGTACAGAGTTTCTTAGGGTTAGCAGGTTACTATAGGAGATTTGTGAAGGACATTTCAGGGATTGCTAAACCAATGACGTCGTTAATGTAAAAAGACTGTAAGTGTGAGTGGAGTAATAAGTGTGAAGAGGCATTTCAGACCTTAAAGGAGCGTTTGACTACAGCTCCAGTGCTTACTTTGCCAGATGGAAGTGACTCTTATGATGTGTATAGTGATGCTTCTACAAATGGTTTGGGATTTGTGTTAATGCAAAATAGAAAGGTGATTGCATATGCTTCAAGGCAATTGAAACCATACAAGGCAAACTACCCTACTCACGATCTTGAGTTAGCAGCAATCGTGTTTGCTTTAAAATCTTGGAGACATTACTTTTATGGGGTAAAGTGTAGGATATACACGGACCACAGGAGTTTAAAGTACTTCTTCACTTAGAAAGATTCAAACATGAGACAGAGGAGATGGCTTGAGTTGATCAAGGATTATCACCTAGATATCCAATACCATGAAGGGAAGGCCAATGTGGTGGCAGATGCTTTAAGCGGTAAAACAAAGCATGGAGTGAATACCTTGGTGGTTGCTAATGGACTATGTAAGAATATAGAGATATTAAGCTTAGAGATAGTGAAGGAGGGAGATTTAGAAGGAATTCTTTGTAATCTTAGTATCCAACCAACAATATTTGAGGAAATTAAGAAGAACCAGGAGGGGGATGTGAAATTGGACAGAATTAAGAAATTAAGAAGAACCATAGAATTGTGAGGATTTGAAACAAAGAATCATGGAGGAGGGTCACAATACCACGTATTCAGTGCATCCTGGAGCTGAGAAGCTATATAAGGATTTAAAGAAGATGTATTGGTGGCCTAGGATGAAAAGAGAAGTAGCTGAATTTGTGAGCAAGTGTCTTACTTGTCAAAAGGTGAAATTTGAACATAAGAGACCACAAGGAGAGATCCAACTACTTGACATACCAAGATGGAAATGGACTGCATATCAATGGACTTTGTGACTTGCTTGCCAAAGTCGAAGAATCAAATGATACCATATGGGTTGTGGTGGACAGGCTTACTAAGTCAGCGATGTTTATACCCATGAAAGAGACTTGGAAGATGGAACAACTTGCAAAGGCTTACATAAAACATGTTGTGAGGCTACATGGAGTTCCAAATGATATCGTGTCAGATAGGGATTCTAGGTTTCTTTGAAATTCTGGAAAAGTGTCCAGGAAAACTTTGGTACCACATTGAAGATGAGTATAGCTTTCCATCCAACAACTGATGAACAAACAGAGAAAACCATACAAACCTTAGAGGACATGCTAAGGGCTTGTTTGATGGATTTTCAAGGGAATTGGGGGGATCTCATAGATCTCATTGAGTTTTCATACAACAATAGCTACCATGCAAGTATTGGCATGACACCTTTTGAGGCTTTGTATGGAAGGAATTGTAGAAGCCCCTTGTGTTGGAATGATATAAGTGAGACAGTGATTCTAGGACCTCAATTTATTGAAGAAACCACGGATAAAATAAGGGTAATACAAGAAAAGATTTAGGCAGCACAAGATAGACAAAAGTCCTATGCAGACGAAAAACACCAAGAAGTTGTGTTTGAAGTCGGCAATAAGGTATTACTTAAGGTATCACAAATGAAAGGGGTAATGAGGTTCGGAAAGAAAGGAAAATTGAGCCCAAAATACATAGGACCCTATGACATCTTACAAAGGGTTGGAAAAGTAGCCTATAAGTTAGCATTACCAATGGAGTTGAGCAAGGTTCATAATGTCTTTCATGTGTCTCAACTAAGGAAGTATGTTCCAGATGTGTCACATGTGTTACAGCCTGAAACAATAGAGTTAGACCAAAGTTTGACCTAGGAAGAGAGGCCAATTAAGATCCTAGACAATAAAGTCAGGGACACTCATAGAAAAAGTGTCGAAATAGTAAAAGTGTTGTGGTCTAACCACGAAACCGAAGAAGCTACTTGGGAAGCTGAAGATATGATGAGAGAAAATATTCTAAATGTTCCCTTTTACTCTTCGAGTACGCGAAAATGTCATCAATAAAAACTACCAGAAACATATCCAAGAACTATTGAAAGCTCCTATTCATTAAGTCCATGAAAATTGTTGGCGCATTCGTTAACCCAAAAGGCATAACAGTAAACTCATAATGCTAATACCTCGTACGAAACGTCGTTTTTGGTATGTCCTCATTAGCAATTCTCAATTGATGGTATCCCGACTTTAAATCAATCGTTGAAAATACAGTAGCTCCTTTCAACTGATCAAACAAGTCCTCAATTCTCGGTAAAAGGTACATGATCCTGATCGTCACCTTATTCAACTCCCTATAGTCTATACACAACCTCAAACTCCCATCTTTCTTCTTCACAAACAGTACCGGTGCTCCCAAAGGTGAAGCACTACGCCTAATGTAAACTTTTTCCAACAACTCTTGTAACTGCTCTTTTAACTCACTCATTTCTGCAGGTGCTATCCTATAGGGTGCTTTGGAAATAGGTGTTGTTCCTGGGACTAAGTCTATACAGAAGTCAACCTGTCGTTTAGGAGGCCTCCCTGGAATCTCTTTCGGAAACACGTCCAGGCAGTCTCAACATGCTCCACATCCCTCACACTACAAAGTTAAATGGGAAAGCCTTTGCTCACAAACCTAACAAACCTCATTACTGACACTATTTTGTTGTGTTTTGGTCTTCCGACTCTCCAATAGCTCACCTTTTTACCCTTATTCATTAACGAGATCTTCTGTGGCTCACATAGAATCTTAGCCTTATGCTCACTCAACCAATCCATCCCTAGAATCACTTCTAATTCATCTAAATCAAACTCGATTAGGTTAGCCTCAAACTCCACTCCCTCAATTTCAATAGGAACATCCTGAAATCTCTTTGAACACTATACCTCTTGTCCCGAGTGTAACACTATTGACATATCTATTGTATCTACTTTTCCCAACACAGGTTTTAGCTTTTCTAGAATCTTTGTGGATACAAAAGAATATGTTGCACCATAATCAAGAGAGTGAATAGAAAAACTACTAGTAATTACATCCTTATTGGCATCAGCTTCACTTCGAGCCATCACATTCCCCTTTCAAGTGTTTGAGATCTTAGTCTGTCCTCCTCCATTTCCGCAAGTATCATCCTATATGGTGCTTTGGAAATAGGTGTTGTTCCTGGAACCTGGTTTAATGGTAAAATCGAATTCTTACTTCGGAGGCATTCCCTGAATATCCTTTTGAAACACGTCCAGGAACTCTCTCACTACCTCAATGTCCTCGGGTTCAGCTGTCTTAACATGATCTGCATCCCTCACACTACAAAACCTCTCTTCACAAACCTAGAAAACCTCATTACCGACACTATTTTATTGTGTTTTGGCCTTACTGCCCTCCAACAGCTCACTTTCTTACCCTTATTAACTAGTGAGATTTTCTGTGGCCCACACAAAATCTTAGCCTTATGCTCACTCAACCAATCCATCCCTAGTATCACTTCTAAATCACCCAAATCAAACTCAATTAGTTTAGCCTTAAACTCCACTCCCTCAATTTCAATTGCAACATCCAAAAATCTCATTGAACACTGTACTTCTTGTCCTGATAGTAACACTATCGACATATCTACTGTATCTATTTTTCCCAACACAGGCATTAACTTTTCAAAAATCTTAGTGGACACAAAAGAATATGTTGAGCCAGAATCAAATAAATCTTTAACAGGAAGATAATGAATAGAGAAAGTACCAGTAATAACATCCTTACTAGCATCAGCTTCACTTCGAGCCATCACATTCAGCTTTCCAGTATTCGAGGTCTTAGTATGACCTCCTCCATTTCCACTTCCATTCCTATTTCTGGCTTGATGCATTGCCTTTCCTCCCATGTTTCCTTGGAAACCCTTCTGCTTTCCCCCAGTTGAGTTCCCTTTTAATTGAGAACCTTGTCCTTCCTTTCCCTTGTTCTTGGAGAAGCACTAATACTCACGGCTTCCAAGATTGTCACACAACTGATAAGTCACCGGGTTCCCAGCATAGTCCTTTCCTGGGTGATTATTAGGGAACTTCTTGCAAAAGTACACACGGCCTCTTTGATTAGCCATCTGAGCCCTATTCCCATTTCCATTAGTAGGCTTCCCAAAGTTTCCCCTATTGCCTTGGAAGTTATTGTTGAAACGAGGCTTCTTAAATCCACCGTGACTCCCTTGTTGGTTAAAGTTTCCTCCATCATCCTTTCTTTTCTCCCTCGTCTCACCTACTTTCAACATCTCCTTCTTCTTCTGGTCTAAGGCATATAGATGTGCAGCTCTACCATATAAGTCATCCAAGGACTCAAAGACTTGCCCAGCTAAACGCAACTGGATGTGGCTAACCCTCTCTCAAAAAGACTAGCCTTCAACTTTTTGGTTGCCACAACCTCCTTAGCAAACCTAGACAACTCTATGAACTTAGAATAATAATCAGTAACAAACATACTCCCCATCTTAAGCTCTAGAAACTCATCAGCTTTTTGTTTCTAAAGGAACACAAGATAAAACTTATTGCGAATCTGTTCCTGAAACACAGCCCAATAAAACCCTGGCAAAGCCCTAATCATAGCTTCATTCTGTGACCACTAAAGATCAGCTTCACCTCTCAAATAGTAAACTGCATGGTTCACCTTAAACTCTGCTGGACACTCAACCGTCCCAAATAGCATGTTAAATTATCTCAACCATCCCTCTAAAACAGTTTGATTCAGTTCTCCTTGGTAAGTGGCTGGCTCACTTTGAGCAATCTTCTTGAAAAGCTCCCCTGCATGGTCATTACCATTACCATTACCATTACCATTTCCTCTAGCAGCTAATTGTTCGGCTACAGTAGCTAATTGTCTCACTACATCATTCAGCTGATTGTTGTTATGTTCAGCCATCTAATTTCTCCTGTAGACCTTTATATTAAATTATGTCTAAATCTAAGTTAGAACAACATATATTTATAACAGAACATAACAACATTTTCTCAATTCGTTTGACAAAAGAAGTTCTCATTATTTTATAGCGTATGATTCACTTAATTTTGATTGTTTACACAACCATTGAAAAAGAATAAAGCTCATATTAATAAATAAAAATAATTCTCTTAGTTTTACTCAACCTGAGGCTTTATTTCTAAAAGAACTGACTCATTTATTATTTCATTCTCATAAGAATTCTTATTGGTTAATTCCTCCTAAAATTTCCTTATGGCTCACTGCCACTTATTCACAAAGAAAAACATCAATCTAAAATGTCCAATATTCTAAACAATACTAAACAACATTAACTAACTCATATCTATAACAAAACTTCTAAACATTCACATTATCCTTCTTGTCCTTCGACATCACATATTTCTTAGGTATAAATAAACTCGGGATCGTCTTTAACATCATCTTCCATGTCCTCCTAAATATCTTCATCCATAACTTCTTAAGCGGCAAGCTCTTCTTCTTCCTCAGAATCAGACACTAGATCCACATACACTGGAATTTACTGGATTTGGATTCTCAATTTCTTAGCACGAACTGTCCTTCGATATATAGCTTCAAGAACTAGAAGTAGCTTCTTTTTCTCTCATATCATCATCCTCCATATCATTTGGGACTAGTGTTGGTGGGGTCTCCTCACTTGCATTGGACTACTGAAATTCTTGCTCCTTTCTTGCAATATAACCTTCCAAATATCTCCAATCACAACCCCATTGACCATTTGGATCCTTGCACTTGGTGTAGTTTGGAGGTCCTCCAACAAAATGGAAGTTAGTGAACTTTTCCTTAATCTCCAAGTAGGGTGGACGATTTGGCAAACAACTAGCAATTGAAGTAGACACATGATCGGGTGGGTCCCACTGTGGTAGCTTCAATACTGTACTCATGTACCAACAATAGAATCGAATCTTCCAAACATATTGGGGTGGACTCTCATAGTCCTTCTTTTCCAATGTTCCCATGATTTTCTTTCCAAGGCATGTTACCCACCGTCCTGCACGACACTTAAAACTAATGAGCCATCCTTCGCACAACAAAACCAAGCTAACAATTCTAAAACAAAAAGGTATGGTGGCTAACATACAATTTCTTCTACACATAACTATCAACATAAGCAACATATGAAAGCATGTAATTAAATGCATGAAAGGCAGAAATAAAGTCTGTCTTACATGCCCAAACTTCCTACCCAACCTCACCACATGATATTAAAGCAATAAAACATAATACATACCTGAATTCCTTACATACCTGCACATGTAAATGATTTTAAAACATTTATTTTTCAATACTTTATATTTTCGGAAATTACTATTTTTAGAAAATTTCCATTCCAGTGACTTTCCAAAATAAGAAACTCCTCTTTCCCAATATAAAACTTAGGGTACCCCTTAAGTAAAAAAAATTTCGAAAATAAGCTCTAATACCATTTCGTAATACCTTAGAAATTCCTAACTTCCTTCTCTAATTTTTCCCTAAAACAAATTATAAATAATAAAGAATAGTAATTATTAAAACTCCTGAATAGCTAAGAAAAACAAAAGCATTACCGTCACGTGATAACGGCTAAGGCATTGATAAGTTCATATTTTAGGAACTTTATTATATCATTTTAATACTACTTTGCAGTATAAATTGTGTGTTTATATAGATTTTAATGTCTTGTTATGAGTTTTTCTATTTAAGCTTAATGGATCAATATTAATTAATAGTACCCTAATATGCTTGTGTTATGGAATATTTGGAAAAGAAAATTAAAATGTCTATCTTTATTCTATTTACAGGTTATTGTTGCTAGTGCAAGGAAATCAAATACAACTATGGCCCATAATACAAGATGAAATATAATAATAAAGATAATGGGTATAGATTCCTAAAAACCCATGAAACTTCAAGAAAAGACTTACGGGCTGCAACATCCATAAGAAAAAAAAAATAGAATAATGGGTTGAAAAACCCATTATCCCAGAAAGCCCCGTATACTTTTCCTAATACAACAGCAGCGGCAAAAACAAGAAGGGAAAAAAAAACCCTCAAAGAAAAACGAGGGTAAAAGGAGAACCCTCACAGAAGAACGACGGGGGGAAAAAGGGGACAAGAGACTACGGAGCACGGAGGAAGGCAGCAGCGAGGACGATTTTGAGCAGTACATAACGAAACAGGGGAATTCGAGCAGCAACAGCAGCACATTGACGGAGGAGAAGCAACGAAGCAGATAGCTAGCAATTGAGCGGGAGTCCACTGAGTTTTCTTCTATCAACTTGTTTAATTCTGTCCTATTGCTTGATTTTGATTAATTACTATGTCAAGTATTAATTTTTCATTCTCAAACGATTTGGGTGTTTTCTTAATCTCCATGTCTGGCTAATTTCCTTTGTTCTAGGGTAGGGATGTAGTCTCTTATTTTCTATACATGATTTAAATTATATTGTTTGGGTTTAATTTATATGATTGCAATTTAATAATCTTGTTTTAATTCGTACTCTTAATCTGGCCAATTAATTGTATGTTTAAGGTATTGTATTATTAGCGGGAGTGAACGTTCAATACTAGTTCGTGGGATTATTAAACGTCAAGTAGTATAATTTTAGGAATAGTTATACACTTGGGGTGGTCTTATTGAATTCCTATTCTTAATGAGTTTATTTCAACTCATTGTGATCACGAGAGTAGACATAATATTGATTTAAATATACGTTTTCTACCTTGGGAGAGGAGATAACATACTATTGGTAATTCGATCATTGTTATGTCATATTTATTCAACCCGACGATTAATTTAATATCATTATAGAGAGTAATTGGTGAAACCCGAAACCTAGAACTATTTCTCTTACTTGTTTATCGATTTTACTAGTTTGCGATTTTTATTATTTATATTTTTAGTATTACTCTTCTATTGATTTTCGTCGTCTAAATAATATTTTGGTTTCTTAATTTGGTACTTGAATAGACCTCCTTGTGGATACGATACTTTGCTCACCCTATATTTACAGTACCTGACCCGTACACTTGCGGTAGATTTAGGCCCGACCAAGTTTTTGGCGCCGTTGCCGGGGAGGCAATAATCAATATCATACCATAGAAATTGTCGTATTAATTTAGACATTATCTTTATTTCTGCAATTTTTTTAGCTTAGTACCATCTGTTTATTTTTTTTTTTTTGTTATTCTTATTGGTTTATGCCACGTACTAATCGTTCTTTAATTCCTTTTGATCCAGAAATAGAAAGAACGTGTCGTGCATTAAGGAGACAACAAAGGTTGGAGGAAGAATTGTTTGTTCCTAACTTGGAGTTACTTTTCTCAGAATCTGAAAATATGGTAGAACCAACAGCAAAGACATTGCGTGAGTATGGAATGCCCGATGCTAGTTCCACCTCTACAAGTATAGTAAGACCTACTGTCCAAGCTAATAATTTTGAACTTAAGCCTGCATTAATTCATATTGTTCAACAAGATCAATTTGGTGGATCATTTGATGAATGTCCTTTAGAACATTTAACTAATTTTCTTGAAAAATGTGATACCATTAAAATAAATGGGGTAAGTGAAGATGCTATTAGACTTAGATTGTTTCCATTTTCACTAAAGGATAAAGCAAAGAAATGGTTAACTTCTAAATCTGCTAATCCTTTTACTACTTGGACTTCTTTATCACAAGCTTTTTCTAATAGATTTTACCCGCATTCTAAAACTGCTAAATTGCGTAATGATATCACTAATTTCACTCAAAATGATCTAGAATCATTATATGAAACATGGGAAAGGTTTAAAGATTTGCAACATCAATGTCCTCACCATGGAATACCTGATTGGTTACTTGTGCAAACTTTTTATAATGGCTTAAATCATTCTATTAGAAGTACTATAGATGCTGCAGCAGGTGGTGCTTTAATGGGTAAAACGACTGAGGAGGCCAATAAGTTATTAGAAGAACTTGCTTTTAATAATTATGGTTATTCTAGTGAGAGATCCATTGCTAAAAAGAATACGGGAATGTATAATGTGGATGGTATTGACATGTTAAATGCTAAAGTTGATAATTTAACTAAGATTTTCAATAAAATGAGTAATGTCAGTCATGTCAATCATGTTTCTAGTCCTGTTATTTCTTGTGATTATTGTGGGGGTGCGCATGCAAATAATGATTGTTTTAATGTTGAACAAGCTCAATTTGTCTCTAATTATAACCGATCACAAAATGACCCCTACTCTAATACTTATAATCCTGGCTGGAGAAACCATCCTAATTTCTCATATAGAGATCAAGGAAACCAAGCTAATAACTTGAGACCATCAAATCCACCTGGTTTTCCCCCAAGACAACAACAACCACAACAAGAGAGCAAACCATCATGGGAATTAGCTATTGAAAAACTTGCTAATGCTACTTCTGAAAGAATTGTAAAATTGGAAAATAAAGTTGATCAATTAGCTAATTCGAATAAAAATGTGGAAGTTCAGTTAGGCCAATTAGCTAATGCTATTAATTCTAGAAATCAAGGAAGTCTACCTAGTAACACCGAGGTTAACCCTAAAGAGCAATGCAAAGCTGTAACCTTAAGAAGTGGTAAAAACCTTGATGACTTAACTACTGAGACTAAGGCTAAACAGGTAATAATTGATAATGATGTAATTGAACCTGAAAAGCAAGTAGAAGAAGAGACTGTTGTTTCTAATCCTACTCCTATTCCTGTTAAACCTTATGTACCTCCAATTCCTTTTCCTCAAAGGCTTAAACAAGATAAAGTGGACCATCAATTTGAAAAGTTTCTGAAAATGTTTAAGCAATTGCAAGTTAATATTCCTTTTGCTGATGCCTTAATGCAAATTCCTTCTTATTCTAAATTTCTTAAGGAGATCATGTCTAAAAAGAGGAAATTGGAAGAATATGAAACTATTGCTTTAAGTGAAGAATGTAGTGCAGTGATTCAAAAAAAGCTTCCACCTAAATTGAAAGATCCTGGCAGTTTTTCTATACCTTGTACTATTGGTGATATTAATTTCTCTAAAGCTTTATGTGATTTAGGTGCAAGTGTCTCACTGATGCCATTGTCTATCTACAAGAAGCTAGGCTTAAATGATTTAAAACACACTACTGTTTCTTTACAACTTGCTGATAGATCTGTTAAATATCCTTTAGGAGTAGTGGAAAATGTTTTGATGAAAGTTGATAAATTTATTATACCTGTTGATTTCATTATTCTTGATATGGATGAAGATGTCGATGTTCCCATAATACTTGGGAGACCATTTTTAGCTACTGCTGGTACTGTAATTGATGTTAAAAATGGTAAGTTAACTTTTAAAATTGGTGAAGAAGAGGTACAATTTAATTTGTTTCAATCTGCCAAATACCCTTCTTTTACTGATCATGTTTTTAGAGTTGATGTGCTTGATGAATTAGATAGGGAAAATATTGATTTGATCTCTAAAGATACTCTTGAAGTTTGTCTAACAAGTGCAGGTCAATTCCAAGATAATGACGTTGATGTATTAGAAATGGCAAAAGCTTTAGAGGCATGTCCATCGTGGAAGAAAAGAGGTAATGGTTTTGAAAAACTTGAAAAAGGTAACCCTCTTCCTCCTCCTTCTAGTGTGCAAGCACCCACTTTAGAATTAAAGCCTTTGCCATCACATCTTAAATATGCTTTTCTGGGTGAAAATGATACCTTACCTGTGATTGTAAATGCTTCCTTATCTGATAATCAATTAGATAAACTTTTACGTGTCTTAAGGGAAAAAAAGAAAGCAATTGGTTGGACTATTTCTGATCTTAATGGGATAAGTCCATCTATTTGTATGCATAAGATTCTAATGGAAGAAAATTATAAACCTGTAATACAAAATCAAAGAAGACTAAACCCTAACATGCAGGAAGTAGTTAGGAAAGAGGTTTTAAAATGGTTAGATGCAGGAATAATTTATCCCATTTCTGATAGTCCTTGGATTAGTCCAGTACAAGTGGTACCTAAAAAAGGTGGAATGACTGTTGTGCCTAATGATAATAATGAATTAATTCCCACAAGAACAGTGACTGGTTGGAGAGTTTGTATTGATTATAGGAAACTTAATAGTGCAACTCGTAAAGATCATTTTCCTTTGCCATTCTTAGATCAAATGTTAGAGAGAGTCGCTGGTCATGATTATTATTGTTTTCTTGATGGCTATTCTGGTTTTAATCAAATTCCTGTTGCTCCTGATGATCAGGAGAAAACTACATTTACCTGTCCTTATGGTACATTTGCTTTTCGTCGAATGCCTTTTGGTTTATGCAATGCCCCTGCAACTTTTCAGCGTTGTATGATGTCTATTTTTTCTGATTATATAGAAAAGATTATGGAAGTGTTTATGGATGATTTTTCAGTTTTTGAGTCATCTTTTGATAATTGTCTAGTTAATCTTTCTCTTGCTTTGCAACGTTGTGAAGAAACTAATTTGGTTTTAAATTGGGAAAAGTGTCATGTTATGGTGCAAGAGGGTATAGTGCTTGGGCATAAGATTTCTTTAAATGGCATTGAAGTAGATCGAGCAAAAATAGAAGTCATTGAAAAACTCCCACCTCCCATTAATGTCAAGGGAATTAGAAGTTTCCTAGGTCATGCGGGTTTTTATAGGCGTTTTATTAAAGATTTTTCTAAGATTTCTAAACCCTTATGTGATTTGTTGAATAAAGATGCTCCCTTTGTTTTAATTCTGATTGCTTGCATGCCTTTGAAAAATTAAAACAAGCATTGACTTCAGCACCTATTGTAATAGCTCCTGATTGGAATTTACCTTTTGAATTAATGTGTGATGCAAGTAATTATGCTGTTGGTGCTGTTTTAGGACAAAGAAAAGATAAAAAGTTGCATGTAATTTATTATGCTAGCAAAATGCTTAATGATGCCCAATTAAATTACACAACTACTGAAAAGGAATTGCTTGCTGTTGTATTTGCCATGGATAAATTCCGATCCTACCTTATAGGGTCTAAAGTAATTGTTTACACTGATCACTCTGCCTTGAAATACTTGTTGAGTAAAAAGGATGCTAAGCCTAGGTTAATTCGTTGGATTCTTATATTACAAGATTTTAACCTAGAAATCAAAGATAAAAAAGGTATTGAAAATCCAGTTGCTGATCACTTATCTAGGTTGGTTATTGATAGTAATTCTGAAACTCTTATTGATGAAACTTTTCCCGATGAACAATTATTTGCTATTAGTAGTCTCCCTTGGTATGCCGATTTAGTAAACTATTTGGTAAGTGGTATCATTCCCTCTAACTTAAGTTATCAACAAAGAAACAAATTTTTATGGGATGCTAAACATTATTTTTGGGAAGAACCTTTGTTTTATAAATTTTGTGCTGATAGTCTAATTAGAAGATGTGTGCCTGAAGAAGAATTTCATAATATTTTGTTTCATTGTCATTCTTTAGAGTGTGGTGGTCATTTTAGTACTAATAAGACTATTTCTAAAGTCTGGCAATCTGGTTTTTATTGGCCCACAATGTATAAAGATGCTAAAGACTATGTTAGCAAATGTGATAGATGTCAACGAGTAGGTAATATTTCCAAAAGAAATGAGANGAAAGAAATGAGACGCCTATGAATATAATGCTTGAAGTTGAGCTGTTTGATGTCTGGGGAATTGATTTTATGGGTCCCTTCCCCTCTTCCCAAAATAATAAATATATTCTTGTTGCAGTTGACTATGTTTCCAAATGGGTGGAAGCCATTGCTACTCACACTGATGATTCAAAAGTTGTTATGAAATTTCTCAAAAAGAATATATTCTCTAGATTTGGTGTTCCCAGGGCAATCTTAAGTGATGGAGGTTCTCATTTTTGTAATAGACCACTCGATTCTCTGTTAAGAAAGTATGGGGTAAAACATAAAGTTGCTTTAGCTTATCATCCCCAAACTAATGGTCAAGTAGAGCTTGCTAATAGAGAGTTAAAGCAAATTCTAGAGAAAACTGTGAATATTTCTAGGAAGGATTGGGCTAACAAGATTGATGATTCATTATGGGCTTATAGGACAGCCTTTAAAACACCTTTAGGCATGTCTCCCTATAGGCTAGTTTATGGAAAGTCTTGCCATCTTCCAGTAGAAATAGAGCACAAGGCATTCTGGGCTATAAAAGAATTAAATATGAACCTTAAGACTGCTGGGGCAAAGAGATTGTTACAATTGAGTGAATTAGAAGAGTTTAGATTAGATGCTTATGAGAGTGCTAAAACTTATAAAGAGAAAACAAAACTTTGGCACGATAAGCACATTAACCACAAGACTTTTGAAGTGGGACCGAAAGTTTTACTCTTTAACTCACGTTTGAAATTGTTTCCAGGAAAGTTACGATCTAGATGGTCTGGCCCATTTACTGTTGTGAAGGTTTATCCATATGGTGCAGTTGAAATACAAGGAAATTCTGATATTTTCAAGGTGAACGGCCAGCGACTTAAACCATACTTGGTTGATGAGATGGTGCCTACGGGAGTAACCTACTCCTTAGAAGAACCTATTGAAAAATAAGAGCATAATAGTCAGGCTCGTGACTTAAAACACGCGCTACTTGGGAGGCAACCCAAGCTCTTTTCCTTCTTCTTTATTTTTATTTTCTTTCTCACTTTATTTTATTATTGTTTTTATTTTTATTTTCTTGTCTATTTATTTGTTTGTTTTCTTGTAGGATAGAAAATAAACTAGTGACCTTGCAGAATTAACAATAAGAAGAAGAAATTCACTTTTCAGCTGGTTATAGTTGCTGTCCATTTCAGCCTAATATGTGGCCTGATTTACTGAAGAAACAAGCTGGAAATTTAACCTATCAGGTTGTCTCTTTCCATGCCTTTTATTTCCTTTAAGTTTTTATGCTTGGTTATTTTCAACTACTATATGCCTTTAATCTATGCTCTTAACATTGAGGACAATGTTAAACTTTAAGTGTGGGGGAGGGGTAAACAAATTGCTGAAATGGGTGTGCTGAAATGGGTGTGTTCGTTTGCTTTATATTTGGTTTTCTTTGTGTTGCCATGTATGAAGCATGGCTGGGATTTTATGCAGGTTTTCTATGAGTTTAAAATCTGATTTATGCCTATTTAAGGGGAAGTGCTGCCCAATTTTCTACAGAATTTAGCTAAAAAAAGAAAAAATTTGTTTTGATTGTCACTAATTGACTTGTAATGGAACACTAAAATAAAGTGCATGATACATAAAGATAGCATAAATCCCTCATTGGCATTGTTTGTGGTAAGATGGATTGCTTTTTCCCTTATGCGAAGAAACCCGAAAGGAGGGCCACGAACCTCGTAAGACTCAATTATCTAATTAATTATCCTCCTTCTTGATTGCTTAAATTGAGACTTGCATTTTAGCTTCCCGAGAAAAAAAAAAGAATAAAAGTGTATGAGACATGATAAAGGCAATTTTTTTTTTCATTTCATGATTAGAACTTTCAGAAATTAGGCTTATTTATTCTTTTACAATAATTTTCCCTTTTGCTCAGCCCATTTGTGCCTCATCATCCTATTTTTGGCTAACCTCATATTACAAGCTTATGGCCTTAACCTATGCCTTGCTAAATGGAGCATAGTTATTACACAAGTTCAATTGTAAGCTTTATATCATTAAAGGGGAAAGGTTTTGTAATTGAAAAAAAAAAAGTGTTAAAAGGGCAAGTGTTCCAATGTCTTTGATATGAACATGTCTCATATTGCGTCTCCTATCGAGTGCTTAGTATCGTGCCTCAGAAACATGAATGCTAAGTGAGTGATGGACCGCATGATTTTGAGATTGCTCACACTTTACAAAAAAAAAATGAAATAAGGGTTATCGTTTATACATATAAGTATGGTTGGTGGTACATAAGTGTTTAGTGGGAGTTAAATATGATCTTCACTTCGAAAGGTTATGTGTTTTCATTGTTTACTTGCTCCTTTAGCTTGGCAATATTACCACCACATTCCCAAATATTTCCACACCCTTAAACCTAGCCCCATTACAACCATATAAAAGTCCTTTTGATCTATATGCACTATTGTTCAAATAAAAGATGAAGGGTCAGATTTAGTGCAAGTCTTGACGAGGGTCATCAAATGGAAGAGAGGCATGAGCTAAAATGGTTGAGCATCCATAGGGTGGAATCAATTTGGGGGAAAGAAGCGGTAAGAATGGTTGGTTAATGAGGGTGCTAAATCTTGTTTTGTATCGTAATATCATATTTTGATCCATTCTTGTTGATTGTGATAATATATTTTAATTGGATGAATTTTGAGATTTGTTATATGGTTTGTCATAATTATTTGCTCGAGGACTAGCAAATCTCTAGTGTGGGGGAGTTGATAAGTTCATATTTTATGAACTTTATTATATCATTTTAATACTACTTTGGAGTATAAATTATGTGTTTATATAGATTTTAATGTCTTATTATGAGTTTTTCTATTTAAGCTTAATGGATCAATATTAATTAATAGTACCCTAATATGCTTGTGTTATGGAATATTTGGAAAAGAAAATTAAAATGTCTATCTTTATTCTATTTACAGGTTATTGTTGCTAGTGCAAGGAAATAAAATACAACTATGGCCCATAATACAAGATGAAGTATAATAATAAAGATAATGGGTATATAGAAGATTTCCCTAAAACCCATGCCCTTCAAAAAAGACTTAACGGGCTTCAACTCCATCAAGAAAAAAAAAAGAAATAGAAGTAATGGTTGAAAAAACCACAGTATCTCAAACAGAAGCCCCCATAACTGTTTCCTAATAAACAGACAGGCCGAAAAAGAAAGAAGAAGAAGGGAAAAAAACCCTCACAGAAAAAAACGAGTCTTATTGTGTCAGTCATACATACTCAGCTATGATTTCGACATTAAGCTACAAACTAACATTCTGGTTCATAATTCAATTGTAATTAACTAACATTATTCAAATTTAATTCCTATCAGTTAATTAATTGATTAAACATAACTAGTTCCATGGATTACCCTAAACGGCTAAACCTAGAAAAATAACGTACCCGCCACTTGATATTAAAAACTCAAAGACAACGAATCAATCATAATGTACATTCAATGATATGAATATAACCAAACAAAATAAAACAATTTAATAAACATAAAACAACATACAACTAATTAACATAATCAATCTACTAATTAAATTAAATAACTGAAACCACAAAGACAATTAGAGATAAACATAGAAAAAGATGCCAGACATGAATCCGGTACCTAAAATATGAATTTATTGAATTGTAATGAAAATCTCCCACAAAGTAAAACAAATTAAGTCAATTTAGAGAAGAATGTAATTTACAGGAGAGCTAACTGAGATCTCCTATTAAGGAAAATAATTGAACAAAATTTGAAGTCAGAGCCCTAGGATCCTGTGCTCTTAGCAAACAGGTTCTCGTGGGTGTTTATATTTATTAAAAAACTGAAGGAAAAGACATCAATTAGCAAAAAGGCCAAAACAACCAACCTACGCCCGTCGAGAAACAACGTCCCTTTGACCCCTGTGCGCACCTCAGCAACCTTTCTTT
>PYUH01000262.1:1827206-1912415 GCA_016808085.1 Suaeda aralocaspica | reverse complement strand
GGAATTCGAGCAGCAACAGCAGCACATTGACGGAGGAGAAGCAACGAAGCAGATAGCTAGCAATTGAGCGGGAGTCCACTGAGTTTTCTTCTCTCAACATGTTTAATTCTGTCCTATTGCTTGATTTTGATTAATTACTATGTCAAGTATTAATTTTTCACTCTCAAACGATTTGGGTGTTTTCAACCCGACGATTAATTTAATATCATTATAGAGAGTAATTGGTGAAACCCGAAACCTAGAACTATTTCTCTTACTTGTTTATCGATTTTACTAGTTTGCGATTTTTATTATTTATATTTTTAGTATTACTCTTCTATTGATTTTCGTCGTCTAAATAATATTTTAGTTTGTTAATTTGGTACTTGAATAGACCTCCTTGTGGATACGATACCTTGCTCACCCTATATTTACAGTACCTGACCCGTACACTTGCGGTAGAATTAGGCCCGACCAGGCATCTATCAAAGCACTACAGCGGAAGTCTTTAAAATCAAAACCAATTTAATATACGAACTATAAAATAATCCCAAAACTAAAATCAAACAAAAACCAACTTAAAACTTTATTACACTTCGGAACCATATTAATGGCTCTTCAAACCAAAAACTTTAAAATTCGGAAATAAAAACATCAACTAATAATAATTAAGTAAAATCAAAAACAACTAAGCTAAGAACTATGAAGAATAAAAATACAAGCACTCTCACTCCGGCCCAGCATGCATGACTTATGCCTATTTGTACCTGTAGCTTTCTCGATCTTATTCTAGACAACTACTCGCTAAAAAGTGGGTCTTCATAGGGCCAAGTCCAAGACAAAGCCATGCACACTAAACAAACAGTCAATAAAGCTGAGAACATAACTACTAAATACTATGCAGCAAGATCAAAATAAAATAAAATAAAAGTAAAACATACATACATCTTACCGTTCACAACTCCTTACCTGTGCATAGACTCAACTTAAACAAATTGTTTATATAATTAAATTTGGATTTTGCATTGAACGGGTTTCCTTTCCTTTACAATCACCCTATTGAGCACCAACTTGGGAGCAACTCCAATAACGTATTACTTATGTCACATAAAGTGACGGAATTCTAGCGCATTAAAAATATAAAAGAGTACAACGTCTTGTACCCCAATTAGAAGTCATAGATCACTGTTCCATACGACTCCCCCCATTGTTCATATTCAAGGTGTATATGTTCCAAGAGTTTTGGTGCGAATCCTCTTTAACTTTACGTGATTAACCGGTTTAACAGTATTATGAATCACACAAAACAACAAACTGAATCATGCATACCATTAATCAAACCATATTAATTATCTTTGATATAAAGTGATATTAAAAATAATTTTGTGTGTCCTTTCATTAAACTAAACTTCCTGTACCATACATTAATTGTGAGTGCCTAACTATCTACCTTTTTCCTTGACCAAACATTAAACTGTGAGTGGTTACATGTACATAGATATTTGCTCATTAACTAATAATAATTTTGTGAATAAAAATTCACAAGCTACCTTCCTTGTTGATTAAATAACTAATCAACTTAAATAACTTTCTTTCTTATTTACTAAGCTATTGGCCAACTTAAATAAATAATTAAACGTTCCAATTCAATCATGAAGAATTTATATAACTATAGATACGGAATGCCAAAACAATATAAATTCATACTCCTCATACTTTCATAAACTTGTCATGCATGTCAATTCCCAATCAAACCAAGCAACAACAAACATATCATATGAGATCAACCAAGAATGAGTTCTAATTCTAAGTCTGCCTTTAGAGCTTACGTACCTTGTGTTGTAGTGGTGATCCGCCACAACTTCAAGAAGTCAACTAACTCAAAGTCTCCTACATGGAGAAAACTGAATATAAAGTAAAACGTTGTTCACTAAGTGCTGCAATAACTCCAAACTAACTTTCTATATTGGAAACTTGTCCAAAACATTCCCTATACGGTCTCTATTCAATTCCATACTTTATTTTAATTTTTCCATTGCAAAATACTTGATTTTCAATAATTTTCCAAAAATGGCAGCTTTGTAAAATTCCCTAAAAACACTTTTAAACCTTTATAAATATCATATTTTGATCATAAAACACTATAGTCATGTCCTAAGATCAATATACAATACTTAGATGCATTAAAAATAATTATAACTTACTACGTCACATGTTACTATTTTTATTAGGCATAACATGTGTTAATAAGAATTTACAGCTTTATTTATTCATTCAAAACTCCTTAAAAACACATCCAAACATCATAAATCTATCATAAAACTCTTTTACAATCTACTATTATCATCATGAGTCTAATCTATGCTTTAGAATAATTTTTCGTAATACAAAACATGTTCATAATATTTATGCCATTGGTTTCTATGATTATAAAATTTGGAAAGCAATATAAACTAACTTTGAAACTCTTTAAAATCAATCTAAACTTCATAAAATCATCAAAAATTCACCAAACAACAATTCATGGTCATAATATTGAAGCTTAAATCATTAAGAACCATAAAACCATGAATTTCATAATATTCATTTAGAACCAGGAACAAAATAAATAATACCAGCATCAAGCAATTTAATGACTTCTTTTTTAACTACCGCCTGGATATTAGGATTCAAACGAAGCTGACCTTCTATGCATGGTTTATGACATTCTTCTCAATGAATACAATGCATGCAAAAATCATGAATAATGCCAGTCAAATCATCAACGGTATAACCAATAGCCTTTTTATGGCATTTAAGCACAGCTTATGTTTTTTAAGTTGACTATCCGTAAGAGAAACGCTAACAATGACTAGATATAGTTCTTTTTCATCAAAGAATGCATGTTTCAAATTAGAGGGAAGGGGTTTCATCTCGGGTTGTGCTACCTCCTTCACTTAGCAATCATTCTATGGCAGCTCTAAAAATCTCCGGCTCGCTTCCGGCCTCAATTCACTCCACATAGATCTTGAATCAACTTGTCCGTCTCAACATTTCCTTCACATAAAACAACATCCAAACACAACACGACCTCTACGAGATCCTTTTTAAGGGATCGAGGCAAGTCATCACATACAATCTTATTAATGACATCAATTCTATAGCAAAATTGTTCTAACATAGGACTGTTTAAAGCATTATTAAGGTTAAAAGTGACCTTATCATCACCTACAGTAAGATTTAGACTACTTTTTTTCACAACAATAACAGCACTTTCAGTATTTAAAAACGATCTACCTAAGATAATGGGGATGTGAGCATCCTCATCCATATCGAGCACAACAAAATCCACAGGGATGAAAATTTTCCCCAATCTCACCGGGACATCCTCCAAAATACCTTTTGGGTATTTTACAGTTCTATCAGCCATCTGCAATGTTAGTAAAATTTAAGGAGCCCATATTTAAATTCTTGGAAATAGACAATGGCATTACACTAACACTAGCCCCTAAACCACACAATGCTTTATAAATAAGCACACTAGTACAAAAAAGGCATTTTGCTGCGGTTTTTTCCCGGGTATTTGCTGCGGTTTTGAACCGCGGCACTTATAGTAGCAGCAAATGATGAAATTTTATTTGCTGCGGTTTTACCGCGGTAAAAAATTGGGTTATTTGCTGCGGTTATTCAGGTAACCGCAGCAAATAACACAACAGAAATTGGAGGGAAACAGGATTATTTGCTGCGGTTCTTTGTAAAACCGCAGCAAATAGTGCAGTTTCCCACCAAAAAAAACACTTATTTGCTGCGGTTTTGTGAATAACCGCAGCAAATAAGCACCCAAAAAAATATTTTTTTTTTTGCATTTTAAAGCAAAATTAGAAGCTGAAATGTTTTACATACATAGAATCACTTATTTTCAATTGAATTACACTTCTATCACAAAAAAAATACACTTCTATCACAAAAATACATTTAAAATTTAACTTAAACAAGATTGGTGATGGACTTGTTGGTGAGTGATTGGAGAAGTAAAGCATACATCAGCGCGGTCCAACAACTAGTAGCAGCAGCATTACAACAACGGCACACCAGCAGTAGCAACGCAGTGGCGGGTCATCAAATAACGAGAAGAGCAAAGAGAGATAAAGAGAAGAGCAAAGAGAGCAACAGAAAAAAAAATCATACCATAATTCATTCATTCAACCATATCTATACATTTCTATATATTTATGTTTATATACATAATTAGTGAAGTGGTTATATACATAATCTCCATCAGGGAAGTGGTTACGACCACCCACCATTCGAGTTAGGCTACTTCAACAGGTTTTTAAGCCTGGAGCAACACAAACCTCAACGATGTTGACCATGGTCATCACTTGATTCCCTTCATCATTTAGAAATAATTAGTGTCTTATGAAAAAGGACTCATTTTTTATCAAGCAATTGTCGGACTATAAGGGACTCGATCATCGTTCAACAATTGCATCACCATAAGAGATGCAATTGTCTGACCATAAGGGAATCAAGTAAGAAGCAACACATCAGACCACAAATCAATAAACATCAGTCATAAGCTCAATCTCATCGAAATATTTCATTCAAGCATCCATTAACATGCTCATTAAACCATTCTTTCATAGATTCAAAATCTAATTCATTCATTCAAGCATTACATCCAAACAATGAAGAATATCAGGTAGAGTAGTGGATGATTGTCAACTTAAATGAAAGGTTGGCCTTCATTAACAATGAAGCATTACATTCAAAACCTTAACTATTTCTAAAGTAGATACTACTAAATCTTGTTTCCCTAATTTTACACTTTTAATTTTTATTATTTATTTTCAATTTTTATATATACTTGAAATTAGGAATTTGTCACACTTATAATGTTTATTCTTGTTTATAATTTAAACGCAGAGCATGGCTCAGGTATTACCTAGTTAATGGAACTACGGAGATATCATAATNGGGTATTACCTAGTTAATGGAACTTCGGAGATATCAGAATATTAAATAAGGAAAAACTCAATTCCATAAAAAGAAGAATCTCAATTACTAACCATATGCTGGTGGATTAGCAATTATAGCTTCAGCGGAGANAGGTATTACCTAGTTAATGGAACTACGGAGATATCATAATATTAAATAAGGAAAAACTATATTCCATAAAAAGAAGAATCTTAATTACTAACCATATGCTGGTGGATTAGCAATTATAGCTTCAGCGGAGAATAGGACTTTAGTTTCAGGATCAGGTTCCTTGCAAGCAGGTAGCAAAGAGAATATAATATCCCTCATCCGACTCCTCTAAATAGATATCTCTGAAGGATCAGAAGGGAAGAAGCCCTTGTAATGAAACCACAGGTAGCAAATAAGGTGCAGACACCAAATAAGCAAATAGGACCTCCAACACCCATGTAATGAAACCACAGGAAGCTAATCATCATCAATTTCAAGTACATCCCATCTATGCAAACAAGAAACTGAAATTATAAAAACCTTGCATCACTTATTGATATACTGAATACTGACTGATTGCTTGAGTATATCTAACAAATCAAAATTAAATATGTTTCCAGGAGCACAAAACTACTCGCAGCAAAGTACATAAACAAAAATAAATTCATGAATAATATGTGAAATTTCAGGTATCACTATGCTCCCAGCTCCCATTTTAAGATTTAAGACATAAAAGATTAGATGATTTAAGCAAACATAAGAATATAAGATTAGCTGATGAGAATTCGGATTTAAGAGAGCATAAAAATTTGCCTCTAACTTAAAGCTATAAGAAACTTCAATACAGGAATCTAGAATCAGCATTATAAGAAACTTACATCCAGCAAGAACTTTTGGATCTCCTCCTAAAGGAAAAAACTCCAAGCCAGAAGCCAAGACAAACTCCTTGAAATTTCGGTGAGTAGCTAATCTGACCCTATGGCCATATTCCTGAAAAGAAACCCAGCATAAATTTGCATCCTAGGACAACCAGAGACAACTTAAAAAACACTAGTACAAAAACAGTAGTAACAGTAATAATGTAAAAGACAACAATAACACAAGAGCCTTAGCGTGCAACACAAAGATAGAACTTCCAATGTCAGAGATAGATCTTGAAGAAAAATCGCCCAAGCCTCGAAAACAATCAAAAAAATTAGGGGTTTTCGATTAACATAGCAGAAGGGCCCTAAATTATTTAAATGACTTAAAGAAACCTTATATCCTAAGGCCATTAGGGCCTGAGAGAATGCCAAAGGGCCGAGGAGATCTGGCATCTATTACCCACATCCTCGGTACAAAAGTCGAGGTTAAACTAATTGATTCATATAGTTCTGAATAAAACATCAATTTGACAACAATTGCACCTTCTTACAGTTTCCTTGAGGTATGTTCTTTGTCAAATTTGATAAAAACTAGCCCCATACTACTTCAAAATTCTGTATACCCACTATTCAGGTCATGATTGAATTAAACTAAACTCAAAGATACTTTAGAAGCAAACATAAAGTATCCGTCATAGTCTCGTAGACATACTAAATGATAATAACTCTATTCTGTCTTTGGAAGTGTACTTCTTGTTGGCATCAAGACTCGAGGGATATCACACCCCCTTGCACACAAATCAATGATGATAGCATGCAATTTCAAATCTTTTTTCAACTTGGATCCAAAAGCTTGAAAAAAAGCTAGCACAACAATAAAGCTCATCACACCAAAATGGAACTTTGTAATTAATAATCTCATCCTGAATTTAACATTGTCTACAACTGATATAGCCGCATTGCTTCATTTGCAGAAATTAAACAAGTCAAAAATATGTTTTTAGCCTTGTTACCATTGTATTGCAGTCTGTATAAGTTTCAGCTTCCAAGAAGAATCAATCAATATAATTTTTTAAGTCATCCCTCTTCNACCCTCTTCTCTCATTAATCTACTCATTGAAACATTTCTAATGTAAACACAAAAGCACACTAGAGTAAACATGCACACGCAAACTTCACAGATTATCAATTAGATAATTAGTCAAACTAATGTATAAACAACTAAAGTCATCGCATTTATTCAATGATATATTCAATTAATCGCCTCAAAAGATAGATCTTGAAGAAAAATTGCCCAAGGCTCGAAATCGCCTCAAAGTTGTCTAAAATTGCTCGAAATTTGCTTCAAAATTGTATCAAACAAATCAAAATAAATAAATCAATTTCAAACCAACAACAACAAGAAAAAAAAATAAAAACAATCGAAAACAAAAAAAAATTACAATCGAAATAAAAAAAAAAAAAAACAAAACAAAACAGACAAAAAAAAATAAAGGACGTAGTACCTTCAAATGGGGAGGACGAATGACAATGAGAATGAGAGAGGTAAGAGGCGAGAATTATAGAGGGAGTTAGGGTTAGAGAGATTGAGATATCATAAATTGAGAGGGAGTTAGGGGAAAGAGGCGAGAATGAAGGGGAGTTAGGGTTTGGTGGAAAAATGGAGGGTTTTTGTATTTATAGCCCATCGTTTGGGCTGGGCTTGAACGTTTTTTTTTGGGTTGATTTATTTGCTGCGGTTATCACCGCAGCAAATAAGAATAAGAACCGCAGCAAATAAATCAACCGCAACAAATAAATCAACCGCAGCAAATAATTTTTATTGTGTATCATCAACAACTATTTGCTGCGGTTCTTTAAAAATCTCAAAGAACCGCGGCAAATGTGGCGCAGCAAAATCTAATTTTTCTACTAGTCGCAGTGGACCAATGTTACAAGAAATAGAAAAACTTCCTGGATCCTTACGTTTTGGGTGGAGACTTATTTTTGCAAAATTGCACTACATTCTTCAGTTAAAGCTATAATCTCTACCGAACTTAACTTCAAAAACAATCACCAAATGAAAACCAACTTTAAACTTTATTACACTTCGGAACCATATTAATGTCCCTTAAAAACCAAAACTAAAAGTCTTTTGAAATACAACAACATCCAAATAAATGTTAGTCATTCATAAGCAATATAAAATAAAGCTACAAAGCACAGCAAGCGCTCTCACTCCGGCCCATCATGAAATGACATATGCCCACTTGTGCCTGTAGCTTTTCCTATACTAGACAACTACTCACCACAAGTATGTCATTGTAGGGCCAAGTCCAAGACAATGCCATGCACACAAAACAAACAGTTAGCAAAAAGCTGAGTACATAACAACTAAAGACTATGCAATAGAACAATAAGAAACAAAACACACACACCTTACCTTTGGCAACCTTTCACCTGTGCATAGACTCAACAAAATTAATTATTATGCTTAAGCTTATGGATTCTGCATCAAACGGGTTTCCTTCCTTAAAAATCGCCCTATTGGGCACCGACTTGAGAGCAACTCCAAGAAGGTATTACCTTTTCACATAAAGTGACGGAATTCCAGCACATTATAAAAATAAAAGAGTACAACGTCTTGTACTCCAATTAGAATTCATAGATCATTGTTCTGTACGACTCCCCCCCATTGTTCATTCTCAAGGTATATGGGTTCCAAGAGTTTTGATGCAAATCCTCTTACACTTTACGTGGTTAACCGGTTTAACAATGTTATGAGTCACATGCAACAACACATAAAAAACATGCATCACATCAAGAAAGACATATTAATTATCTTCAATTTAAGGTGATTCGAAATTAATCTCATATGTGTCCTTTAATTAATTTGGACTTCCTTTACCACACATTAACTATGAGTGGATAAATATTTACTTCCTCCTTGACCACACATTACGCTGTGAGTGGCAATATGTATAAAATAATTGCTCATAAATTCTTTTAATTATGTGAATAAAAATTCACAACCACCTTTCTTGTTGATTAAGTAACTAACCAACTTAAAAATTAATCCTTTATTCATAAACTATTCGCCAATTTAAACTGATCATAACATTCCAGTTCAATCTTATAAAATTTACATTGCTATTTAACATGGAATGTCAACATAATATGAAATCATGCTTCTAATTACTTGTCATGCACATAAACTTCATGATTCAAACAAGCATAACAATGTTTCATAACATAAAGGATCATCCAAGCATGAATTCTAGCTCTTATGTTTGTCTTTAATACTTAAATACCTTGTGAAATAGTGGTGCTCCGCCACAAGTTCTAAAAGTGGACTAGATCAAAGTGTCCTACATAAAGAAAACCGAAACTAAATTAAAACCTTGTTAACTAAGTTCTACAACAACTATAAAGTAACTTCTATATTGTAAAGTTGTCCAAAACTTTCCTTATATGGTCTCTATTCAATTCCATACTACAATTTAATTTTCTATTGTATGATTACTTGGTTTTCAAGACTTTATTATACTTTATAAAACCTTAATATAAATTTTAGGCCATTTTGAAAAGTGGACAACAAATTAAAATTACCAAAACTCCTTGAAAAACTTCAAAAACAACATAAATCAATCATACAATGTATTATTTAATTTATATGATCAATTCATGATAATTACATACTTTAAAAGCGTAATTATTCACTTAATAAAATCTGGGCAGCATGCTAAAAATTCTTAAAATCACTTTTTAAACTTCGTGAAACTTACTAAAAATCATATGTAACATCATAGAATTAATATGTGATCATACTAACACAATATGAACACTTAAAACTTATTTTAACTTGTTTTAATAAAAATTTCAGATTTATTTATTAACTTTAAAATCATGAAAAACTCATAAAAACATCATAAATTCATGGCAGAACTCTTTTATAATCAACTAACATACTTATGAACCAATCTATGCTTTAGAATAATTTTTCATAAGCCAAAACATGTTCATAATATTTATTCTATTGAATTTCATGACTACAAAATTTGGACAACAATTTATTTTATATTCAAAGCCTTTAAAAATCAACCTAAACTTCATAAAATCATCATAAATTCACACAACAACTCATGATCATAATATTGAAGTTTAGGTCATAAAAACTCATAAAAATCATAACTTTCAGACTTTACAAACCCTAATCTTAAATTTCATGAACAACAAATTAATTCATGCCTTAAAACAAATCATAACTTTATTAAAACATGATTAAAGCTTATAAAATCATGATTAAACATAAATATGAACATGAATTTGCAAAATTGAATCAAAAAGAAAGAAGGAAATTTTTTTTGGTGAAAGTCTGAAAATACCGAAAATAGGGGAGGTGGCCGGCGGTGGCGAGGCGCACGAATCTCCAGGCACAAGATCTTCCCTCTCTTTTTTTTGAAAATTCCCTCTCCTCTGTTTTTTTCTTTCTCTCTAAATTTTGGAATCCTAATGACAACTTATGATGAATGATATTTGAAAATTTGGGTTTTAAAGGTATTTATAGGCCCCAAAGTAGGATTTGGAAAAGCCCATACTTATCCTAACAAGTGGAAATTACCTTTAGGTCCTTGCTTCTAAATAAATTAGGAAACTCTTGAAAATTCTATTTTTAGAAGCCTTTTAAAGTAGTTTACAAACATAAAATATTATTTATAAACACAAATAATTATTTTTAATTAAAACTTATTTTGTATTATTATTTATTTATTTTAATATTATTATTTTCTTTTCATTTAATATTCATATTGAACATAATTTTTCAATATATTAAAATTATACAAGTAAAATACAAAAATACTTTCTTAAAATACGTGAAAGTGTGGGGTATTACAGTCTACCCACTTTAAAAGAAGTTTCTTCCCGAAACTTTGTGTAGATTAGTGTATGGGATTTGAATAGAGACTCCGTTTACTTCAAACTTTCTTATTATAATACGATGCTGTTGTAGACCTTAGACACTTACTTGACAACTTTTTAGTACCTTTTTAGTAGACAAACATAAAACTCTTAGTTAAAAGTCATAGAAACTCATAAAAACTTGCAAAATTGAGAGTAAGACGCGCAAAAAACAAGTCGCTTTCTACCCCACTTAAAAATCGTGTTACGTCCTCATAACTGTACTTACTAACCTGAAATAGATCTGGGTACTTTTCTCTCATCATATCTTCTGTTTCCCAAGTAGCTTCTTTTGTTTCTTGGTTAGACCACAACACCTTTACCATTTTGACACTCTTTCTACGAGTATCCCTGACTTTACTGTCTAGGATCTTCATTGGCCTCTCTTCATAGGTAAAACTTTGGTCTTACTCTATTGTATCAGGTTGTAACACATGTGACTCATCTGGAACATACTTCCTTAGTTGAGACACATGAAAGAAATTGTGAACAGCTTGCCCAACTCCATTGGTAATGCCAACTTATAGGCCACTTTTCCAACCCTTTGCAAGATCTCATAGGGTCCTATGTATTTTGGGCTCAATCAAACACAACTTCTTGGCGTTTTTGGTGTGCATAGGACTTTTGTCCATCTTGTGCTGCCTGAATCTTTGCTTGTATTACTCTAATTTTCTCTATGGTTTCTTCTATCAATTAAGGTCCTAGAATCACTGCCTCACTTATGTCATTCCAACACAAAGGGCTTCTACCCTTAATTCCGTACAAAGCCTCAAAAGGTGTCATGCCAATACTTACATGGTTACTCTTGTTGTATGAAAACTCAATGAGATCTAGGTGATCCTCCCAATTCCCTTGAAAATCCATTACACAAGCCCTTAGCATGTCCTCCAAGGTTTGTATGGTTCTTTCTGTTTTCCCTTTAGTTGTTGGGTGGAAAGTTGTACTCATCTTCAATGTTGTACCAAAGTTTTCCTAGACACTTTTCCAGAATTTCGAAAGAAACCTAGAATCCCTATCTGACACTATATCCTTTGGAACTCTATGTAGCCTCACAACATGTTTTATGTTAGCATTTGCAAGTTGTTCCATTTTCCAAGTCTCTTTGATGGGTATAAACACCGCTGACTTAGTAAGTCTATCCACCACAACCAATATGGTATCATTTTGATTCTTCGACTTTGGCAAGAAAGTCACAAAGTCCATTAATATGCAATCACATTTCCATCCTGGTATTTCAAGTGGTTGGACCTCTCCTTGTGGTCTCTTATGCTCAAATTTGACCTTTTGGCAAGTAAGACATTTGCTCACAAATTCAGCCACTTCTCTTTTCATCCGAGGCCACAAATACATCTTGTTTAAGTCCTTATACAGCTTATCGCCTCCAAGATGCACTGAATATGGGGTATTATTACCCTCCTCCATGATTCTTTGTTTTAAATCCTCACATTTTTATGGTACACACCACCTTCCTTTATACCTTAAACTTCCATCCTCATGAATCTTAAAGTCCATAGCTTTTCCTACTTTCAACTTTTCCTTAATTTTGTCCAGTTTCACATCTCCCTTTTGATTCTTCTTAATTTCCTCAAATATTGTTGGTTGGATACTAAGATTACAAAGAATTCCTTCCAACTCTCCCTCCTTCACTATCTCCAAGCTCAATCTTTCTATATCCTTACATAGTTCATTAGCAACCACCAAGGTATTCACTCCATGCTTCGTTTTAAGCTTAAAGCATCTACTACCACATTGGCTTTCCCTTCATGGTATTGGATATCTAGGTGATAATCCTTGATCAACTCAAGTCATCTCCTCTGTCTCATATTTAAATCTTTTTGAGTGAAAAAGTACTTTAAACTCTTCTATTCTGTGTATATCCTACATTTTACCCTATACAAGTAATGTCTCCATGATTTTAAAGCAAACACGGTCGATGCTAACTCCAAATCATGAGTAGAGTAGTTTGCCTCGTATGGTTTCAATTGCCTTGAAGCATATGCAATCACTTTTCTATTTTGCATTAATACACATCCCAAACAATTTTTAGAAGCATCACTATACATATCATAAGAGTCACTTCCATCTGGCAAAGTCAGCACTAGAGCTGTAGTCAAACGATCTTTTAAGGTCTGAAATGCCTCTTCACACTTATCACTCCACTAAAACTTGCAGTCTTTCTTCATTAAGGACGTCATCGGATTAGCAATCCTCGAAAAGCCTTCACAAACCTCCTATAATAACCTGCTAATCCTAAGAAACTCCGTACATTCGTTACATTCTTAGGTGTAAGCCACTCCTTAACTGCTTCAATCTTGGCCTGATCTACTTCAACTCCCTCTTTAGACACAATATGCCCCAAAAATGCTACTTTCTCCAACCAGAATTCAGATTTCGAGAACTTAGCTTACAATTCATTTTCTCTTAATGTCATCAGGACTATCCTCAAATGTTCCACATGTTCTTCTTTACTCTTAGAGTACACCAAGATGTCATCAATGAAAACAACCACAAAGTTATCCAAAAATCATTGGAAAATCCTATTCATTAGATCCATGAAAATCGCTGGCGCATTGTTTAACCCAAAAGGCATAACAGTAATTTCATAGTGTCCATATCTCGTACAAAAAGTCGTTTTCGATATGTCCTCATTAGCAATCCTCAATTGATAGTATCAAGACCTGAAAACACAGTGGCTCCTTTTAATTGATCAAACAAGTCATCAATTCTTGGTAATGGATACTTATTTTTTATTGTAACCTTATTCAGCTCCCTTTAGTCAATACAAATCCACAAACTCCCACCTTTCTTCTTCACAAACAGTACTGGTACTCCCCAAGGTGAAGCACTAGGCCTAATGTAACCTTTTTTCAACAACTCTTGTAACTGCTCCTTCAACTCACTCACTCCTTCAGGTGCCATCCTATAGGATGCTTTGGATATAGGTGTTGTTCCTAATACTAAATCTATAGTAAAGTCAATCTCTCGTTTAGGAGGCATCCCCGTAATCTCTTCAAGAAATACGTCCAGAAAGTCCCTTACTACCTCAATATCCTCGCGCTTAGAAGTCTCAACATGATCCACATCTCTCACACTACAAAGGTAAATGGGAAAACCTCTCTTCACAAACTTAGCAAACCCCATTACTGACACTATTTTGTTGTGTTTTGGTCTTCTTGCCCTCCGATAGCTCAAATTCTTACCCGTATTCATTAACAAGATTTTCTGTGGCTCACATAGAATCTCAGGCTTATAATTACTCAACCAATCCATCCCTAGGATCACTTTTAAGTCACCTAAATCAAAGTCGATAAGGTTAGCTTTAAACTCCACTCCCTCAATCTCAATAGGAACATCTTGAAATCTCTTCAAACACTATACTTCTTGACCTGAGGGTAACACTATTGACATAGCTATTGCATCTATTTTTCCCAACACAGGCTTTAACTTTTCTAGAATCTTAGTGGATACAAAAGAATACGTTGCATCAGAATCAAACAAAACTTTAATAGGAAGAGTGAATAGAAAAAGTACCAGTAATCACATCCTTATTAGCATCAGCTTCACTTCGAGCCATCACATTCAGCTTCCCAGTATTTGAGGTCTTAGTCTTTCCTCCTCCATACCCACTCCCATTCCTATTTCCGGCTTGAGGTATCACCTTCCCTTCCATATTTCTTTGGAAACCCATTTGTTGTGCCCCAACTAAATTCCCCCTAGCTTGCGAATTTTGCCCCTCCTTTCCTTTGTTCTTAGAGAAGTACTCATACTCACGGTGTCCAAGTTTGTTACACAACCGACAAGTCACTGGGTTCCCTGCACAGTCCTTTCTTGTGTGATTGTTAGGATACTTCTTGCAATAGTACACACGCCCTCCTTCACTAGCCATCCGAGCTCTATTCTCATTTCCAGAAGTAGGCTCTCCAAAGTTTCCCCTATTACCCTGGAAGTTGTTGTTGAAACGAGGTTTCTTAAATCCACTATGATTTCCTTGTTGGTTTAAGTTTCCTCCACCATCCTTCATTTTCTCCCTCGTCTCACCTTCCTTCTGTACCTCTTTCTTCTTTTGGTCTATGGCATACAAGTGTGCAACTCTACCATATAAATCATCAAAGGATTTAAAGATCTATCCAGCTAATTGTGACAGAAGCTCTAAGGGTAACCCTCTTTAAAACGACTAGCCTTCAACTTCTCAGTTGCTACAGCCTCAAGGGCAAACCTAGACAATTCTATGAACTTAGAGTAGTACTAAGTGACAGACATACTTCCCATCTTACACTCTAGAAACACCTCAGCTTTCTGTTTCCGAAGAAACACAGGATAGAACTTATTACAGATTTGTTCCTGAAACATATCCTAATTAAACCCTAGTAAAGCTCTAATTATAGCCTCATTATGTGACCACCATAGATCAGCTTCTCCTCTCAGATAGTAAACAACATGGTTCACTTTAAGCTCCCCTGGACACTCAACTGCCCCAAACAACTTATTAAACTCTCTCAACCATCCCTCTAGAATAGTTGGATTGTGCTCTCCTTGGTAAGTGGGTGGATTACTTTGAGAAATCTTCTTGAAAATTTCCCCAATAGGGTCACTACCATTCCCATTTCCTCTAGCAGCTAACTATTCAGCTACGGTAGCTAATTGCCTCACTACCTCATTCAGCTGATTGTTGTTACGTTCAGCCATTCTATTTCTCCTATAGAGGATAAGACCTTTGTATTAAATTATGTCTAACTATAAGTTAGAAGAACATATACTTATAACATAAAACACTTTCTCATTTCGTCTCACAAAAGAAGTTTCATTCTTTTAGAGCGAATGATTCACTTTATTTTGATTGTTTACACAACCATTAAAATAAAAAATAAAGCACATAAGAAATAAAAATAATTCCCTTCGTTCTATTCTACTTGAGCTTTATTCATAAAAGAATTTTATTACTTAAACGAATATAATTGATGGCTAATTAATTAGATCTTTTCTGAAACTAATTAACTAGGTTCTAAATTCGATCTCCACTCCTGATTTACGATTTTATGGAAGTAACTTGAAGAATCAACTCCTTAATTGCACAAGAGAAAACACACGTATTTTTATCAATTTCAATCACAAAAAACTTATGTTGTTACATGGATTTCTTAGACTATTTAAAATACCAAATATCCTAACAACATTATGAAAATTGTCATAAACTCAGACAACTAACAAACAGGGGATAAAAACTCCAAGTTGATCCACTTGTGCATATCCACACGTGAAAATCCATTTGCACATACACCACTTGCACAACTTGCATAAATCCTAACTAACTATGATTTTATTCTAACAAACTATCTAAAAACAAAATAAACAAAACAAAATCTTCAATTTTATCTCATGGAGACTCGCCAAAACGAATCCCACAAACCTTTTTGAGCTTGTTCAAACTCACGCTAAGAAACAATGCTTCATTTTCTTGAATTTTCAAGATCTTTCAAGAACTCTTCCATGATTGAATCTTTTAATCAAGAAACCTTTCAAGAATGAATCTTTTAATCAAGAAACTTTTAAGAAACCATCCACCATGCTCCAAATACAATCTTGAAGGAAAACACTAGCACAATGACTCACACATAAAAGCAATAAAGTCCAAAATGAGAACAACCTTATCAAGTGAAGTGGGAAAAAAACCCACATGGATAAAACCAACTTGTTCCCTAAATCCACCATCCATCCTGTAAAGTGTTTTTCTTGATAGTGACCATAATTGAAGACTCAAAGAACACACCACTACAATCAACACCTTACTCCACCAACTTCAATATATTAGTGACTAATGGTGTTGGCTTAGATAGCTATCCACATAGCCACACTACCATCCCCAGTATCATCAACCTTTACCATAGTGACCCACACCTGTGATTTATCCCTTTCAAACCCAATTAGATTCAACATAAGATTAATTGGCTCATCCACAATTAGTTTAGGGTAGGATATTTCACTTGTACTTAAATTCACATCATTCTCCCCTAGTTTAAAAGAATTTGCCCTCAAATTCACATCATCATAGTAAGGTGAGAGATCATCAACGTTGAATGTAGCACTCACATTACCATACTCATCAGGCAAGTCAATCTTGTAAGCATTATCCCCATATGCCTCTATCACCTCAAAAGGTCCATCAGCTCTAGGCATCAACTTATTCTTTCGCCTATGTGGAAAACGCTCTTTTCTGAGATGAATCCATACCAAATCACTAGGTTTGAACGCATGGTGGGTCTTGTTTTTGTTAGAACACCTCCTGTACACCTCATTCATCTGAGAAATCTTCTTTTTCACAGCTTCACACATTCTTTTGAAGACTTCCAACCGTTTCTTAGCATCCACATGTATCTCCTCTCTTGCTAAAGGTATCAAATCAATACGCACATATGGATTGATTCCATACACAACTTCAAAAGGCGAATGTCCTGTAGTGGATGAAACAGCTCTGTTGTAAGCAAACTCAGCATGAATCAATCAAATGTCCCAATCCCTCTTTGTTTTACTCACAAGTCTACGCAACAAGGTACCCAACGTTTTGTGAGTGACTTTAGTCTGAACATCTATTTGAGGATGATGAGAAGTACTAAAAAGCAGCTTTTTACACACCATCTTCCACAAACACGTCCAAAAGTGGCTGAGAAATTTTAAATCCCTATCACTCACCACACTTCTGGGTATGTCGTGCAGCTTCACAATCTCCTTGAAATACAAGTCAGCAACATGTTGAGCATCATCAATTTTATTCATAGCCACAAAATGCGCCATTTTCAAAAATCTATCAATTACCACCATTATTGAGTCACGTCCCCTCTATATTCTATGCTATCCAATGTTAAAATCCATACTGACACTATCCCAAGGTGTATTAGGAACTAGTAATGGTGTATTGAGTCCTTTCACAATGATTGATTTTGCTCTTTGACACGTAGCACATCTGGAAACAACCGATTGAATATCTCCTATCATCTCAGGCAAATATGATCTCCTTGACAAAGCATTAGCTACCACATTATTCCTTCCTTTTTTGTACCTGGACGAAAAGGTAAAAGATTAAAATAAATTCCACCCACTTAGCATTTCTGTAGTTGAGCTTCTGTTGACCATTAATATACTTCAAGGCTTCAAGATCTAAATGTAGAATGAAAGTTTTAGGGCGTAGATAATGTGACCAATGATCTAGTGCTCTGACAATTGCAAAGAATTCTTTATCATAGTCTGAATAATTCAATTTAGCACTATTGAATTTCTCACTATAGTATGAAAACAGGCTTCTTCTTCTGAATCATGACTACTCTAATGCCCACGCCACTAGTATCACATTCCACCTCAAATAGCTTATCAAAATCAAGCAAAACAAGAATAGGCGCATTGCATAGCTTCTCCTTGACCTCCTTAAACGCCACCTGAGCTTTAGAATTCCACTTGAATTCCCCTTTCTTCATCAACTGTGTAATAGGAGCCATTATGGTAGAGAAATTTCATATGAATCACCTATAAAATGGAGGTAATCCATGAAAACTCCTGACTTCATGCACATTGGTAGATGTCTTCCGAGTTTGAATAGCTTCAACTTTAGAGGGATCCACCATAATCACTATGTAACCTAGGAAAACAATCTGTTGTTGCAAAAAGTCACACTTTTCGAGTTTTCCATATAACTTATATTCATATAGCTTAACAAACAACTGCCTCAAATGCCCTAAATGCTCATGTATATTCTTACTATAAACAAGTATATCATCCAGATAAACAACAATAAACCTGTTTAGGAAAGGTCTCAGTACCTCATTCATCAATCTCATAAGAGAACTTGGTGCATTGCAAAGACTAAAAGGCATTACCAACCACTCATATAATCCTTGTTTAGTCTTCAAAGCAGTCTTCCACTCATCTCCTTCACGAATCCTCATCTAATGATAGCCACTTCTTAGATCAATCTTCGAAAATATGATAGCACCATGTAATTCATCCAAATATCCTTAAGTCTAGCCATAGGGATTCTATACTTGATGATTATGTTATTAACTGCCCTTGAATCAACACACATTCTCCAGGAACCATTTTTCTTAGGAACCAATAGAGCACGAACTGCACATGGACTCATACTTTCACGAACTAACCCCTTTTGAATTAATTGATCAATTTGGCGCTGGAATTCTTTAGATGCTTCAGGATCACATCTGTAATTAGGCTTATTAGGAATAGGTGCTCCAGGAATAAATCCAATAGCATTATCTATGCCACGAATTGGAGGTAGTTCATCAGGTAATTCATTTGGAAAAACATCTGCAAATTGTTCAAGCAAAGGTTTGAGGCGTAAATCCTTAATTACTTTATTTGATGTTGCTTCCTTCACAACAACAATGTATGCAGGGTTCCTTGCTCCATCTCCTTTTCAAACTCCTTAGCTGAAAGAAATAGACTCGATTGTTGCTTCTGGCTCTTTCTAGCAGATGGATTCAAAGGTATGAGATTGATTCTTTGTTTACCCTTCAGCATAGAGTAAATGTTTGATTATCCATTATGCTGCACTTTTCTATCATACTGCCATGGTCTTACTAGAAACAATTAGCACGCAGTCATAGGCACAACATCACACCACAATTCGTCATTGTATAGTCTAATGGTGAAATTAATCAATGCTTGCTTTTTTAATTCAATTCCTTTAGTATCATCAAGCCAATTAAGTTTGTATGGACTATTATGATCTCTTTGAGTATGTTGTAACCTTTTCACCAACTCCTTGGACGCCACATCAGTGCAAGAACCGCTATCAATAATCAGGTTGTATAAATATGGTCCAATCTTGTAAATATTGTGAAATAGGCTCTCCCTCTACGTTGCATGAGGTTCCACATCTGAATACAAGGTTCTTATTACCACAAATGCTTCGCCACCTTGTAGTAAAGGAGGTTTGTTCACTGTTTCTAGAGTGTCTTCATCAGTATCCTCCTCCCCCTGATTTTGGATGATATCCTCATCATATCCAACAACAATCTGATAGATATCTTCTTCAGTGTCCCAGAATGTTGTCATCTCCACGGCTAAAGTGCGCCTAGTAGGATAAGAGACGCACAGTCATAGTGCCCTGGTATAAAGAAGTTAATTTTGCATAGTTTTGCTGATCAAAATCAAAAGGAACATATTTATCACGCAGTTTCTTTTTTAGATGAGACCAAGTGACGATTTTTTTCTTTGTCCTGATGTTTCTTTTTTTCTTTCAATCCTTCTTACCACAATCCTGCATTCTTTGTCAATCTAATGTAAGCAATCTTAAAGGTTTTTCGATCATCAAAACCTTTATACCCAACGATGTTTTCTACTTGTCTCTCTCATTCAAGGTAATCATTTGGTGTACCTTGACCTGTGAAGTTATCAAGTTTAATACCAAGATCATCAAGTTTATAGTTCCTTTTTAGACGATTTTTAAGTGGAATCTGAGGAAGAATAAGATTTATATCCCTTGTCGTCTTCATCATCACCTCGAAAATAGTGCACAGACTTCAGATTTAATTTCTTTAGAAATTATTCCACTAAAACATCAGCCCTTAGATTGTCTTGCTTCTGTCTCACGTCCATGTCTTCCAATTTAGTCATTTTGTCTTAAATTAATTTTGTCAAATTTGAATCCACCATGATGGATGGAAAAAAATTCTGAAATCTGATCCCAAATTGATATGGATTTTAAGTGGTACTCGCAAATATCACTCAAAATTCACATGAAAGTCAATTAAAACTCCACTCCTGGATGAATTTAATTGATGGTTAATTAATTAGATCACTCCTTAAACTAATTAACTAGGTCCTAAATTCCATCTCCACTCCTGATTCACGAATTTATGGAAGTAACTTGAATAACCAACTCCTTAATTACACAAAAGAAAACACAGGTAATTTTATTGATTTCAATCACAAAAGACTTATGTTGTTTGTAACACCATAGAATTTCATACCTTTTCTCCTTTAGATTTTCCGGACACAAAATATAAATATAATATAAACATAATAAATATAATTCTTACCTAACTAGGAAAAACCAAAGTATAACCGCCACCGTGATAACGGCTAAGGCTTTTATCAAAGTACTACAGCGAAAGTCTTTAAAAACCAAAAACCAAATTGAAACTCAAGATAATCTCAAAACTAAACAATGTCAAAACCAAAAAGAAAACCAAATTAAATCTTTATTACAATTCGGAACCGTCATAACGGCCCTTCAAGACCAAATAAACTTTAAACTTCGAAAATACAACATTAACAATAAATAAATAACTAACAACTCCACAAAACTAAGAAAACTGCAATGCAAGCACTCACACTCCAACCCAGCATGATTGACTATGCCCACCTGTACCCGTAGCTTTCTCTTATTCTAGACAACTACTCGACATCAAAGTGGGTCATCGTAGGGCCAAGTCAAAGACAAAGCATGCACACGAACACACACAATCAGCAAAGTTGAGTACATAGATACTATAGAACATGCAAAACATGATTAATAATAAACTAAAAGAACAGAATAACACACATACTTCTTAACGTTGACATCTCTTCAAACCTGTGCATAGACTCGACTCATATAAATCATTTGTTATATTTAAACTTTGGATTTCGCATCGATCGGGTTTTATTTCCTTAACGATCGCCCTATTGAGCACCAACTTGAGAGCAACTCCAAGAACATAATACCTATGTCACATATAGTGACGGAATTCTAGCGCATTTTAAAATACAAAAGAGTACAATGTCTTGTAACCCAATTAGAAGTCATAGATCACTGTTCCATACAACTCCCCCCATTGTTCATACTCACGGTATATACGTTCCAAGAGTTTTGGTGCGAATCCTCTTTCACTTTACGTGATTAACCGGTTTAACAATATTATGTATCACACACAACAACACATAGAAGCATGCATAACATCTAACCAAACCGTATTAGTTATCTTGGATTTAAAGTGATTCTAAAATAATCTTGTGTGTCCTTTAATTAAACTAAACTTGCTTTACCACACATTAACTGTGTGTGGCTAACTATTTATCTTCCTTGACCACCCATTAAACTGTGAGTGGCTATATAAATATTTGCTCATTGAACTTCTATTAAACATGTGAATAAAATTTCACATCCTACCTTTCTTGTTGATTAAGTAAATAATCGACTCAATTAACTTTCTTTTCTTTTTTATTAACTATTGGTCAACTTTAGAAATAATTTTAACATTCCAATTACTCTAGATATAATTAACAATGCTATAAATGTGGAATGTCGAAATAATATAAGAATCATACTTTTCAAACTTTCATACTAACATACTTCTCATGTAAGTTAACCGAGCAACAACTCATATTCACATACATAACATACAAGATCAACAATCAAGCATAAATTCTACTTTTATATTCGTCTTTAGTACTTACTTACCTTGTATAGCAGTGGTGATCCGCTACAACTTCTATAAGTCAACTAACTCAAATTCTCCTACATAGAGAAAACCGAAACTAAATTAAAACCTTGCTGACTAACTTCTACAACAAATCTAAACTAACTTTTTATATTGGAAACTTGTACAAAACCTTTCCTATATAGTCTCTATTCATTTCCATACTTTATTTTAATTTTTCTTTTGCAAAACACTTGATTTTCGGTAATTTTCAAAAATGCCAGCTTTATAAAATTACTTAAAAACACTTTAAAACCCTTCTAAATATAATTTGATCATAAAACATTATAGTCATGTCTTAAGATCATCATATAATATTTTGATGCATTAAAAATAATTGTATTTAATTATTTCATGTGCTACTATTTTTATTAGGCATAAACACGTGTTAATAAAATTTACAGCTTTATTTACAACTTTATTTATTTATTCAAAACTCATTAAAACATCATCAAAGTTTCATAATTCAAGCATAAGACTCTTTTACAATCTAATACCATCACTATACATCTAATCTATGCTTTAAAATAATTTTTCATGATGTAAAACATGTTCATAATATTTTTACTTTTGGTTTTCATAATTAACTTTAAAAAATTGACAGCAATATTAAACAACTTAAGAACCCTTAAAAATACACTAAACTACATAAAATCATCACAACTTAATACTACAACAATTTATGATCATAATATAAAAGTTTAGATCATCAAAAACCATAAAACTACATATTTCATAAACCCCAAATTAAAATTTCATGAACAACTTTATAAATTCAAACTTTGAACATGATCGTCACTTTATAAAACATTATTAGAATCATAAAAACATGCTTAAACATTATCATAAACATAAACTAGAGTGTACCCATGCAATCGCACGGGATTATTATTGGGTATGATTGAATATAAATGAAGATAAAATTTAGGATTTATTTGTACATGAGATAACAAAATGTACATAAAAAATTAATAGAATGCATAAATAATTGGTATTACTAATTTACAATAACAATGGTGTCACAACAATTTGGAAAATACGGAAATTCACTTCGGCAATTAATCCTTAAAAATATTAAATTAGACAGTTAATCACTTAATCAGCATGTAACATCCCATATTTTCACGTACTTTAAGGAATTATTTTCATATTTTATACGGGTGCTTTTAATATTTTTTAAGAAATTATATTGAACAAGAATACTAAACAAAAGAATTTGAATAGATTTTAATCAAAATAATTATTTTTGTTTTCAAATAATATTTTATTTTTTATTAAATATTTTGAAAAGTTTATAAAAAAGGAATTTTTAGAGTTTCTTAAATTATTTTAAAACAAGGGCGTAAAAGTAATTTCAAATATTAAAGATATTTGTGGGATTACATCAAATTCTACTTTGAGGCCTATAAATACCCCTTAAAACCCCAATTTTCAGATTTATTTTGCAACTTCGTGATTTAGGATTGCAAAAGTTTAGAGAGAAAGAGAAAAAAAAAGTTTCGAACAAATAAATAAATAAATAATTTGTGTTCGGATTTCCGAAGCAAAAAAAAAAAAGAAAGAAAAAACCTTTGTCGTTGCCTTGAGCTGGAGCCTCACCGGAGCCCGCCATGCGCCAAGGCATGCCATCGTGTGCCTCCGCCTGCCGCCGCTCCCACCACCGGCCACCTCTTCCCCTATTTTGGTATTTTCAGAAACTCCATAAAAAATAAAAGAAAAATTCTTCTTCTTTTCTTTTTGATTCAATCTTGCAAATGCATGTTTATATTTATGATTAATCATGTTTTATAAGTTTCAAGGATGTTTTATGAAATTATGATTTATTTTAAAGCATGAATTTAATTGTTGTTCGTGAAGTTTTAGATTAGGATTTATAAAGTTATGAAACTCTCGATTTTTCTGAGTTTTAATGATTTAAACTTCAATATTATGATCATGAATTGTTGTTGGGTGAATTTATGATAATTTTATGAAGTTTAGATTGATTTTTGAAGCTTTAAATATGAATTATGTTGCTGTCCAAATTTTGTAATCATGAAAATCAATAGAAGAAATATTATGAACATGTTTTGGCTTATGAAAAGTTATTCTAAAACATATATTTGTTTCATAATGATGTTAGTAGATTGTAAAAGAGTTTTATGATGAATTTATAATGTTTTTATGAGTTTTTAATGAGTTTTAGATGAATAAACAAAGCTGTAAATTTTTATTAACAATTGTTTATGCCCAATAAAAATAATATGTAATATAGTAAGATATAATTATTTTTAATGCATCTAAGTATTGTGTATTGATCTTAGAACATGACTATAATGTTTAATATGATCAAAATATGATATTTAGAAAGGTTTTAGAGTGATTTTAAGAAGGTTTACAAAGCTGCCATTTTTGGAAAAATTACTGAAAATCAAGTATTTCGCAATAGAAAAAATTAAAGTCAAGTATGGAATTGAATAGAGACCATATAGGGAATGTTTTGGACAAATTTCCAATAAAGAAAGTTAGTTTAGAGTTGTTGTTGAACTTAGTCAACAAGGTTTAATTTAGTTTCGGTTTTCTCTACGTAGGAAACTTCGAAATAGTCACTTTTAGGAGTTGTGGCGAATCACCACTAATTTACAAGGTACGTAAGTACTAAAGACAAATATGAGAATTATAACATATGCTTGGTTGATCTATATGATATGTTGTTGTGCTTGATTGGATTGTGAAATTGACATGCATGACAAGTTTTATTAGAATCACGAATTTATATTATTTTGGCATTCCATGTTTTTAGCAATTTAAATTCTACAAGATTTTTTGGAATATTATGATCAGTTTACATTGTTCAATAGCTTAATGAATAAGAAAGGAAGTTATTTAAGTTGGTTAGTTACTTAATCAACAAGAAAAGTAGTTTTTGAATTTTTATTCACACAGTGAATAGAAGTTAATGAGCAATAATTTTATACATGTTGCCACTCACAGTTTAATGTGTGGTCAAGAAGAAAGTAAATAGTAGCCACTCACAGTTAATGTGAGCTAAAGGAAGTTTAGTTTAATTAAAGGACTCTCATAAGATTATTTTTAGAATCACTTTAAATCAAAGATAATTAACATGACTTCCTTGGTTTGATGCATATTTTTTTATGTGATGTTGTATGTGAGTAGTAACATTGTTAAACCGGTTAATCACGTAAAGTGTAAGAGGATTCGCACCAAAACTCTTGGAACGTATATACCTTGAGTATGAACAACAGGGGGAGTCGTATGGAACAGAGATCTATTACTTCTAGTCGGAGTACAAGACGTTGTCCTCATTTATATTTTTAATGCGCTGGAATCCGTGTTTTTATGTGACATAGGTAATACCTTCTTGGAGTTGCTCCCATGTTGGTGCCCAATAGGGCGATTTTAAAGGAAAGGAAACCTGTTCGATGCAAAATCCAAAGTTTAATTACAATAATTAACTTGCTCATGTTAAGTCTATGCACAGGTGAAGAGTTGTCAACGGTAAGATGTATGTATGCTTTTATTTTAATTTATGTTGTTCTTGTTGCATAGTCTTTAGTAGTTTATGTTCTCAGTTTTGCTGACTGTTTGTTTTGTGTGCATGGCTTTATCTTGGACTTGGCCCTACGATGACCCACTTATTGGCGAGTAGTTTTCTAGAATAAGAATAGCTACAGGTACAAATGGGCATAAGTCATTTCATGCTAGGCTGGAGTGAGAGTGCTTGCTGTGTATTCTTGTACTTCTTATTTTTATTGCTTATGGAGTGAACTAACTAATATTATTAAAGTTGTTTTATTTTTCAGAGTTTCAGTTTTGATTTTTAAGGGCCATTAAGATGGTGCCGAAGTGTAATAAAGTCTTAAGTTGATTTTTCTTTTGGATGACGGTTTGATTTCAGGCTGAGATTGTTTTTGAAGTATAAGTTTTAAATTGGTTTTGGTTTTAAGATTTCCGCTGTAGTACTTTGATAAATGCCTTAGCCGTTATCACGGTGGAGGTAATACTTTATTTTTTCCTCTTTATTTAGGAATTTTAATAATAATATTTCTTTAATATTTTTAATATATTTTCCAGAAAAATCTACAGTAGAAAGTTAAGAAATTACAGGGTGTTACAAAGTGGTTACCAGAGCTTAGTTTTTGAAATAAAATAAATTTTATTTTTGGGGAGTACCTTAAGTTTTATTTCGGGAAAGAGGAAATTTCTTATTTTCGGAAGTTGTTGAAAATGGAATTTTTCTAAAAATAATAATTTCCGAAAAACGAAAGTTTCGAAAAATAAAAATTTTGGAAAATAAATTATGTGTGCAGGTATGCAAGGAATTCAGGTATGCATTATGTGTTATTGCTTTAATATCATGTGGTGAGATTGGGTTGGAAATTTGGGCATGTAGGATAGACTTTATTCTGTTGTTTCATGCATTTAAGTTCAAGTTCATGCATTGGAGGTGTTGCTTATGTGAGTAGTTATGTGTAAAAGAGATTGTATGTTAGCCACCAGACCTTCTATCTTAGAACTGTTAGTTTGGTTTTGTTGTGGGTAGGATGGTCCATTAGTCTTAAGTGTTGTGCAAGATATCGTGTAGCATGCCTGGTAAGGACACACAGACGGGGACTTTGGAAAAGGAGGAGTATGAGACTCCACCTCAGTACGTCTGGAAGATACGGTTTTATTGTTGGTATATGAGCACAATATTGAAGCTGCCGCAATGGGACCAATCTGACCATGTGTCGGCCCTAATTGTTAGTTGTTTGCCTGACCGTTCGCCCTACCTGGATATCAAGGCGAAGTTTAGTGATTTTCATTTTGGTGGAGGATTTCCAAATTACACTAAATATACGGATGCAATTGGTCAGTGGGGCTGTGATTGGAGGTATCTCGAAGGTTACATTGCCAGGAAGGAGAAGGAGTATCAAAAATTGAATGCAAGTGAGGAGACCCCACCCAAACCAAGCCCAGGTAACCAAGAAGATGATGACATGGTGGTGAAAGAAACTACTTCTAGTTCAAGGAGTGATGAGTCAAAGGATAGCTCGTGTTATGAGATTGAGTATCCGGATCCAGTGATTCCTATGTATGTAGACTTGGTAATCGATTATGAGGATGAAGAAGAGCTTGATCCTGAGGAGTATGTGGATGAAGACATGGAAGATAATATAAAAGATGATCCTCAGTTTATACCCAAGAAATATGTAATGTCGAGGGACATAAAGGACATTGTTAATGTTTAGGGGTTTTGTTTAGATATGAGTTAGTTAATACTGTTTAGCGTTGTAATGTTTAGAATGTTGAACAATTTATGTTATTTTGAATGAGTGGCAGTCAGCCATTAAGAAATATTAGGAGGAATTAAATAATAAATTTCTTTTGGGACTGAATTAATAAACGAGTCAATTCTTTTAGGAAATGAAGCCTCAAGTAGAGTAGAACCAAGGGAATTATTTTTATTTCTTATGTCCTTTATTCTTATTTTAATGGTTGTGTAAACAATCAAAACTAAGTGAATCATTCGCTCTAAAAGAACGAAAACTTCTTTTGTAAGATGAAATGAGAAAATGTTTTATGTTATAAGTTTATGTTGTTCTAACTTAGAGTTAGACATAATTTAATATAATGGTATTTACCCTCTACAGGAGAAATAGAATGATTGAACGTAACAACAATCAGCTTAAAGAGGTAGTAAGGCAATTAGCTATTGTAGCTGAACAGTTAGCTGTTAGAAGAAATGGAAATAGTAATGACCCTGCTGGGGAACTTTTCAAGAAGATTTCTCAAAGTAAGCCACCCACTTACCAAGGAGAGCACAATCCAACTATTCTAGAAGGATGGTTGAGAGAGTTTAACAAGCTGTTTGGGGCAGTTGAGTGTCTTGAAGAGCTTAAGGTAAACCATACTGTTTATTATCTGAGAGGAGAAGCTGATTTTTAGTGGTCACAAAATGAGGCTATGATTAGGGCTTTACCAGGATTCAATTGGAATGTGTTTCAGGAGCAGATCCGTAATAAGTTCTATCTTGTGTTCCTTCAGAAACAGAAAGCTGATGAGTTTCTGGAGCTTAAGATGGGAAGTATGTCTGTCACTGAGTATTACTCGAAGTTCATAGAGTTGTCTAGGTTTGATAAGGAGGTCGTGGTAACCGAGAAGTTGAAGGCAAGTCGTTTTGAGAGAGGGTTAACCTTAGACATCCAATTGCAGTTAGCCGGATAGGTCTTTTAGTCTTAGATGAGCTATATGGTAGAGCTGCACACCGATATGCCCTTAACCAAAAGAAGAAGGAGGTGCTAAAGGAAGGTGAGACGAGGGAGAAAAGGAAGGATGGTGGAGGAAACTTAAATTAGCAAGGAAATCATGGTGGATTTAAGAAACCTCGTTTCAACAATAACTTCCAGGGTAAAAAGGGAAACTTAATTTGGGAAGCCTGCTAATGGAAATGGGAATAGAGCTCACATGGCTAGTCAAGGAGGGTGTGTGTACTTTTGCAACAAGTATCCTAACAATCACCCAGGGAAGGCCTGTGCGGAGAACCCAGTGACTTGTCGGTTGCGTAACAAACTTAGACACCATGAGTATGAGTGTTTCTCCAAGAACAAGGGGAAGGAAGGACAAGGTCCTCAATTCAAAGGGAACTCAACTGGGGGTCAGCAGAAGGGTTTCCAAGGAAATATGGGAGGAAAGGTGATGCCTCAAGCCAGAAATAGACATGGAAGTGGGAATGGAGGAGGCTAGACTAATGCCTCAAATACTAGAAAGTTGAATGTGATGGCTCGAAGTGAAGTTGATACTAGTAAAGATGTAATTACTTGTACTTTTTGTATTCACTCTTTTCCTGTTCAAGTTTTAATTGATTCTAGTGCAACCTGTTCTTTTGATCCACTAAGATTTTAGAAAAGTTAAAGCCTGTGTTGGGAAAAGTAGATACAATAGATATGTCATTAGCGTTACCATTAGAATAAGAGGTACAGTGTTCAAAAAGATTTCTGGATGTTCCTATTGAAATTGAGGGAGTGGAGTTTAAGGCTAACCTAATTGAGTTTGATTTGAGTGACTTAGAAGTGATTTTGGAGATGGATTGGTTAAGTGGGCATAAGGTTGAGATTTTGTGTGAGCCACAGGAGATCTCGTTATTCAATAAGGGTAACAAGGTGAGCTACTGGAGGCCAGGAAGGCCAAAACACAACAAAATAGTATCAGTAATGAGGTTTGCTAGGTTGGTGAGGAGAGGTTTTCTAATTTACCTTTGTAGTTTGAGGGATGTAGATCATGTTGAGACTACTAAGACCGAGGACATTGAGGTAGTAAGGGACTTTCTAGATGTGTTGCCGGAAGAGATTCCGGGGAAGCCTCCAAAGCGAGAGATTGAGTTTACCATAAACTTAGTTCCAGGAACAACACCTATTTCCAAAGCACCCTACAGGATGGTACCTGCAGAAATGAGTGAGTAGAAAGAGGAGTGTTACAGGATATGTTGGAGAAGGGTTTTATTAAGCCTAGTGCCTCACCTTGGGGAGCACTAGTACTGTTTGTAAAGACGAAAGATGGGAGTTTGAGGTTGTGTATTGACTATAGAGAATTGAACAAGGTGACGACCAAAAATAAGTATCCTTTCCCGAGGATTGATGACTTGTTTGATCAATTAAAAGGAGCATTTATGTTTTCAAAGATTGATTTGAGGTCAGGATACCATCAATTGAGGATTGCTTATGACGACATACCAAAAATGGCTTTTCGTACGAGGTATAGGCACTATGAGTTCACTATTATGCCTTTTGGTTTAACTAATGCACTAGCAATTTTCATGGACTTAATGAATAGGATTTTCCAACGATTCTTGGATAAGTTTGTGGTTGTTTTCATTGATGACATTTTGGTGTATTCTAAGAGTAAAGAGGATGTTGTTTCTACAGGAACACTACAAGAGGGGGGTGAATTGCTGTGTGGAACTTGTATGCGGAATTTAAACTATATTGAACGAAATAAAGAGTGCGAGTGATATTTCTACGAGAAAAACTTCCTTGGCCCTGAGGAAGAAAACTCCACTTCTATTATAGGCCTGCAATAACTTTTACAACCTAAATTCTCTAATTTCACTCGTCAGTTCCAGTAGGAACTTGATTCTCAATTCACACTCTTTATCTCTCGTTTGTCTTTCTCTTTTTCTCTACTCTTATCTTGTTCTCACACTTCTCTTTTTCTCACAGATTACAACTCAATACAGACTCTAATACATTGAAAGATCTTCTAAACTGGACTGGAACATCAATTTAAACTTAGACTCGTTTAATGCTCAAGTGTGTTCTCTGATGTTCTACACTTCTTCTTCTAAAGTTCTTGGAGTATTTATACAGTGATTCTATCTTATAAACATCAGCCATAACCACGTACTTTGATCGCCCACTACTCCATGACTTCTTCCATTATCCCACGTATTTAGACCAAGAGAATAGGATTTTTGACTTGATTACCGTTTATTCTTGCCCATAATCCCATGATCTTGTTTCTATAACCTAGGAGTCCTAAAAGTATTATTTGACTTCTTCAAAACCCTAGATACCGTTTTATTTTTCAACAAAATCAGTCAGATATTTATATCCTAATATTAAGGCATCATGGAGAAGATTATTATGACCTAAATTATAGCCTGAATTAATCTAGACTTCTTTGTGGAATAGATTCGTTTTAACCTCTAGATATGATGTTCAAACCAGATTTGAGACTCCAATGTATTTACGAAGATCCTAGAAAATTACTCTCATAATCTTCTTGGAATTCTCTTCTCTTCATCAAGATACTTAGTCGGAATTGCCTTGATGTTGTTCGCTTGTTCCTGTTGGAACAGATCGATTCTCGTACCTTGTTCCTACGTAACTGTGTTACTCAGGAACTTCTCTTCTATTTTCAATGTTCCTTTGCAAGATTCTGCCTAGGAACTTCTCCTTGAACTTGGTTGTTAACTTGTCACGTTCCTACTCTGGAATACTTCAATATTGCTCCAAATTTTTTACTCTTTGAACCTGTGAAATCTCATATGAACTCAAAGTATTTATTAGTTAAGTTTATTTGTGGTAGTCATAATCAAAACTTTCAATTGATGGGTCAAAAATTTCCCCCTTTTTGATGATGATAAACCGAGGCAAACAAACTTAATAAAAATGAAAACAATAAAAACATAAAGAACATATTTTCTATTTTTTATTTTTTGATTTTTACTAATTTTTTAATTTTGAAAATATAAAGTATGTACACTAAATTAAGACTAAGACATGTATTATATACTTAGAGTATACTTAGAATTTTGCAGGTTTTTAATAGAGAGAAAGAGAGTTAGGATTCAAACTTGATTTCATTATGCAATTTATTTTACCTTTCTTTTCCCCCTTTTGGCATCATCAAACTCATAACTACGTTCCTCGGGGAACTTCTGATCACAGCACCATTATGTCATAGATAATGGTAGAGACCCCGCCTTTGGAATTTTAATATGTATCTCAAGCAGCAATCTAGCAATATTAGCCACTAAGATGCATCTAAAGAATCAAAAATAGAAGTATGACAGATATGTTCCCAAAAATAAAAGAAAGCAAGAAAAAGATTCACTACCCATAATTAATAATAATTTTATTAAAAAGCAAAAGAAAAGAAAGAAAACAACGAAAACAAAGCAAAATATAAAAACAAAAGAAAATCGAAATCCAAAGCAAATATTACAACCATATTGAAATAAGTACAAAACAAGGAAAATGCAACTAAGAAGGAGTGGGATATAGAAGAGCTTAGGAGGAAGGGGTAGTCTCTAGAGGAACAGGGTCAGCCGAGGTTTCTTCAAGAACAGAGGTAGGTACTGTTTCCATAGGACCTGAAGTTCTGGGAACGTCCTCTTCTGGTGCTTCTTTTTGAACATGAGTTCCACCCTCACCTTCAGCAGGAGCAGTTCCAGCAGTTGCAGATGGAGTTCCTTTCACATTTTTAAGCTCTTCAAGGCATGTCATAAGTTCTGCATGCTTCTTCTCATAAGACAACATAAAGGAACTCAAGGCCTGTCTCATCATGAAGACTTGAACTTCAACATCCTGCTGTTTCTCCTGGAGTTCCTTGAGGAACAGTTCCAACTGCTCTGTCTCCCCAGGAACCAGAACCTCAATTTCAGTGGTTTTAATCCCCTCAGCATCAAGATCAATGGTAGGAGGCTCACTATCAGACTTGTTAAGAAGTCTCCTACTCTTCCTCACTTTTGATTTTTCTTCTTCCTCCCTCTTATTCTTCTCCTCTAACCTCAAAATCTCAGTGTACCACTAAGTATTCCCACGTAAAACACCCAAATTCATTCCATTCAATGTAGAAACTTGAATGTACTGCTTCTTCTTCTTCATTCCTACTTTCCCATAACCCTCCAATGGAACATTAAAGCTTTTGAAAATTTTTGTTAGCAAAGTTCCATAACCAACTTTCAATCCACTTGGAACAGTGTGATCCAAGTGTGAAATCATCAGGCTTGGGTAATTTACTTGCACATTAAACAAAAGACAGTAAATAACCGCACAATCTAAAAAATTTGCTTCACCCCTTTTCTGTGTTTGTGGGAACACAGTTCTCCTCACAACATTAAACATTAATTTTACAAGAGGTGAAAGCGAATTGTGATCAATTTTATTCACTCCCTTCTTCCCTCCTGATTCTGTCAAAATCTCATCCTTTCCCATCTTCCCAATGTTCAGATTATATCTACCCTTAAAGTAATTATCATATCTTTCATTCGGAACCTCAAACAACTTAGCCAAATAATCAGCATTAAAAGAAATCTCAACATTATTCACAGAACTAGTGATAGTTCCTTTAGCAAATCTATAGTTTTCACAAAATTCTTGGATTGCTCTAGGATACATATCATCACTTCCGTGCTCACTTAGCAATTTTATCCACCCTTGATTATCAACAACATCCAATAACTCCACATAACCAATCGAACTACACCAATCTAAATCTAAAAACAAACCCGGAACGTACTTACTTGCTTCCGCTTCCAACGTTTTCATTGAGTCATCCCCAACAACGACATCTTCATCTTCAACAGTAGGTTCGACTTCCTCCCTTCTTCATTTTTTGTCAGCCATGGAGAAACTAGGTTTGGTTTCGGATTTTCCGGCCAGTTTTTCAGCCGATCGTTGCATGGGTTTGGTTGTGGGGGTTTGAATTTCAATCTCAAGAGAAGATGAATGTTGAGTATCCATGGTTAATGAAGAGTTTAAGGTTTAAAGTTTTGGGGGTTTTGAAGAGTGAGAAAGTCAAAAGAGATTAAACGAGAGAGAGATAGAGATTTTTAGGATTGAGAGTGAAAGGTTTGGTGTGAATAGTGGGTTGATTAGATAGGTATTTAAGGGAAAAGTAATGCATGTATGTAGGATAGCTAATTTGGTATCTTTAGGTGAATTCCTTCTAAATGCATTCCCCCTATTTACGTGAAATTGGTTGTAAAATTTGTTCATGGAATTTAAAATTTAAAATTAAATATGTACATCCTATAGGTAGAAATTTGAAACAATTATAAACAAAAATAAAAATTGGAAATTAAAATTAATTTATGGAAAAATAAAGTTGAAAAGAAATATATATATATATTACGTGAAAAGAGAGAACATATTGCACATCATCTAATTAAATCATCTTAGACAAGAAATCATGAAACTAAGGATGATAGACTTTTGCGAGTTATATCAAAGTTCATGCGGGAACATGCTTTCACACAAGATTTGTGATGAAAAATGCATATAGGAACTTCATTACAAATAATGATATACCTGGAGGAACTTCATGGCTTTTATTGCAATTTTATCAATCCGAGTTCCATCCTCATCCTCGCGTATCTTTCTCTATTAAATGGCTTTGTTAAGATTTCTGCAATTTGATTTTCAGTTTGACAAAATTCAAGTTTTATCAAACCTTTTTCTAAATTGTCCTTGAGAAAATTATGACGAATATGAATGTGTTTGACACGTGACTAGTGAACTGGATCTTTAGAAATACACATAGCACTAGTATTATCACAATAAATAGGAATACAATTATAGATAATACCAAATTCCCTTAGTTGTTGTTTTATCCTAAGCACTTGGGAACAACATGCAGCAGTAGTTGCATACTCTGCTTCAGCAATGGATAACGCAACAGTGCTTTGCTTCTTGGAACTCCAAGAAACTAAACATGTTCCAAGGAACTGAACCATACCTGATGTGCTTTTTCAATTTACTAAGTCACCTGCATAGTCTGCATTTGCAAATCCTGTTAACTCAAATGTGTCACAGTGAGGATAGTATAAGAATAGATCATCAGTTCCTTTCAAATATCTCAATATCCTCGTGACAGCTGTTAAGTGTGATTCCTTTGGATTTGCTTGGAACCTAGCACAAACATCAACACTATAAGCAATATCTGGTCTACTAGCAGTTAGATACAATAAGGAGCCTATCATGCCTTTGTATAACTTTTGATCCACACTTGTTCCACTAGGATCCTCATCCAATCTGGAGTTAGTTCCCATAGGAGTATGGTTCGTTTTTTATGTTCCCATCCCATATTTCTTGAGGAGTTCCTTAATGTACGTCTGTTGCTGAATGTAAGTTCCTCTCTCAATTTGCTTGATTTGCAAGCCAAGAAAGAAATTTAACTCACCCATTAGGCTCATTTCAAATTCCTTGCTCATAAGATTAGTAAATTCTTGACACAAGGATTCTTTAGTAGCACCAAATATAATATCATCAACATAAACTTGAACAATGAGAAAATCAGTTCCTTTGGATTTTATAAACAAAGTTTTATCAACTTTTCCTCTTTTAAGACCATTTTCCAAAAGAAACTTTGACAACCTCTCATACCATGCTCTAGGAGCTTGCTTCAACCCATAAAGAGATTTGTCAAGCTTATAGACATGGTTAGGAAATTTTGCATTTCCAAAACCAGGAGGTTGTTCCGCAAAACATCTTCATTAAGAAAACCATTTAAGAAAGCACATTTAACATCCATTTAATACAATTTAAAACCTATAAAAGATGCAACAGCAATTAAAATTCTAATAGCTTCTAACCTTGCAACTGGATCAAAATTTTCTTCAAAATCAATTCTTTCTTGTTGATTATAGCCTTTAACTACTAACCCGGCCTTGTTCGTGATGATTGTGCCGTACTCGTCTAGCGTGTTCCTGAACACCCATTTTAGTCCAATTACTTTCTGCTGTTTCGGTTAAGGCACAAGGTGCTAAACCTTGTTCCTTTCAAATTGATTCAGCTCATCTTGCATTCCTTAGATCCCATCAACATCCTCGAGTGCTTCTACATGATTTCGAGGCTCCATGATGGACAAGAATGCATTAAAGGCACAGAAGTTCATTACTTAAGATCTGGTCTGAGTTCCTTTCGTAATAGCACTAATAATTAGATCAATTGGATGAGACTTCTGGTGTTTCCAAGGTTTAGGCTGGAAGTCTCTAATAGGAACTATTGTCTCTACTGTTTCTCCAGGAACTCCTTCTGGATCAGTGGTGTTTTCTTCATGTTCATCGTTGTATGGATCTTCATTCACTGTTCCTTCAAGAACTGCCTCATTTTGCCTTTCAAATTTGGAACTGATCTTCAGGAACTCTTGCTTGTTCCATGTTGGATGTTAATTCTTCTTCATTTGGATTTCTTCTAACTAGCCCTATTTCGAAGTCCTCATGTTCTTTCAAAACGTTAGTATCTATGCTATTTACACTATAATTAGTTTCATCAAAAATAATATGTACACTATCCTCGACACTTCTCTTGTTGTAAACTCTATAAGCCTTACTATCAGATGCATACCCTAGGAACACAGCTTCATCACTCCTTTCATCAAATTTCCCTAAGTTCTTTTTACCATTAATATGGACAAAACACTTACAACCGAATGTTCTAAGGTGAGACACATTAGGTTTTCGTCCTCTAAACAACTCATGGGGAGTTTTGTTAGTGATGGGTTTAATCATGACTCTATTTACAATGTAACAAGTTGTATTCACTGCTTCTGCCCAAAAGTTCCTTAGGAGTCCGCTTGCTATGAGCATCGTTCTTGCCATGTCCTCTAAGGTTCTATTTTTCCTCTCCACAACACCATTTTGTTGTGGTGTTCTTGGAGCTGAAAAATTGTGATCCATACCATGTTCCCTGCAAAACTTATCAAACTTGTAATTTTCAAATTCATTTCCATGGTCAGATCATAAATGTATAAGTTGATAACCACTAGATTTTTGAACCTTCTTAGTAAAGCAAGTAAATTTATCAAACGTTTCATCCTTGCTATGAAGGAGCATAGTCCATGTATATCTAGAGTAATCATCAACAATAACCAAGACATATAGCTTTCCACTCCTACTTTAGACTCTAATGGGCCCACACAAACCCATATGGATGAGTTCCAATGGTTTTGTGGAGCTCATGAACTTTTTGCTTTTAAAAGAACTTCTAACATGTTTGCCTCTAGCACATGCACCACATAATTTATCACATAGAAACTTAATATTAGGTAATCCAACAACAAGTTCCTTAGATCTAAGTTTATCAAGTAAGTGGAGACTAGCATGTCCAACACATTTATGCCAAAGTAGGGGCTCCTCCTCAATCACACTTAAACAAGAGAATGTGGTCTTAGGAACTTCATGTAAATCAACGATATAGGTGTTCCCTTTGCGTTTTCCTTCAAGTACAACTTGATTATTGTGATTGTTGATGATTTGACAATGCTCATTAGTAAAACAATCAGAATTCCCTTTATCACATAATTGGGAGATGCTATGTAAGTTATGTTTAAGACCATCAATAAGAAAAACATTATCAATTGCATGGGAACTTGACTTACCAACCTTACCTAAGGCAACTATGTTAACTTTTTTATTATCACCAAACGTCACTGACTGTGACTCAAAGTTCCCCCTGAGTAGGCTGCTAGTGAGAGAAACTTAGATTTGTCACCTGTCATGTGCTTGGAACAACCGCTGTCGAGGTACCACGTGTTGTTCCCCCTCACTAGCACCTGCAATACAGATTAGATGTTAGGTGTAGGAACCCCGTTTCCTTGGGTTCCTCTGTAGACACATCATCATTTAATTTCTCAATCCATGTCTGTTTTACGTGTCTAGAATTTACATCTAAACTGGAGTTCCGTTTGGAACACTAGCCTTTTAGATGACCCGTGTTCCCACCGAATAGACACACTTTGCTACTTGGAAGTTCCACGAATTTATTCCGCTTTCCCACTTTCTTTTTATAATTAAAACCAAGATCTTCGGTCCTTTTTGTTTGGGCCTTCAGAATCCATGTTGGAAATTTTTGTTGATCATCCTTTTTGTTCCTTAAATTTGTGAGTTCCAGTTTAACAGCATCAACTCCCTTCATAAGTTCCTTGATGACTGAATCATTTAGTGTTCCTTCAGTGGAACTCTCTTTTAGATTGGTCAACTTGTAGCAATTTAGTTCCATAGTGACTTGACTAAGTTCCTTTCGAAGTTTCTCATTTTTTACCTTTAAATTCGTGTTTTGATCTAATAAGTCGAAAATTTTTTCTCAGTTTCAGTTCTATTTAACCTTAGCCAATCACTGTGTTCCTTACGAGTTTGAAGAGCCTTTTCACATTCGGTTTTTACTCGTAATACATTAGTCCAGTTTTTGTGAAATTTTAGTACTAGATCTACTAATTCATGTTTAGAAAAAGCATCAAGAAGACCAGAATTTGGAAATACCTCGTTAGCGAGTTCCTCGTGGACCTCGTTCCTATCAGTTCTGGCCATCAAACATATGTTGGCAACTTCTTCATCAGGTTGTTCCTCTTCATCTTCTTCACTTTCAGAATCTCCCCAAGCTGCTACCATTGCTTTTCTCACATCATTCTTAGAGTAAGAAGGTTTGTAAAATTTTTCTTTGACTTGTTCCTTCTTCTCCTTGACATACTCCTTGCCCTTGGACTTCCCTTTTTCAGTATCCCATAAGGGATAGTCCTTGATGAAGTTTTCTGAGGATCCACACTTGTGGCACACGAATTCCCTTTTGTTGCTAGCGAATTTTTTGCCCGTGTTCCTATAGGAACTTCGATTCTTGTTGAGAGCCCTTTTAAACCTTCTGACCAGCAGCGCTGCCTCATCATCTTCTTCTTCTGATTCGTCACTTTCAGCTTTCAAGGCCATCCCTTTGCTCCTGAAAATTTCTCCAGTTCTTCCAAGATGCAATTCATGGGTCAGCAAGGAACCAGCAAGTTGTTCAATATTGAACTTCGTGAAATCCTTTGTTTTCATGAGTGCAATAACCTTTGCTCTCCATCTTTCATCTTTTGGTAAACTCCTCAGCACTTTCCTAACCTACTCATCAGTAGGTATATCTTTTCCAAGAGAATAAAGCTGATTGGTGATGTTAGTAAAACGAGTAAGCATATCTTGTACTGACTCTCTAGGTAACATTTCAAAACGCTCATATTTAGACATTAATAAATCAATTTTAGATTATTTCACTTCACTAGTTCCTTCATGAGTTACTTGTAATAAATCCCATGTTTGTTTAGCGGTCTTGCACCCTATGACACAGTTGTGTTCATGTGGTCTAATACCACAATGTAGCAATTTAATAGCACGAGCATTAATTTCCATTTTTTCAAAATCTTCTTTTTCATATTCAGAAATCAATTAAGGAAATAATTCATTTTCAGCGTTAGTTTTAGTTACCTCATAGTCGCCTACTTCAGTTACACGCCAAACCTGGTAGTTTTCAGCTTTGATGAAGATTTACATTCGATTCTTCTAGTACGTGTAAAATTTCCCATCGAACGTAGGTGGTCTTTGAGTTGAGTAACCTTCCTCCAATTTCTCGTGAGTGTTCATCTTCAGGATCCCTCTTCAAGGTTGCTTGATTTACCCGAGTTCCTGCTCTGATACCAACTGTTGTTTCTACTGGAACACTACAAGAGGGGGGGTGAATTGCTGTGTGGAACTTTTATGCAGAATTTAAACTATTTTGAACGAAATAAAGAGTGCGAGTGATATTTCTACGAGAAAAACTTCCTTGGCCCTGAGGAAGAAAACTCCACTTCTATTATAGGCCTGTAATAACTTTTACAACCTAAATTATCTAATTTCATTCTGTAGGAACTTGATTCTCAATTCTCACTCTTTATCTCTCGTTTCTCTTCCTCTTTTTCTCACAGATTACAACTCAATACAGACTCTAATATATTGAAAGATCTTGTAAATTTGACTGGAAAATCAATTTAAACTTAGACTCGTTTAATGATCAAGTGTGTTCTCTGATGTTCTGCACTTCTTCTTCTTCTGAAATTCTTGGAGTATTTATAGAGTGATTCTGCCTTATAAACATCAGCCATAACCACGTACATTGATCGCCCACTACTCCATGACTTCTTTCATTATCCCACATATTTAGACCAAGAGAATAGGATTTTTGACTTGAATATTTTACTGTTTATTCTTGCCCATAATCCCATGATCTTATTCCTATAATCTAAGAGTCCTAACAATATTATTTGACTTCTTAAAAACCCTAGATGTCGTTTTATTTTCAACAAAATCAGTCAGATATTTATCTCCTAACATTAAGGCATCATGGAGAAGATTATTATGACCTAAATTATAGCATGAATTAATCTAGACTTATTTGTGTAATAAATTCGTTTTAACCTGTAGATAGGATGTTCCAAACAGATTTGATACTCCAATGTATTTACAAGGATCCTAGAAAAATTACTCTCATAATCTTCTTGGAATTCTCTTCTCTTCATCAAGATACTTCGTCGGAATTGCCTTGATGTTGTTCGCTTGTTCCTGTAGGAACAGATCGATTCTCATACCTTGTTCCTACGCAACTATGTTACTCAGGAACTACTCTTCTATTTTCAATGTTCTTTTGCAAGATTCTGTCTAGGAACTTCTCCTTGAACTTGGTTGTTAACTTGTCACGTTCCTACTTTGGAATGCTTCAATATTGCTCCAAGTTCCTTACTCTTTGAACCTGTGAAATCTCATAGGAACTCAAAGTATTTATTAGTTATGTTTATTTGTGGTAGTCATCATCAAAGCTTTCAATTTATGGGTCCATAGAGGAGCATGTGGAACATTTGAGGACAATATTGATGACATTAAGGGAGATTAAATTGTATGCTAAGTTCTCGAAATGTGAGTTCTAGCTGGAGAAAGTAGCACTCTTGGGACATTTCGTGTCGAAAGAGGGAGTCGAAGAAGATCCAGCCAAAATCAAAGCAGTAGAGGAGTGGCCTATACCTAAGAATATAACGAATGTACGGAGTTTCTTAGGATTAGCAAGTTATTATAGGAGGTTTGTGAAGGACTTTTGGAGAATTGCTAAAACAATGACGTCGTTACTGAAGAAAGACTATAAGTTTGAGTAGAGTGATAAGTGTGAAGAGGCATTTCAGACTTTAAAGGAGCGTTTGACTACAGATCCAGTGCTGACTTTGCCAGGTGGAAGTGATTCTTATGATGTGTATAGTGATGCTTCTAAAAATGGTTTGGGATGTGTGTTAATGCAAAATAGAATGGTGATTGCGTATGCTTCAAGACAATTGAATCTATACGAGGTAAACTACCATACTCACGATCTTGAGTTAGCAGCGATCGTGTTTGCTTTAAAGATATGGAGGCATTACTTGTATGGAGTAAAGTGTAAGATATGCACGGACCACAAATGTTTAAAGTACTTTTTCACTCAAAAATATTTAAATATGAGACAGAAGAGATGGCTTGAGTTGATCAAGGATTACGATTTAGATATCCAATACCATAAAGGAAAGTCCAATGTGGTAGCAGATGCTTTAAGCCGTAAAACGTAGCATGCAGTGAATAGTTTAGTGGTTGCTAACAAACTATGTAAGGATATAGAGAGATTAAACTTCGAAATAGTGAACGAGGGAGAGTTAGAAGGAATTCTTTGTAATCTTAGTATCCAACCAACAGTATTTGAGGAAATTAAGAAGAACCGGGAGGGAGATGTGAAATTGGACAGAATAAAGGAAAAGTTGAAAGTAGGAAAGGCTACGGACTTCAAGATCCATTAGGATGGGAGCTTAAGGTATAAGGGAAGGTGGTATGTACCACAGAAATGTGAGGATCTGAAATGGAGAATCATGGAGGAAGGTCATAATACCCCATATTCAGTGCATCCCAGAGGCGATAAGCTGTATAAGGATTTGAAGGAAGTGTGTTGGTGGCCTAGGATGAAAAGGGAAGTAGCTGAATTTGTGAGCAAGTGTGTCACTTGTCAAAAGGTGAAATTTGAGCATAAGAGACCACAAGGAGAGGTCCAACCACTTGAAATACCAGGGTGGAAATGGGATTGCATATCAATGGACTTTGTAACTTGTTTACCGAAGTCGAGGAATCATAATGATACCATATGGGTTGTGGTAGATAGGCTTACTAAGTCAGCGGTGTTTATACCAATGAAGGAGACTTCGAGACTAGAACAACTTGCAAAGGCTTACATAAAGCATGTTGTAAGGCTACATGGAGTTCCAAAGGATATCGTGTCAGATAGGGATTCTAGGTTTCTTTCAAAATTCTGGAAAAAAATGTCCAGGAGAACTTTGGTACAACGTTGATAATAAGTACAGCCTTCCATCCAGCAAATGATGGACAAACAGAGAGAACCATACAAACTTTGGAGGACATTCTAAGAGCTTGTGTAATGAAATTTCAAGGGAATTGGGAGGATCACTTAGATCTCATTGAGTTTTCATACAACAATAGCTACCATGCAAGCATTGGCATGGCACCTTTTGAGGCTTTGTATGGAAGAAAGTGCAGAAGCCCCTTATGTTGGAGTGACATAAGTGAGAGAGTTATTTTAGGGCCTCAATTGATAGAAGAAACCACTTATAATATAAGGGTAATACAAACAAGGTTTCAAGCAGCACAAGATAGACAAAAGTCTTATGCGAACCAAAAACGACAGGAAGTTATGTTTGAAGTTGGTGATAAAGTGTTACTTAAATTATCACCAATGAAAGGTGTAATAAGGTTCGGAAAGAAGGGGAAATTAAGCCTGAAATACATAGGACCCTATGAAATCCTACAAAGAGTTGAAAAGTGGCCTACGGGTTAGCATTGCCAATGGAGTTGAGCAAAGTTCACATTGAGCAAAGTTCACAATGTCTTTCATGTGTCTCAACTAAGAAAATATGTTTCCGACGAGTCATATATGTTACAGCCTGAAACAATAGAGTTAGACCAAAGTTTGACCTATGAAGAAAGGATACTCATAGGAAAAGTGTAAAAATAGTGAAGGTGTTGTGGTCTAACCAAGAAATCGAAGAAGCTACTTAGGAGGCTGAAGATATGATGAGAGAAAAGTATCCAGAGTTATTCCAGGTTAGTAGGTAGAATTATGGGGACGTAACTCGATTCTTAAGGGGGGTAGAGTGCGATCTAATTTCATGCGGTTTTACCCTCAATTTTACAAGTTTATACGAGCTTTTAAGACTTTTAAGTAAAGTGTTATATTTGTCCACTGAAAAGTTGTCAAGCAAAAGTTAAGTAAAATGCCTAAAGTCTACAACAACATAGTGTTATAACGAAAAATCCTGAAGTAAATGTAGTCTCTATTCAAATTCCATACATTAATCTACATAAAGTTTCGGGACGAAACTTCTTTTAAGGGGGCTAGACTGTAATACCCCATATTTTCACGTATTTTAAGGAATTATTTTCGTATTTTATACGTGTGCTTTTAATATTTTTTAAGAAATTATATTAAACAAGAATATTAAACAATAGAATTTTAATAAATTTTAATCAAAATAATTGTTTTGTGTTTTTAAATAATATTTTATGTTTTATTAGAAAAGTTTCTAAAAATGGAATTTTTAGAGTTTCCCAAATTATTTTAAAACAAGGGCATAAAAGTAATTTCAAATATTGAGGATATTTGTGGGATTACACCAAATCTTACTTTGGGGCCTACAAATACCCCTTAAAACCCCAATTTTCAGATTTATTTTGCAAGTTGGTGATTTAGGATTGCAAAAGTTTAGAGAGAGAAAGAAAAATAACAGAAAGTTTTGAACAAAAAAATAAATAAATAAAAATTTTGTGTTCCGAAGGGAAAAAAAAAAGAAAAGAAAAAACCTTTGTCGTCGCCTTGAGCCGGAGCCCCGTCGTGCGCCTCCGGCTGCCGTCGTGTGCCTCCGCCTGCTGCCGCTCCCACCGCCGGCCACCTCTTCCCCTATTTTAGTATTTTCAGAAACTCTATAAAAAAATATCAAAAAATTCTTCTTCTTTTCTTTTTGATTCAATCTTGCAAATTCATGTTTATATTTATGATTAATCATGATTTATAAGTTCCAATGATGCTTTATGAAGTTATGATATATTTTAAAGCATGAATTTAATAGTTGTTCATGAAGTTTTAGATTAGGGTTTATAAAGTTATGAAGTTCTTGATTTTATGAGTTTTAATGATTTAAGCTTCAATATTATGATCATGAATTGTTGTTGGGTGAATTTATAATGATTTTATGAAGTTTAGATTGATTTATAAGGACTTTAAACTTGAATTATATTGGTGTCCAAATTTTGTAATCATTAAAATCAATAGAATAAATATTACGAACATGTTTTGGCTTATGAAAACTTATTCTAAAGCATAGATTTGTTTCATAATGATGTTAGTAGATTGTAAAAGAGTTTTATGATAAATTTATGATGTTTTTATGAGTTTTTAATGAGTTTTAGATGAATAGACAAAACTGTAAATTTTTATTAACAATTGTTTATGCCCAATAAAAATAATAACATGTAATATAGTAAGATATAATTATTTTTAATGCATCTACGATTGTGTATTGATCTTAGACCATGACTATAATGTTTTATGATCAAAATATGATATTTAGAAAGGTTTTAGAGTGATTTTAAGAATGTTTACAAAGCTGCCTTTTTTGGAAAATTACCGAAAATCAAGTATTTCGCAATAGAAAAAATTAAAGTCAAGTATGGAGTTGAATAGAGACCATATATGGAATATTTCGGACAAGTTTCCAATATAGAAATTTAGTTTAGAGCTGTTGTATAACTTATTCAACAAGGTTTTAATTTAGTTTCGGTTTTCTCTATGTAGGAAATTTCGAAATAATCACTTTTAGGAGTTGTGGCGAATCACAACTACTTTATAAGGTACGTAAGTACTAAAGACAAGCATGATAAATAGAACAAATGTTTGGTTGATCTATATCATATGTCGTTGTGCTTTGATTGGATTGTGAAATTGACATGCATGACAAGTATTATTAGAAGCATGATTTTATATTATTTTCACATTCCATGTTTTTAGCAATATAAATTCTACAAGATTTAATTGGAATGTTGTGATCAGTTTAAATTGGCCAATAACTTAATGAAGAAGAAAGGAAGCTATTTAAGTTTGTTAGTTACTTAATCAACAAGAAAAGTAATTTGTGAATTTTTATTCAAACAGCTAATAGAAGTTAATGAGCAATTATATTATACATGTTGTGTAACACCCTGGATTTTCCCTAACTTCCTACTTCCTATTTTTTTCCGGAAAACATGTTAAACTAGAAGATATTACGTTTATTAAACTACTACATATGAAAATACCAAAGAATTACTGTCACCGTGATAACGACTAAGGCTTTTATCAAAGTACTACAGCGGAAGTCTTTAAAACCAAAACAATTTAAAGCTAAACCTCAAACAACTTTAAAATAAAATCAACTTTAGATTTATTACACTTCGGAACCATATTAATGGCCCTTTAAAACCAAACCAAAATTAAAAATCAGAAGTCTTTCAAAATCCAAACAATCACTTAAACGTTAGTCTCTGCAAACAATTGAAATAAAGTAAAGCTACAACCACAGCAAGCGCTCTCACTCCATCCCACCATGAAATGACTCATGCCCACTTGTACTTGCAGCTTTCCTTTTACTAGACAACTACTCACCACAAGTGGGTCATCGTAGGGCCAAGTCCAAGACAAAGCCATGCACACAAAGCAAACAGTCAGCAAAGCTGAGTACATAACTACTAAAGACTATGCAACAACAATAAGAAATAAAACATGTACTCACTTACCTTTGACAACCTTCTAACCTGTACATGGACTCAGAAAGATTATTATTATTATATTTAACTTTTGGATTCGACATCGAATGGGTTTCCTTTCCTTTAAAATCGCCCTATTGGGCACCAACTTGGGAGCAACTCCAAGAAGGTATTACCTATGTCACACGAGGTGACGGATATCCAGCGCATTTATAACATAAAAGAGTACAATGTCTTGTACTCCAATTAGAAGTCATAGATCACTGTTCCATACGACTCCCCCCATTTTTCATACTCAAGGTATATACGTTCCAAGAGTTTTGGTGCGAATCCTCTTACACTTTACGTGATTAACAGGTTTAACATTGTTATGACTCTCACGCAACATCACATAAAGACATGCGTAAAAACAAGCAACCATACTCATTATCTTTACTTTAAGGTGATTCCAAATTAACTTATGTGAGTCCTTGAATTAACTGAATCTCTTGTACCACACATTAACTGTGAGTGGCTAATAACTTGCTTTCTACTTGACCACACATTAAACTGTTAGTGGTATTATATATAAAATAATTGCTCATTACTTCTATTAATCATGTGAACAAAATTCACGACTACCTTCCTCGGTTATTAAGTATCTAATCAACTTTAAAATTAACTTCTTTCCTATAATCGTAAAACTGTTGGCCAAACTATACTGATCATAATATTCCAATTCAAGCTTATGAAAATTAAACTTTCTATTTAACAAGGAATGCCATTAAACATTAAAAACATGCTACTAACAACTTGTCATGCATATCAATTCGTGATCCAAAATAAGCATACAAGGTTCATGTAAACAAGAATTTCTCAAGCATGCATTCTAACTCCTATGTTTGCCTTTAAAACTTACGTACCTTGTAAAATAGCTGTGCTCTGCCACAACTCTAGAAGTGGACCAAATCAAAGTCTCCTACACAAGGAAAACCAAACTAAATTAAAAACCTTATTGACTAATTTCTACAATAACCTTAACCAACTTCTAAATTTGGAAACTTTGTCCAAAATATTCCTTATTTGGTCTCTATTCAATTCCATACTTCAATTTTCTTCTCTACTGCAATTCTACTTAGTTTTCGGGACTTAATTATACTTTATAAAACCTTAATAAAATTTTCATGCCACTTTAGAGAAGTGGACAGCAATCTAAATTTATCAAAACTCCTTGAAAACTTCCGAAAATGACACAAATCGATCATATGATGTATTACCTTACTTACATGATCAATTTATGCTATTGACATACTTTAAAAGGTTAATTAATTAATTTATAAAATCTGGACAGCATGTTAAACATGCTTAAAACCACACTTAAACATCATAAAACATACTAAAATTTACATATTTCATCATAGAATTGATGTGTGATCATACTAATGCAATTTAGACACTTTAAACTCAATTTAACTTGTTTTTATTAAAATTTCCGATTTATTTCTAAACTTTAGAGTCATGAAAAACTTATGAAAACATCATGATTTCATGTCAAAACACTTCTACAATCTATGTACTAACATGTTTATGAAGTCAATCCAGGCTTTAGAACAATTTTTCATATGATTAAACATGTTTATAATATTTGTTCAACACAAATTCATGATTATAAAATTTTGACAACTTTATAAAACAAGTTTAAAACCCTTAATAATCAATCTAAACTTAATAACATCAACATAAATTTACCCAAAAATAATCTATGATCATAACATTAAAAATTTGGAACAGAAAAATTCATAAAAATCATAACTTTAAAATTTTCAAACCTTAACTTATAATTTCATGATCACTAAAATTAGTTCATGCCTTAAAAACCATTTATACTTATATAAAAACATAATTAAACTTATAAAAATATGATTAAACACAATTATAATCATAAATTTGCAAGATTGAATCAAAAATAAAGAAGTAGAAAAATGTTTTTTTTATAAAAGGTCGAAATATGCCAAAATTACGGAAAGGGGTTCCGGCAGTGGTGGCTAACTGGTGGCGCACGACGGCCGGCTGGTGGCTGCTGCGGCGGCATCCGGCTGGGAGCGGATCCCGAGGCTCCAAAAAAAAATTTCCTTCGAACTTCCGACGCTTTTTTTTTTTTAAACTTTTGAAATTTTTTCTTTTCAGATCTTAAAGTGTTTTTTTTTCTCCTTTCTCTCTCTAAATTTTTTTGGAATCCTAATTGACTAGTATGATCAGGAAATGTTTGGAATTTTAGGTTTTGTAGGGTATTTATAGGCCTCAAAGTAGGGTTTTGGTGGGGCCCATAAACACTTCTAAGTAAATTAGGAAACCTTAAAAAAAAACTATTTTTGGAAGTTTTTAAAATATTTCTAATCATAAAAATACTATTTAAGAACACAAATAATATTTTTAACCAAAACTCTATCATTTACTATATTTTTGTTAATTTCTTTTTATTTAATACTTTTATTGAACATAATTTTCATTAAAAATATTAAAATTATACGAATAAATTTGAAGGTTATACGTATGAAATACAAAAGTACTTTGTTTAAATACGCGAAAATTTGGGGTATTACAGTCTACCCCCCTTAAAAGAAGTTTCGTCCCGAAACTTTGTGTAGGTTAGTGTATGGAATTTGAATAGTGACTAATTTTACTTCATACTTTGTTACAGAAACTTCTATGCTGTTGTAGACTTTAGACACTTACTTGACAACTTCTATTAGACAAACATGAAACTTTTTACTTAAAAGTCATAAAAACTCGTAAAAACTTGTAACATTGAGGGTAAAAACGCACAAAACTAGTCGCTTTCTACCCCCCCCCCCCTTAGAAGGAGTTACATCCCCGTAACTATACTACTAACTTGAAAAGGCTCTGGATACGTTTTGCTCATCAAATCTTCAGCTTCCCAAGTAGCTTCTTCGGTTTCTTGGTTAGACCACAACACTTTCACTATCTTGACACTCTTTCTACGAGTATCTTTAAGCTTACTATCTAGGATTTTAATTGGCCTCTCTTCATAGGTCAAACTTTGGTCTAACTCTATTGCTTCAGGTTGCAACACATGTGACTCGTCTGGCACATACGTCCTTAGTTGAGACACATGGAAGACATTATGAACTTTGCTCAACTCCATTGGTAGTGCTAGCTTATAAGCAACCTTTCCTACCTTTTGCAAGATCTCATAGGGTCCTATGTATTTTGGGCTTAACTTTCCTTTCTTTCCAAACCTCATCACTCCTTTCATCGGTGATACTTTAAGTAACACCTTGTCGCCAACTTCGAACACAACATCTTGGCGCTTTTGATCCGCATAGGATTTTTGTCCATCCGGTGCTGCTTGAATCTTTGCTTGTATTACTCTAATTTTCTCTGTGGTCTCCTCTATTAACTGAGTTCCTAGAATTACGTACTGTTTCACTTATGTCGTTCCAACACAAAGGGCTCCTACACTTCCTTCCATATAGAGCTTCAAAGGGTGCCATGCCAATACTTGCATGGTAGCTGCTGTTGTACAAAAACTCAATGAGATCTAAGTGGTCCTCCCAATTCCCTTGGAAGTCCATTACACAAGCCCTTAGCATGTCTTCTAAGGTCTGTATGGTTCTTTCTATTTGTCCATCAGTTGCTGGATGGAAAGCTGTACTCATCTTCAAGGTCGTGCCAAAGTTCTCCTGAACACTTTTCCAGAATTTCTAAAGAAATCTAGAATCCCTATCCGACACGATATCCTTTGGAACTCCATGTAACCTCACAACATATTTTATGTAAGCCTTTGCAAGTTGCTCCATTTTCCAAGTCTCTTTCATGGGTATAAACACTGTTGACTTAGTGAGTCTATCTACCACTACCCATATGGTATCGTTTTGATTCTTAGACTTTGGCAAGCAAGTCACAATGTCCATTGAAATGCTATCCCATTTCCATCCTGGTATCTCAAGTGGTTGGACTTCTCCTTGAGGTCTCTTATGCTCAAATTTAACCTTTTGACAAGTAAGACATATACTCACAAATTCAGCCACTTCTCTCTTCATCCTAGGCCACCAATACATCTTCTTTAGATCCTTGTAAAGTTTATCGCCTCCAGGATGCACTGAATACGGGGTACTATGACCCTCCTCCATTATTCTTCGCTTTAAATCCTCACATTTCTGTGGTACACACCACCTTCCCTTATACCTTAAGCTTCCATCCTCATGAATCTTAAAATCCATAGGCTTTCCTACTTTCAGCTTTTCCTTAATTATGTCCAGTTTTACATCCCCTTCCTGACTCTTCCTAATTTCCTCGAGTATTGTTGGCTGGATACTAAGATTACAAAGAATCCCTTCCAACTCTCCCTCCTTCACTATTTCCAAGCCCAATCTCTCCATGTCTTTACATAGCTCATTAGCAACTACCAAGGTATTCATTCCATATTTCGTTTTATGACTCAGTGTATCAGCTACCACATTGGCTTTCCCTTCATGGTATTGAATATCCAAGTCGTAGTCCTCGATCAACTCGAGCCATCTCCTTTGTCTCATGTGTATATCCTTTTTGAGTGAAAAAGTACTTTAAACTCTTATGGTCTGTGTATATCCTACATTTCACTCCATATAAATAATGTCTCCAAATTTTCAAGGCAAACACTATTGCTGCTAACTCCAAATCATGTGTAGGGTAGTTAACCTCATATCGTCTCAATTGTCTTGAGGCATAAGCTATCACCTTTCTATTTTGCATTAACACACATCCCAAACCATTTCTAGAAGCATCACTAAACACATCATAAGAGTCACTTCCATCTGGCAAAGTCATTACTGGAGCTGTAGTCAAACGTTCTTTTAAAGTTTGAAATGCCTCTTTTCACAAACCTAGCAAACCTCATTACTGACACTATTTTATTGTGTTTCGGTCTTCCTGTCCTCCAATAACTCACCTTCTTACCCTTATTCACCAACGAGATCTTTTGTGGTTCACACTGAATCTCAGCCTTATGTTTACTAAACCAATCCATTCCTAAGATCACTTCTAGGTCACCTAAATCAAACTCGATTAGGTTAGCCTTAAACTCCACTCCCTCAATTACAACAGGAACATCCTGATATCTCCTTGAACATTGCACTTCTTGTCTCAAAGGTAACACTATTGACATGTCTACTACATCTACTCTTCCCAACACAGGTTTTAACTTTTCTAAGAGTTTACTGGAAACAAAAGAGTATGTTGCACCAGAATCAAACAAAACTTTAACAGATAAGGAATGAATAGAAAAAGTACCAGTGATCGCATCCTTATTAGCATCCGCTTCGCTTCAAGCTATCACATTCAGCTTCCCAGTGTTTGAGGTCTTGGGCTCCATTTCCACTCCCATTCCTACTTTCGGCTTGAGAGTTTATCTTTCCTCCCATATTTCCTTGGAAACCCTTTTGTTGTCCCCCAACTAAATTCCTCCTAGCTTGAGAATTATGTCCCTCCTTTCCTTTGTTCTTAGAGAAGCACTCATACTCATGGTGTCCAAGTTTGTTACACAACCTACAAGTCACTAGGTTCCCTGCACAGTCTTTTCCTGGGTGGTTGTTGGGACACTTCTTGCAAAAGTACACACGCCCTCCTTGACTAGCCACCTGAGTCCTATTCCCATTTCCAAAATTAGGCTTCCCAAAGTTTCCCCTATTACCCTGGAAGTTGTTGTTGAAACGAGGTTTCTTAAATCCACTATGATTTCCTTGTTGGTTTAAGTTTCCTCCACCATCCTTCATTTTCTCCCTCGTCTCACCTTCCTTCTGTACCTCTTTCTTCTTTTGGTCTATGGCATACAAGTGTGCAGCCCTACCATATAAGTCATCCAAGGATTCAAAAATTTGTCCAACTAGTTGTGATTGTAAGTCTAAGGGTAACCCCCTCTCAAAACGACTAGCTTTCAGCCTCTCAGTTGCCACAGCCTCAGGAGCAAATCTAGACAGCTCTATAAACTTAGAGTAGTACTCAGTAACAGACATACTCCCCAATCTAAGTTCTAGGAACTCCTTAGCCTTCTGTTTCTGAAGAAACACATGGTAGAACTTATTACGAATCTGCTCCTGGAACATTTCCCATTTGAATCCTGGTAAAGCCCTTATTACAGCCTCATTATGTGACCACCATAAGTCAGCTTCTCCCCTAAGATAGTAAACAGCATGGTTCACCTTAAGCTCCTCTGGACACTCAACTGCCCCAAACAATTTATTGAATTCTCTCAACCATCCCTCTAGAACAATTGGATTGTGCTCTCCTTGGTAAGTGGGTGACTTGCTTTGAGAAATTTTCTTGAAGAGTTCCCCAGCAGGGTCACTACCATTTCCATTTCCTCTAGCAGCTAACTGTTCAGCTACAGTAGCTAATTACCTTACTACTTCAGTCAGCTGATTGTTGTTACGTTCAGCCATCCTATTTCTCCTTGTAGAGGAAAAGACCTTTGTATTAAATTAAGTCTATCTATATGTTAGGACACAGAGACTTAAATCATAAAACACTTTTTCATTTTATCTCATAAAAGAAATTTCATTCTTTTAGACTGAATGATTCACTTTGTCTTGATTGTTTACACAACCATTAGAATAAGAATAAAGCATATAAGAAATAAAATTAATTCCCTTAGTTCTATTCTAATTAAGGCTTTAATCATAAAATCATTTTATTACTCAACTTCTCCAATTACTTCTTATGGCTCACTGCCACTTATTCAAACTAATATAAACAATAACTTATAGTGTTCAACTAGCCATTGAAATAGTAGACATAGACAGTTAAATATTTCTAAAGAAAGTCTCTACATATTAACATTATCTTTCTTGTCTCTCGACATAACATATTTCTTCGGTACGAATTTTGGGTCATCCTTAGTATCATCCCCCATTTCTTCATCTATTTCCTCTTTTTCTCCTACCATGACTTCCTCAGGATCTGATTCTTCTTCCTCGTCTTCAATTTTAGTTATCAAGTCAACATATACCGGGATTACTGGGTTTGGGTCCTCAATTTCATAGCATAAACTATCCTTGGATTCACCAGTCTTCGAACCTGTAGGAGTCTCCACTTCCATATGGTCTTCACTCCATTGACTATCTGTTGGGCTTGGTGCGAGCGGGGTCTCGTTATTCGCATTCATTTGTTGATACTCCTCTTTCTTTTTAGCAATGTACCCCTCCAAGAACCTCCAGTCACAACCCCATTGACCAACAGCATCCTTATACTTAAAATAGTTTGGAAGACCTCCAAGAAAATGAAAATCACTAAACTTCACCTTAATTTCTAAGTAGGGTGAACGGTCGGGTAAACACTTAACAATCAAAGCGGCTACTTGGTCACGTTGATCCCATTGTGGTAACTTCAACACCGTACTCATGTACCAACAGTAGAACCAGATCTTCCAAACGTATTGAGGTGGACTTTCATAATCTTTCTTCTCCAATGTCCCCATTTGAGTATACTTACTGGGCATATTATGTGTCATCCTGCACCAAAACTTAAAACTAATGGTCCATCCTTCCCAAAAGAACAAAGCAAACAAACAACTAACAGTTCTGCAAAAAGAATGTCTTGTGGCTAACATACAATTTTGCTTACACCCAGCTATACACATAAGCATCACCTTGATTATATACTCCAATGCATGAAAGAACAGAAACAAAGTCTATCATACATGCCCAACTTCTACCCAAACTCACCACATGGTATTAAAGCGATAACACATAATTCATACCTGAATTCCTTGCATACCTGCACACATAATTTATTTTTCAAAACTTTCCATTTTAGGAAATTACTATTTTTAGAAAGATTCCATTTTCAAAAGTTTCCGTTAAAAGAAATTTCTCTTTCCAAAAACAAAAGTTAGGGTACCCCCAAAAATTAAATTCATTTTATTTCAAAATCTAAGCTCTGATACCATTTTGTAACACTCAGGATTTTCCCTTACTTCCTACTTCCTATTTTTTTACGGAAAACATGTTAAACTAGAAGATATTACGTTTATTAAACTATTATATATGGAAAAACCAAAGTATTACCGCCACCGTGATAACGACTAAGGCTTTTATCAAAGTAATACAGCGGAAGTCTTTAAAACCAAAACAATTTAAAACTAAACCTCAAACAACTTTAAAATAAAATCAACTTTAGATTTATTACACTTCGGAAACATAGTAATGGCGATTTAAAACCAAACCAAAATTAAGAATCAGAAGTCTTCCAAAATCCAAACAATCACTTAAACGTTAGTCTCTGCAAGCAATTGAAATAAAGTAAAACTACAATCACAGCAACCGCTTTCACTCCATCCCACCATGAAATGACTCATGCCCACTTGTACTTGCAGCTTTCCTTTTACTAGAAAACTACTCACCACAAGTGGGTCATCATAGGGCCAAGTCCAAGACAAAGCCATGCACACAAAGCAAACAGTCAGCAAAGCTGAGTACATAACTACTAAAGACTATGCAACAAAAATAAGAAATAAAACATGTACTCACTTGCCTTTGACAACCTTCTAACCTGTACATGGACTCAATAAGATTATTATTATTATTATGTTTAACTTTTGGATTCGGCATCAAACGGCTTTCCTTTCCTTTAAAATCGCCCTATTGGGCACCAACTTGGGAGCCACTCCAAGAAGGTATTACCTATGTCACACGAGGTGACGGATATCCAGCGCATTTATAATATAAAAGAGTACAATGTCTTGTACTCCAATTAGAAGTCATAGATCACTGTTCCATACGACTCCCCCCATTGTTCATACTCAAGGTATATACGTTCCAAGAGTTTTGGTGCGAATCCTCTTACACTTTACGTGATTAACAGGTTTAACATTGTTATGACTCTCACGCAACATCACATAAAGACATGCGTAAAAACAAGCAACCATATTCATTATCTTTACTTTAAGGTGATTCCAAATTAACTTATGTGAGTCCTTGAATTAATTGAATCTCCTGTACCAGACATTAACTGTGAGTGGCTACTATCTTACTTTCTTCTTGAACAAACATTAAACTATAAGTGGTATTATATATAATATTATTGCTCATTACTTCTATTAATCATGTGAACAAAATTCACGACTACCTTTTTCATTGATTAAGTATCTAATCAACTTTAAAATTAACTTCTTTCCTTTAATTGTAAAACTGTTGGCCAAACTATAATGATTAGAACATTCCAATTCAAGCTTATGAAAATTAAACTTTCTATTTAACATGGAATGCCATTAAACATTAAAATCGTGCTTCTAACAACTTGTCATGCATACAAATTCATGATCCAAAATAAGCATATGAGGTTCATGTAAACAAGAATTTCTCAAGCATGCATTCTAACTCCTATGTTTGCCTTTAGTACTTACGTACCTTGTAAAATAGTTGTGCTCCGCCACAACACTAGAAGTGGACTAAATCAAAGTCTCCTACACAAGGAAAACCGAACTAAATTAAAAACCATGTTGACTAAATTTTACAACAACCTTAACCAACTTCTAAATTTGGAAACTTTGTCCAAAACATTCCTTATTTGGTCTCTATTCAATTCCATACTTCAATTTTCTTCTCTACTGCAATTCTACTTAGTTTTTTAGAACTTAATTATACTTTATAAAAGCTTAATAAAATTTTCATGCCACTTTAGAAAAGTGGACAACGATCTAAATTTATCAAAACTCCTTGAAAACTTCCGAAAATGACACAAATCGATTATATGATGTATTACCTTACTTACATGTTCAATTTAAGCTATTTACATACTTTAAAAGGTTATTTAATTAATTTAAAAAATCTGGACAGCATGTTAAACATGCTTAAAACCACACTTAAACATCATAAAACATACTAAAATTTATATATTTCATCATAGAATTGATGTGTGATCATACTAGTGCAATTTGGACACTTAAAACTCACTTTAACTTGTTTTTACTAAAATTTCAGATTTATTAGATTTATTTGTAAACTTTAAAGTCATGAAAAACTTATGAAAACATCATGATTTCATGTCAAAACACTTCTACAATCTACTAACATGTTTATGAAGTCAATCTAGGCTTTAGAACAATTTTTCATATGATTAAACATGTTTTGTAATATTTGTTCAACGAACTCAAATTCATGATTATAAAATTTTTACAGCTTTATAAAACAAGTTTAAAACCCCTAAAAATCAATCTAAACTTAATAACATCAACATAAATTTACCCAAAAATAATCTATGATCATAACATTAAAGTTTGGAACACAAAAATTCATAAAAATCATAACTTTAAAATTTTCTAACCCTAACTTATAATTTCATGATCACCAAAATTAATTCATGCCTTAAAAACAATTCATACTTATATAAATACATAATTAAACTTATAAAAACATGATTAAACACAATTATAATCATAAATTTGCAAGACTGAATCAAAAATAAAGAAGTAGAAAAAAAAAATTTTATACCAAAATTGGGGAAAGGGGTTCCGGCAGTGGTGGCCGGCGGGTGGCGCACGGCGGCCGGTTGGTGGCTGCTACGGCGGGGTCACTTTGGGCGCGGATCCCGAGGCTCCAAAAAAAATTTTTTTCTTCGAACTTCTGACTCTTTTTTTTTTTTGAAACTTCCGAAATTTTTTTTTTCGGATCTTAAAGATTTTTTTTTCTCCTTTCTCTCTCTAAATTTTTTTGGAATCCTAATTGACTAGTATGATCAGGAAAAGTTTGGAATTTTAGGTTTTGTAGGGTATTTATAGGCCTCAAAGTAGGGTTTTGGTGGGGCCCATAAACACTCCTAAGTGAATTAGGAAACCTTACAAAAACTATTTTTGGATGTTTTTAAAATATTTTTAATCATAAAAATACTATTTAATAACACAAATAATATTTTTATCCAAAACTCTATCATTTACTCTATTTTTGTTAATTTCTTTTTATTTAATACTTTTATTGAACATAATTTTCATTAAAAATATTAAAATTATACGAATAAATACAAAGGTTATACGTATGAAATACAAAAACACTTTGTTTAAATACACGAAAATGTGGGGTATTACATGTTGCCACTCACAGTTTAATGTGCGGTCAACGAGAAAGTAAATAGTAGCCACTCACAGTTAATGTGTGGTAAAATAAGTTTAGTTTAATTAAAGGACACACCTAAGATTATTTTTAGAACCACTTAAATTCAAAGATAATTAATCTGGCTTGCTTGATTGTATTCATGTTATTGTTTGATATTATATGTGAGTCATAACATTGTTAAACCGGTAATTCACGTAAAGTGTACGAGGATTCGCACCAAAACTTACTCTTGGAATGTAGATACCTTGAGTATGAACAATGGGGGGAGTCGTATGGAACAGAGATTTATGACTTCTAGTCGGAGTACAAGATGTTGTACTCTTTTATATTTTTACTGCGTTGGAATTTCGTCACTTTATGTGACATAGGTAATACCTTCTTGGATTTGCTCCCAAGTTGGTGCCCAATAGGACGATTTTAAAGAAAAGGAAACCCTTTCGATGCGAAATCCAAAGTTTAATTACAATAAATAATTTGTTCATGTTAAGTCTATGCACAGGTGAAGAGTTGCCAACGGTAAGATGTATGTATGCTTTTATTTTAATTTATGATGTTCTTGTTGCACAGGCTTTAGTAGTTATGTACTCAGCTTCGCTGACTGTTTGTTTTATGTGCATGGCTTTGTCTTGGACTTGGCCCTACGATGACCCACTTGTTGGCGAGTAGTTGTCTAGAATAAGAAAAGCTACAGGTACAAGCGAACATAAGTCATTTCATGCTAGGCTGAAGTGAGAGTGCTAGTTGTGTAGTCTTGTAGTTCTTATTTATATTGCTTAGGGAGTGAACTAACTATTATTGTTAAAGTTGTTTTATTTTTCTGAGTTTGAGTTTTGATTTTTAACTGCCATTAAGATGGTTCCAAAGTGTAATAAAGTTTTAAGTTGATTTTTCTTTTGGATGACAGTTTGATTTCAATTTGAGATTGATTTTGATGTATAAGTTTTAAATTGGTTTTGGTTTTAAGACTTCCGATCCGCTGTAGTACTTTGATAAATGCCTTAGCCGTTATCACGGTGGTGGTAATACTTTCGTTTTTCCTCGTTATTTAGGTGTTTTACTAATAATATTTCTTTAATATTTATAATATATTTTCAAGAAAAATCTAGAGTAGAAGGTTAGGAAATTCCAAGGTGTTACACAGCATTAAGATGCAAAAATATGATTTTTATTTTCATCAACATTCTTGACTGTTAAAATGATAATCAAGCGTCCATAAAATTATTTTTCAATTTTTTTTCTTTTTTGTTTGGAAAACAAAATAAAAGTTTTTTGATGTAAGCTAAAATAAATAAATAAATAAAAATTGTTGAATTAATGAGAGGCCTCCATTTGGGATTTGGAGGCCTCATACCAAAACAACGTTTAAATTATTATATAAGATTTATGCATAATTGAATTAAAAAGAAAAGAGGAGAAAAGATTTCTTTTTAATTTAGAAATATACCAAAAATAGATGAGGAAGAAGAGTGGTGGCCGGCGGTGGGACACCCGGCAGCGAGGGAGGCGGACGAGGAAGGGGGCGACGAAGGGGAGCAGCAAGTAGAGGAGTTTTTTGTTTTCCTTTTTCCCGGAAATCCTAAGATCTTTTTCTTTTTTTGAAATCCTAAATCTCTAATATGCAAAATAAATATGAAAATTTCTAATTGTAAGAGATATTTATAAGCCCAAAGTAGGTTTTGGTGCAATTACATAAATACCCTTAATGTTTGAAATTACTTTTGTGCCTTGTTTTAAAATAATTTAGGAAACCTTAAAAATTCTATTTTTAGAAACTTATTATAATATTTAATAAAACTCAAAGTGACAAAAAATATAATTTATAAACTTTAGAAAGCATAAGATAATTATTTTAAGTAACAATTAATTTAGATTTTCTTTCTTTAATATATTTATTGAACTTAAATTTTCAATAAAATTACTAAGAATATACACATAAAATACGAAATTAATTTCTTAAAATACGTGAAAAGGGTATTACATTGTTACATGGAATTCTTAGGCTATTTATAATACAAAATATCCTAACAACCCTAAGAAACTTAGACAACTAACAAACAAAGGATAAAAACTCCAAGTTGATCCACTTGTGCATATCCACGCGTCAAAATCCACTTGCACACACACCACTTGCACAACTTGATCTTATCTAGTCATCAACTTGCACAAATCCTAACTAACTAAGATTTTAGTCTAACAAACTATCTAAAAACAAAATAAACAAAACATAATCTCCAATTTTATCTCATGGAGACTCACCAAAACGAAGCCCACAAACCTTCTTGAGCTCGTCCAAACTCGTGCCAAGAAACAATACTTCATTTTGTTGAATTTTCAAGATTTGCTTCAATCTTTCAAGAACTCTTCCAAGATTGAATCTTTTAATCAAGAAACCTTTCAAGAATGAATCTTTTAATCAAGAAACTTTCAAGAAACCATCCACCATGCTCCAAATATAATCTTGAAGGAAAACACTAGCACAATGACTAAAGTGAGAAAAAAAACTCATGGACAAAACCAACTTGTTCCCTGAATCCACCATCCATCCTATAAAGTGCTAATCTTGATAGTCACCAACATTGAAGACTCAAAGAACACACCACCATAATCAACACCTTACTCCACCAACTTCAATATATTAGTGACTAATGGTGTTGGCTTAGATAGCTATTCACATAGCTACCACTACCATCCACAGTATCATCTACCTTTACCATAATCACACACACCTGTGATTTATCCCTTTCAAACCCAATTGGATTCAACATAAGATTAATTGGCTCATCCACAATTGGTTTAGGGTAGGATATTTCACTTGTACTCATATTCACATCACCAAGAACCTGCGCAAGCATAGAAACTACAAACAATAGTAAGCAACTGTCTCAAAGAATGATTAGTTCTTTGAGAAGAAAAAGTAACAATAATAAACAAAATAACCAGATTAGTAGAAACAAAACAATTGCATCCCTGGCAACGGCGCCAATATTTGACAGGGAATAGTCGCGTAGTTATCAAAAATTAACCTACAACTCCAACTAATGTAGCTAGGGAAGTAGGGATCGAATCCACAGGAAGACACCAAATTTCTACCATTTCTAAAAGTTATTTTGTTGTAAAGGACCTTTGAGAATAAGATTAAATAAGACACTAATTGATACTTAAACACGAAAATAAAATTAATTAAGCCTAGGGCATTGGTTCACCATAAACCAACAATGAACTGATTAACAATTTATTAATAAATAAACGATGCTCTAAATTAAGGCATACTAATTCTCTCGAATCTAGACTCCTTCAAAACTCCTCTAACAGCTCTCGCACGCTTAGACTCATTTTGCCTACTATCTCCGTGATCTAATTGTGGTAATCTTACCTCTCTGCATCAATTTCTATAATTACCTTTCGATAATTATCAGACTAACAGTCAAACCTAGCCAGTATTCAATTGCAAGTAATATAAATTGGTAATAGAAATTTAGAAACGACAAAAATTATATTAATCAATCATTAATCAAATTCATTAGGATGGCTCATGGATCCCCTAGCCCTAGAAATTAAACTACTCACACATATTTTAAATTGATTAAATCAAATCGATGTTCATAATTAAAACTAAAACTATAATCAAATTCATAAAACTAATTAACATGATGATTAGAGCATAAACAAACTAATCTAAAATAAAAACTAAAACTAATAACAACCGTTAAAGCAATAAAACTATATTAACAAGAATAAGAAAGCAATTGAATAAACCTGAATTGTATTGAACGATCGAATGAATGAGTAAAACCAAAGTTTTTTTCTAGAGAGAGAAATTATGTAAAATTAAACTCTACAAAAATTATGAAAATTCTTACATAAGCTTAGGATAGAAACCTTATATATAAAAAGCCAAAACAAGTCGAAAAATCTCAAAAACGCATAGAAAGCAATTCGCCCGGGTACCCAGGCACAGTGCACTAAAGTCGGGCACACTACACCTAAGCCGAGTGAAATGTACCTTGCCTCCCAGGGCCTTCTTGCTCGCTTGTTGCTTCAAAACTTGACTTATTTGCTTCCTAAATGCTTCTAATTCACATCCTAGCCCTCCCGTGGCATCTCGAAATAGTCAAGACTACCTACTAACTCGTCAAGTGCATAAAATAATGCGAAAATCGATATAAATGCACCAATTCCTACAATACATAACAAACCGTAACACAAAGTACTAAAAGCAACCAAATTAGAAGAATTAGTCTCAAAAAAGCCTTATTAGAGACAATAACCAATATAAAACGAGGGCAACTAATGAACATAAAAAGTTGTTATTAAAAAATCCTTTTGTTTTATCATTATCATTTAACATTAAAATTTCATTATAGTAGGGTTTTGAGTAGGGTTTTAAACTAACAACTATAGCTAGTTTTAATCTTAAAATTATTTTAATCAAAAAAAAATATTTTGGTTTTTTTAACACTAGAGAATTATACTATAGAGTTAATGATGTTTCCCTTTCTCAACATTGTCACTTTGTCAATCTTCCATTGATTAAACTCTCACATTATCCTTTTTCAATCCAACGTGGGAGAAGGACAATCAAAATTCTCAAAATAAGGTACATTGAATTTATTTGTTAAATCTTTTTCTATTGATTTGACATTATATGCAATGCAAGATGATTAGGAAGTGATGTCTTATACGTACCATACTAGTAGGTGTGGACGTCTCGTAATATGGTGTGTCCATGAGTCGGATGTTATTGCCTTGTTCTTTAGACCATGGAAAGGGTCATCGCGTAGGGTGAGTACGCTTGACTTGGAATAAAACTCCAGTAAAGGCCAACAACCTCACTCCGTAGAGTCACAAATCCAAATTATCGCATTCTCACCGGCCAAGGTGAGGTGCGCCAACTTCCCAATGGTTAGGTCGTGCACCAGTGATAAGTATATTTTGTACTCGTTAATTGCCCTTGATTTGTAGTAGTTAGTGGCTCTAACAAGGCTCTTTTGAGCCTAATTATACTAATATGGTTGTTTTTAGTGCCTTGTGTTTCGGTTTGCTAAATATTGCAGGAATTGGAGCATTTGTATCTATTTTCGTGTATTCTTCGGCGTTTGACAATTTGTAGAAGGCCTTAACTATTTTAAGAAGCCAAAGGAGAGTTAGGATGGGAATGGGAAGATTAATTGAAGCAAAGAAGTTGGGATTTGAAGTAAACGAGCAAGAAGGCTTGGGACCTGCGCAGCAGTGCGCCCGGGTAAAATGCAATGCACCCGGTTTGAGCGCATTGTGCTCGGGTCCCTGTGGAGAGTGACTTTTATGCGCTTTTCGAGAATTTTCGACTTGTTTTAGCTAATGTATATATATAATTCCTATTTTGGAGCCTAAGTACGAATAATTATTATTAGGGCTTAGTATTCATAGTTTTCTCTCTCTAGAAAATACTCTGGTGTTCATTCATTCAATCAATATAAGTTTAGGTTTTCATTCGATTCTTCCTTTAATGTTATTTAATTTATGTTTTAATATATGTTCTTAGTTTATGATCTTAGCATTAGTTTTAGTTCTAGTTGATTGTTTTAGATTTAGTTTCTATGCCTTAGAATTTATGTTTTTTATTTGTTTAATTTAAATTAATTAGTTTGTTTAATTGTTTAATTATGTTTTAGTTTTACTTTTTATTATTGATTTGTTTTTCGCAGTTTTCAATATGTGTGAGTAGTTTAATTTCTAGGGCTAGGGGATCCATGGATTGATTTCAATTGTTTTGAGTGATGATTGATTAGCATGATTTACGTTATTTCTGAATTCCTATTAACAGTTTATATTGCTTTCAATTAAATTCTGACCAGGTTTGATTGTTAGTTTGATATTGTCAAAATTGATGCCGAGAGGTAAGATTACCACAATTAGATCGCATGGTTAATAGACAAAACGAGTCTTAGTGAGCGAGAGCCATTAGAGGAGCTTTAAAGGAGTCCAGATTCGAGAGAATTAGTGTGCCTTAATTCAGGAAGTCATTAATATGTTAATTGATTGTTAGTCAGTTCATTGATTGATTCGTGGTGAACCGATGCCCTAGGCTTAGTTTATTGATATATTTTCGTGTTCAGTTTCTATTTTTGTAGTAATTAGTGTCTTAGATAATTTACCGATTCAAAGGCCCTTTTATAATCAAATAGCTTTTTAGAATTAGTAGAAATTACTTCGTTGCGGATTCGATCCTTGCTTCCTTATCTGCATTAGTTCGAGTCATAGGTTACTTTTGATTAGGTGTGCAATAGTCTGTTCAACCAGTTCCAAGGGTTTGGAGACCAGGTACCTCCAAGTCGAGTTCTCCTCTACTCTTTCTCTTTTGCAATCTTATCATGTGATACCAAGCAATAGTACAATAAGGTTAACGTAAAGAGCGCACCGCTTGAGTGCTTACTAAGCGAGTTCGTTTAATGCACACGTATTTGCTTGGTTTGGTGATCACTTCGTTTATGTTCCGTTTTAACCTATTCAGAGATTCGAGTTTTTGTGACTCATGTGACTTTATGTGATTTCATAAACCCGGTCTTTATTATTGTCCTAATTCAACGTGAAAAGTCGTCATATCGGCTTACATACAAAGCGCAATCACGTAAATATGGAAAGAGATAAAACATGTTAGAAAAGCTTAAAACCACATAGGGTTCATGTCATCATGCTATTTTGCAAGAAACGTTGAATCATATGATCATTCTTGTAAAGCTTTTAAAACATATAATCATACTCAAGCAAATAAAGCTTATATACAAGCGCAATCACGTAAATATAGAAAGCGATAAAATGATGTGAATTTTCGTATGAATACAAAACTTCACAAATGATAGAACTAAACTCACGAATTTCTAAAGGACTAGGCCACCAAAACTCACGAATTTAGGTTGATAGATGAACAAGGCTATCGCGCACCTCTCAAAAATAATCGAACGACTCTAACTAATATAGCTAGGGAAGTAGGGATCGAATCCTTAGGGAAGCTATCAAATCCTATTAGTTCTAAAAAGTCTAAAATGTATAAGGGGCCTTTGTGTAATGTTCGGAAAAAAAACTACTAAAACTAGAAGACTAACACTAAAACGAACGATAATGACAAGAAATTACGAATTAAACTCTTATGAAGGAAACCTAGGGCAATCGGTTCACTATGATCAATCAACAAACTCATTAAGCACTCACTAATCAATTCATTGGCATTTATTGAACTAGGGCTCACTAATTCTCTTGAACTTATACTCCCTCAAAACTCCTTTACCGGCTCTCGCTCGCATAAATTCGTTTTTGCCTATTATTCAGTGGTCTAATTGTGGTAATCTTACCTCTCGGCCTCGATTTCGACAATAACCAAACTTACAATTAAATCTGGAAACAATCTAATTGCAATCAATAGAAATCAATAATAGGAATTCAACTAAAAACCAATAATAGGAACATAAAATAAACTCATAACATGATCATAGATCCCCTAACCTTAGAGAAAAAGATTACTCACGGATGATTAAAGGAACTAAAACAAGAACAAATTTTAATAACATGTTCATAATCATAAACTAATAAAAACTAGAATTAAAACTAAATTAATTACTAATAAAAACTATATTAAGAACTAAAATAACAAAATTAATTAAACTAAACTAAAAACTAAGAATTTAAAGAGATTCATGAATTGAAAAGAATTGAAAAGCATAAGGAAAGAAATTACCAAAAGAATGATTGAATTGCATTAATGGAAATCTAAATTGTCTAGAACAAACTAATCGCTTCTAAATTCTAGAGAGAAAAGAATTTTAGGATTGCTAATAGGATTAGGGATTTTAATTAAAATAAACCCATGAGCAAAAACCGCGAAGAAAAGTCGCACGGATCAAAATCCGTGCTACCTGCGCCCGCATAGGCCAAAATCACGTTGTTCCCTGCGCCTGCAGGTGGCTTAGTTTGGGAGTTTTGGAACTTCTGATCTATGTTGCGCGCGCATAGGTCAATGGTGCTTTAAGGGCTACGCCCGCATGTGCTCCTGGGGACTAAACTTTGACGATCTTCCTTATTTCTTCGCTCGATTCCTTCAAATCTTATTTGTAGCTTCTCGTGACTTGGCACGCATCCCGAGGCAAATGCTTTTTGACTCGTATTAGCTTCTAATGACTTCATAACTCCCTATTACGCTCCTGTAACATACAAAACAAAATCGAAAACCGCGCATAATAACCGAGAAAGTTTAAAATAACCGTAAAGAGCTCTAAAAGTCAACTAAAGATGTTAAAACCGTTCCAAAAAATAACTTAACATCGAAAGATGATATTTAATCAAAACAAAGCCACAAACTTAACTATTTAGCACAATAATCAACCGAAAATGAGGGGAAAACACAACATAAAACACAAATATCAATAGATTAGTCTTTGATTAAAGCTCTAGGCACCCTCGAATCCACTAATCAATCTCACAAGAGTCTAGCTAAAGGAATTAACCACCAACTCACAATTTCGGCATTTTGTTTTAAGTAAACAAAAGAAACTTTTTGTTAAGCTGAATAATCTGATTTTTACATCCTAATGTTGAGACTATTTATAGGCATAATCATCAACAAAATCCTAACAAATTTAAGCTAAAACACACGCACAAAAAACACCCAAAAATCGTCCCTAATGACTCACACATGACTCACAAGACAAAGATTGTCACATCAGCACTGCATCTTGATCTTATCTTGCTAACAAACTCTAACAAACTTTATCTAATCAAGAAAATATCCTAAAAAACTTCCTAACAACTTAATAAACAAGATAATCAACAAATTACAACCAGAAATACATAAAAAATAACAGAACCCAAATCTATACAAAAATTTTCAAAATCTCGCCACACAAGCAAGCTTCAATTTTGCGCATTTTCCAAGATTTGCTTCAAATCTTCAAGAAACCTTTCAAGATCTAATCTTTTAATCAAGAAACCTTCAAGAAGTTATTTCCCATGTCTTTAAGGTTGTAAATGATGATTAAGACTCACCAAGAAATAAAAGACACAATGCCTAAAATGAGAAAAACCCTATCAAGTGAAGTGGGATAAAAACTCATAGGAAAAACCAACTTATTCCCCTTATCAACCATATCTTCCCTCGATTTGCGTGCCCACCTATATATGTGTGACCATGCACACGCAAATCCCAACCTTAGATGCACCCATTAGACTTGGGTCTCCATAAGCAATCAATTCTCCCATGGTTGCACCTTTCTTTGCATCTTCAATCAAACCTTCGAAGTTGTGATCAATATTTGTATCATCCTCCCCTTCTTCAAAAGAGTTTGTCCTCAAACCTCGAAGTTGATCATCAGAAACATAAGGAGTCAAATCACCAATGTTAAATGTAGCATGGACTCCATATTCACCTGGCAATTCTAGTTGATAAGCATTGTCACCAATTTTCTTCAAAACCTTGAATGGACCATCACACCTAGGCATGAGCTTGTTGTTGCGTTTGTTAGGGAATCTCTCCTTCCTTAGGTGTAGCCAAACCAAGTCTCCTTCCTTGAATGTATGTTGATGGCGATGCTTATTTGCACGAGTCTTGTATGGCTCATTCACTTTCTCAATTCTAGTCCTCACTTGTGCATGGAGCTTTTGCATATACTCAATCTTTTGCCAATGCATCCTTGTGTACCAATTCACCCTTTGGAATATCAACATGATTAATAGGTAACTTTGGATTCACCCCATAAACAACCTCAAATGGCGAGTGTTTTGTAGCAAAAGTAGGTGACCTATTGTAGGCAAACTCCACATGTGCAAGCTTCAAATCCCGATCTTTTTGTGTCTTGCTCACCAAACCACGCAACAATACCCCAAGAGTTCTGTTTAGGACTTATGTTTTCCCATCAGTTTGAGGATATTATGATGTACTAAAGAGCAATTTCATGCCAAATAGATTCCATAGAGACTTCCAAAAATAGCTCATGAATTTCGTATCCCTATCACTTACAATTGTTTTAGAAATTCCATGAAGTCTCACAATGTCTCTGAAATATAAATTTGCAACATTCATAGCATCATCAGTTTTATGGCAAGGTGTAAAGTGTGCCATCTTCGAAAATCTATCCACCACAACCATGATAGAATCTTTGCTTCTTGCAGTTTTAGGTAATCCCATAATGAAATCCATGGATATATCTTCCCAAGGACCTTCAGGAATAGGTAATGGTGTGTAATGACCTTGATGAAAAGAAGATTTTGCCAATTGACAAATAGCACATTGAGATATGATAGCTTCAACATCAACAATCATCTTAAGCCAATAGAAGTGTTCTTGTAACATGTTTAGAATTTTAGTAATATCAAAATGCCCTGCTAATCCTCCACCATGTGCTTCTCTAACAAACAACTCTCTAATTAAACACTTAGGCACACACAATTGATTACCCTTGAATAAGAACCCATCATGCATCACAAGAGATCCCACAACACCCTTGTCCAATTGTTGCAATATAGGACATAAACTATCATCATGCTCATAGTATGTCTTGACCATGTCTAGATCAAGTAACTTGCAATTCAACACAATAATAAGAGCATACCTTCTTGAGAGAGCATCTGCAACAACATTAGACTTACCTTCTTTGTACTTTGATGAAAAGTGAAAAGATTGTAGAAACTCCACCCACTTGGCATGTCTAGGATTCAACTTTTGTTGGCCATTAATATGCTTCAAGGATTCATGATTAGAATGTAGAATGAAGTGGTGAGGTCTTAGATAATGACTCCAATGATCAAGAGCTCTAACAATTGCATAAAACTCCTTATCATAAGTAGAATAGTTCAACCTTGCTCCATTCAATTTCTCACTAAAATAAGAAATAGGCCTCTTCCCTTGCCAATACTGCTCCAATCCCCACATTACTTGCATCAGTTTCAACTTCAAAAGGTCTTGCAAAGTCAGGTAATGCAAGAATAGGCGTGTTGCATAGCATCTCTTTGATCCTCTCAAAGGCTTTTTGCGCCTCTTTAGTCCACTCAAAAGGCTTGTCCTTCTTTATGCACTCGGTCATAGGAGCTACAATAGATGAGAAATTCTTCACAAATCTCCTATAGAACGAAGCTAAACCATGAAAAGCACGAACCTCAGTTACATTAGTTGGAGTATGCCAAGTTATAATTGCTTCCACCTTTGTCTGATCCATAGAAACTCCATCTTTTGAGACCACATACCCCAAAAACGTGACACTAAGAACCATGAAATAGCACTTTTCGAGCTTCCCATAAAGTTTTTGTTGCCTTAAAGTTTTGAACACACTCCTTAGATGATGTAGATGATCCTCATTGATTCTACTATAAACCAATATATCATCTAAGTAAACAACAACAAACTTTCCAAGGTATGGCTTCAATAATTCATTCATGAGTTTCATGAAGGTACTAGGTGCATTAGTAAGACCAAAAGGCATGACCAACCATTCATAAAGCCCTAACTTAGTCTTAAAGGACGTTTTCCACCCATCACCTTCTTTGATGCGAATTTAATGATACCCACTCCTAAGATCAATCTTCGTAAACACATTAGAACCATACAATTCATCAAGCAAATCATCTAACCTTGGAATTGAGAATCTATATTTTATAGTGATGTTGTTGACTGATCTTGAATCAATACACATTCTCCAAGTGCTATCTTTCTTAGGAAAGATCAAAGTAGGAACCGCACAAGGACTCATACTTTCTCTCACATATCCACGTTCCATTAGCTCCTCAATTTGCCTCTGAATTTCCTTTGTTTCCTCTGGATTACATCTATAAGCTAGTTTCTTTGGAATTTGATCCCTAGGAACAAGATCTATTTGATGCTCAATGCCCCTCATAGGTGGTAATCCTGGTGGTAGGTCATCCAGAAATACATCTTCAAATTCAGGCGACAAAGGCTTCAACATCTGTGGGATGGATGAGGAACCTTCTTGTACTTCCTTAGCCATGAGACCAAAGACTTGATTACAAGAATTCAACTCCCTTTCCACCTCCCTAGCACTCGTCAAAAATGCCCCCTTCTTGTTCTCCATAGTCTCTTGCTTCTTAACATTCACAATGCTTCTTGATGACATAACATTAGTTCTACCATCATATTGAACAAATCTATCATATTGCCAAGGTCTTCCAAGTAGAATATGGCACGCATCCATTGAACAAACATCACATAGCACACTATCCTCAAATTGCGCAATCTTGAATGATATTAAAGCTTGTTTGGTTACCTTAACATCACTAGTTTTGCTTAGCCAATGAAGCTTGTATGGATGACGATGATTATGTGTAGGATAGTTGAGCTTCTGAATCAACAAAGTAGACACCACATCCGTGCAACTACCACTATCAATAATCACATTACAAAGTTTAACCTGAGCTACACACCTTTTCATGAAGATTTTGTCTCTTTGGCTATCTTCTAATGGTGTGGGCTTAGTTTACAAAACCCTTCTCAACACTAGAGCTTGACCATGTCTCTCAGGATCAACTTCCTCCATGTGTCTCAACGTCATCTTGCTCCCCTTCTTCAATGATTACATCTAGATAGGCTTCTTCAATCTCTCTTTCCTCTCTAACTGTGATGACCCTTGAACTAGGACAATTTCGTTGCACATACCATACCCTTGGCACTTGAAACACTTCCCCTTGTCATCAGGAATTGATGAGAACATATTAGGAGTAATAACCCTAGGCTTATCTCCACTCTCCACCCTAGGTTTAGTGTTTTGTGTGAACACTACTTCCTTTTCCTTCTTAGATACATAACTTTTGAAGAAAGTTTTAGGCTTTTTCGAATGTCCTTGATTTTCAACTCCAAAGCCACCTTACAAATCTCATCAAAAGTCCAATAGGATTGCAATTCCACCTTTTCTTTGATAAATTCATCAAGTCCTGCAACGAATCTAGCCACCTTGTGATCCTCCTTCTCTTCAATATCACACATGATGACCATCTTTTCAAACTCATTGATGTATTCCTCAACACTCTTAGAGTTTTGTTTCAAAGCATGCATCTTTAGGAAGTTATTTTGCTCATATTAATGAGGAACAAATCGTTTCCTCAATTCTTTCTTCAATTTGCGCCAAGAGGTGATCTTAGATCAACCTTCCTTTCTTCTCTTCTTTTGCAAGCCCTCATAACAAAAGACTAGCATGCATAAGATGTTAGCTTTGATTCCGCCACTTTGAAGGCCTTAGAATCACCATACTCCTTGTAAGTAAACACGCTTTCGGTTCTACTTAACCAATCAAGAAAAACTTCAGGATTTCAGGATCCAAACTTCCATTGAACTCAGGAACGTCCAACTTTAAGTTTCGATCATCATCCCTTTGTTTATCTTGTTTTTTGTGCCTTTTTCTATCATCTTCATCACTTGAACTTGAGTATATGACATTCCTAGGTTTTCGTCTTCCCCTAGTAGAATCTTCATCACTCGAACTTGAACTAGATTCACCAAACTCATTGGATTTTTTTGAGCTTTTAGCCTTGGATCCAATGAATTACATAAGCTAAGTTCTTCTAGCATGTGGCGCAATTCTTTGATTTCATTATCCCTTTGAATATCTCTATCTTGTTAAAAATGAATCCCCTTCTTATTATTTATAGATTGTCCATCCTTTATTATTAATTTGCTTGAGTATAGATCGTTTTAACCTCTCAATAAGAGCACCAAAGTTGATGTGAATTTTCGTAAGAATACAAAACTTCACAAGGGATAGAACTAAACTCACGAATTTCAAAAGGCTAGGCCACCAAAACTCACGAATTTAGGTTGATAGATTAGTCTTTGATTAAAGATCTAGGCACCCTCAAAGCCACTAATCAATCTCATAAGAGTCTAAAGGAATTAACCACCAACTCACAATTTCAGCATTTTGTTTTAAGTAAACCAAAGAAACTTTTTATTAAACTCAATAATCTGATTTTTACATCCTAATGTTGAGACTATTTATAGGCATAATCATCAACAAAATCCTAACAAATTTAAGCTAAAACACACGCACAAAAAACACCCAAAAATCATCGTTAATGACTCACAAGATAAGATTGTCACATCAGCACTGCATCTTGATCTTATCTTGCTAACAAACTCTAATAAACTTTATCTAATCAAGAAAATATCCTAAAAAACTTCCTAACAACTTAATAAACAAGATAATCAACAAATTACAACCAGAAATACATAAAAAATCACAGAACCCAAATCTATACAAAAATCGTCAAAATCTCGCCACACAAGCAAGCTTTAATTTTGCGCATTTTTCAAGATTTGCTTCAAATCTTCAAGAAACCTTTCAAGATCCAATCTTTTAATAAAGAAACCTTCAAGAATTCATTTCGCATGTCTTTAAGGTTGTAAATGATGATTAAGACTCACCAAGAAATAAAAGACACAATGCCTAAAATGAGAAAAACCCTATCAAGTGAAGTGGGATAATAACTCATAGGGAAAACGAACTTTTCCCCTTATCAACCATATCTTCTCTCGATTTGCGTGCCCACCTAGATATGTGTGAACATGCACACGCGATCCCAACCTTAGATGCACCCATTAGACTTGAGCCTCCATAAGCAATAAATTCTCCCATGGTTGCATCTTTCTTTGCAGCTTCAATCAAACCTTCGAAGTTGTGGTCAATATTTGTATCATAAAACATGTTAGAAAAGCTTAAAAGCATATAGGGTTCATGTCGTCATGCTTTATTGCAAGAAATATTAAATCATGTGATCATGCTTGTAAAGCTTTTGAAACAAGTAATCATACTCAAGCAAATTAAACTTTTAAGCAACTACATTAATCATTATCATGTTATCATGTTCATGAAAGCATAAAAGCCTAGGAATGATTCTTTCTATTTCCTGTATTTTATTACATCTCAAAGTATTTATTTAGTCAATATTTCATGGATCAAAATAAAATAAAAGGTGACAATGGGGTTTAGAAAGCTAATTAACTTGGGTGGAACCGATGATGATTGTGATGATGATGATGATGATGATGATGATGATGATGATAATAATAATAATAATAATAATAATAATAATAATAGTAATAATAATAGTAGTAATAATAATAATAATAATAATAATAATAATAATAATAATAATAATAATAATAATAATAATGATAACAACAACAACAACAACAATAATAATAGAGAATTTGATGACGACAAATACGCTTGGATATGAAGTTAGAGAGAGAAAGAATTGATTATGGTGGCCTCATATTAAATACCTTATGTGATAGTGTCAAAACGGACTTGAGATCACCTTCAAGAATCCAAACTTGAATGTGTCTCGAAAGTGCAATTAAATAACATGAATATGATGATGATGATAGTAATAATAATAATAATAATAATAATAATAATAATAATAATAATAATAATAATAATAATAATAATAATAATAATAATAATAATAATAATAATAATAATGAATTTAGTAAACTAAAATGATGGAAAAATAAAAAATCTTTTTGTGTTTATGAAGGTGAAGAAGATGATGATTAAAAAATAAATGATGAATATTAGAAGAAAAATGAAAGATTTGGTGGAAGAAAGATAATGGAAGCTTAATTATCTACTTTATCAAATGCCAAAATGCTAAGATCACGAAAAACCAAAATTCGAAACTTTCCCAAAATCAAAGACGCTCAAAATCAAAAGCTGCTCGAAACCCCAGATTCCAACTTAAAATCCCCTATTCCAACCCTTTCAAATGAGGGAACAAAAGGGGGTATTTATAAGGACAAATTTGGGAAATTTAGGGTGTGGGCGCAAGGTGTGCGCCCCTGCACACACTGTGCGCTCCCGCGCACCATACTGTACCTTCTTTCCAGAAATTTCGCTGAATATTCCGTTTTACTATGGGCCTTGGGGAGCACACATGCTTACGTCAGCCCGTCCGTTCCGTCCTTACGTCATCCCTTACCTCATGCCTTAAAGAGGAATGAAGGAGGAAAATTCCTCCTTCTCATACCTCTTGTTGGGCTTGAGGAAGGAGGAGGTTCTCCTTGGGCCCATGACTTAGGCTCGAAGGTTACCTTCTTCATAACTATGTTTTGGGCTCGTTCTTGCGGAAAATGGTTTTTCGAGCGTTTAGAAAGTCGTCAACATTTTTATTAAAAATCTGGAAAAAATCTAGGAAGATATGGAAAAATATTGAAAATAAAGTAAAATAAAATAAAATAAAACTATTCTTGGGATTCTCATGGGTTTTCTAGGTTTTTAGGAGTTTTTCGGGTTGAATCTTTCGGCTTTCTTCTCAAGACAACACTAGTTAGCGATGTGGTATATATTTATCATCGGTCTAAGAGTAGGGACAAATGTAGGTGACTACAGTAGGCAGATTTTTTTCACTTTGGATATTGTAGTATGCTACTATGCTTTATATGGAACTTTTGTCAAAACACATAATTTTATGTGATTACATAAGTAAAATTGTTGGTAATTAACCACCTAGGTTTATTATTATTTTTTATATTTTAAGATTAGGAAAAATATGCAATTAGATAGGTCACAATCATAATTTATTGAATTGGATCCGTACAACGGTAGAAATTGAAGTGCATTTTATTGATTTGGTTCTTGTTGTTAGTTCAGCCATAAATCATTGTATAAATTTAAGAGTTGTTCATTTGTGACAGTTGTCAAATTAAATAAAAATAAAAATTGTACTAGTAAAAATTACAGTTAAAAAGTTCGAATCCCTTTGTTCCCATTTATTCGATACATTTTTTCTTGCACATATGCCAATGCACTTGTTTGACTTTAAATATATTTTGTTGTGTATATGTAAATATTATAATAATTGGATGTTAATAATGTAGTCATTCAGTCGAATCAAACAAGACCCCACATTACTATATTATGTTATATTTATTGAATGTAATTTAAAAGATTCTCTCATCTTATGAATAAGTGTCAAGATTCCACACAGAGGAACAAAGGGTATTAGATACACCCGGAACACATTCCTTTATGTGCTCCCCTCCGACACTATATATATACATCTTCTTTTTTTTTCTTTTCATTTTTGCTACATCACCATATCGCTTCTATATTTCTCTCTCTAAAATCTTGCCACTTCCTCTCTCTGACGTAAACATCAATCTTAATTTCAGCAATATATCTCAAAACCACTTCAAAACATGGCATATTAAACACTTTTCATACAGCGAAACAATAGATCAACAACAAAATCCAGGGATCAAACAAGAACCAAGTTGAATTTCAAGCAACAATCGATGAAGATTTTGCGGAAATTAGTAGTAATTTTTTATGATATGAATATTAATTTGAATGTTGTTGTGTACAAATTGCATATGACTCATAGCTAATATGTGAATATCGATCTATATACATTAGATGATCTAACAAATGAATTCAAAGTTTTTCATATTTCGAAAATAACAGAGCGAATTAATAACAAAATATTCAAAGCAAAAGGTTGAACGTTCATATTTTTACTTTAATGTTCAGATTTCTAATAAGATAGTGCTAAAGTAAATATTTGTTTTCTTATTGAAAACTCATGATGTAAATTATTGGATGTTCACGTGTTCTGTTTGCAAATTCTGAACTTTAACGATAAAATTCTGAACATATAGAATTTTGCACTTAGTGTTCAAAAGTTGCATTTGGATGTTCACACATTTTGTTATAATTTTCACATATTGTAATTTACGGATAAAATTCTAGACATTCATAATTTTGCACTTAGTGTTCAGATTTCTAACTAGACATGTTACTTATATGTTTTGCAGGTAAGATTAATTAAATAGTGTTGAATGAAGCTTTTGGAAAATATTCAGAAATTTATTATTGCTTTTCAATTTTGTTTGGTCGATGTTTACAATTTCACTCTTGATGTTCACTTTGTATAGTTAATGTTTAGAAATTTTTTTTTCCGGATATTCATTTCCCATACTATATGTAAATATTTGCTCTCTTGTTTGAAAACTTTCAATATTTAGAATTTAACTCTTAATGTTCACTTTGTATTGTCAATGTTCAGAATTTTATTCAATATATTTACATCAAACTATAATATAAATTTATACTTCGATATATGTATTTTCTTGTTTTAAAACTCTTGACATTCAATTTCCCATGGTTAATGTTTAGAATATTACTCATGATATTCACTTCCTAAACAATAATGTAAATATTGATTTATAGTTTGAAACTTTCAAATCAAAATTGATCATGAACATTGCTCATTCAAAACTGAACAATGTGTTTGATAAATTAAATATTGCACATGAAAAAATGAACATTGAATGCTGAAAACTAAATACAACATATCAAGACTATTGAAAACTAAATAATTGATTTAGTACCTATTGTTTTGCCTTCATAACTCTTGTAATCTCAAGCAATACATTATTCACCCAGACAAAATAAAAATGAACCATCAAGTTTAAAAGTTGAACATTGAAGAAATGAAAGTAATAAACAAATCAACCATAAAATTATTTTTCTTAAGGCATCAGTTGGACAAAATAGAGACATATATCACATATTCAATAATCACATATTCTTATGAACATTGCTTACAGAAAACTGAACATTGCTTAAAGAAAACTAAACATTGCTTAAAGAAAACTAGACATTGCATACTCAAGATTGAACTTGACAAATCATTATATGCACCGGGTGCAGATTAGATATTGCCACAGAGGGAGTAATAAATTTGCAATTAGGGGTGTCTGATTAGGTTAAAACCCGTTGGGTTAACTGAAATGTCCTTGATTAATACTGAAATAACCTTAACTAAAAGCGAACTATAACCTGAAAATAACTTGAACGGAAAGTGGCCGAAACTGTTATTGACCAATAAATCAATAAATTGAACTGAATTGGACCAGAATTGAAAATGACTCAAATTGAAATTAACTTGTACAAAAGCTGAAAAAATGACAACAAAACTGAATTGAACTAAATCTTAAGCAGCTTGTTTGATCTTTTGATCCAACCCAACTTGAACTAATCTAATATAAAACTTAATCTTATGTAAAAACAAATTTTTATTTTATTGTGCAATAATTTGTAACTTAATAATTTCCTTTTAAAATTAAAATTAATTAACGTCACAATTATATTATATATTGGAATTAATATAAATTTAAACGTAGAATCTTTCAAATATATTAATTAAATAATTATTTGTATATATCAACTACACCTAAATCAATCGGAAACGCGATTAATATGAAGTACCAAAACATAGTATTCGACCTAAAATATATCTTAAGAGTTCATCATAAGGATATTTATGACATAATTTTCAACTTTATAATAGAGACAAAATTAAAGTCCACATGAGAATCCGAAATAACCCGACTATGATCGAAAAAGACCATGACATCTTTCGAAATTACTTTAACTTGACCCATTTTAGATTGAAATGAAATTACTTTGACCATAATGATTCGAGTCTAAACTAAATTGTTTGCTAACTAATAGTAAACTGTTTTGAATTACTGACGAAATAACACATATTGAATTAGATTGAGTTAAAAGAAAAAAATAACTGAAGCTCAACTGAACCGAAATGTATTGGCTCTATCCTAACCTGCACCATAAACCCAAATTGACAGCCGGATTCGCAATTACGGAGGTAGCTGAAAGGTGGGCAGTTGTTGCCACGTGCTCAACAAAATAAATTTGCCGTTAATTGAATGATGGGAAGGCATCCTGCACCTCAAACCAAACCAACCCCTTCTACCCCCTAACACTCTTCTACAATGACATAATGACATTTCATTTCTTGTTCATTATTGTTATAAATAAGCGAATCAATGTTACTTGAAAATTCTAAACTTCTATTTTTTATAAATTTTACACCACATATCAGAAAATATCCGAGTTTGATCTAGTAGTAGAAAATATTCGATGTTAGTTTTTTTCTTCTTCAATTAGCCTCTAAATCAAAGGTCTGTTTTTAGTTGATTTGAGTGTTCTATGTTCATAATTTAAGTGTTAGTTGATTACTTATAATATTAGTTTGTTTATGGGTTGTTTTTGGTTGAATGTTGGTAATATGTAGTTGAGCTAATTTAGTGAAGAGTTGCGTGAATTTGTTATTTTCTTAAAATATATTTGTTGGGGAAACAGACTAAAAAATGTGTTTGATTTTGGTGGGTGGCTTTTGTTGACTAACCCTTGTCACCGGCGTTTAATTTGTGTAGTCTAAATAAGACTTCTTTTGATACTTTTTGCATTATATTGTTGACTCTTGAATTGCTTACTTCTGTGTTTTTTAAATAATAAATCAATTGCTTGTATGTAGGCTTTGTTACTATTTCTTCTATCTTTCATTCAATTGGTATGCTATTGTTTTTGGGTTGTTTGCCCGGTTGAGAGCTGAGTATTTACTTTGATGAGACTCTAGCTGTCTACTTCTTTAATGCTGCATTAGGAAATTTACTTTGTAAGGAGCGTTTATAATGAAATATGATGTTATAATCATGCTGATTATTGATGAAACACTAATGGTCTATTTAATTGCTTGAGTAAACAGTAAAAAGAAAAGTAGCCCTAATTTTTGGCAACCACAGCAGGGTGTTTCAGCGAAGGATAATCAAACGATGACTACTGTAATACGGAATTTTGATTACATGAACGGAAGTAGTCAGGGACTCAACCTAATGAGGAATTCTACAATACCCATAGTTGATGAATTCTGTTTTGCTGTTGGAGGGAAAATGCCAATTCATAGTATTTTGATTGCAAATAATGGAATGGCAGCTGTCAAATTTATAAGAAGTGTACGGTCGTGGGCTTATGAGACCTTTGGAACAGAGAAGGCTATTGTATTAGTAGCCATGGCAACTCCAGAGGATATGAGAATCAACGCTGAGCATATTCGAATGGCTGACCAATTTGTTGAAGTTCCTGGTGGAACTAACAATAATAACTATGCTAATGTGCAGCTCATTGTTGAGGTAACCATTATTCTGCTTTAGAAGCACCATCTAATTGTCAGACATATTTATGTAGTAATTTTGTATGAAATTTGCGTGAATTGGGTTTAAATTGCAGTTTCCAAGTGTCATATGCATGTCCGGAGGAGCCCTTGAGAGGGTGTCTAAGTAACATAGATTGTGGAACATTTGCATGATTTGGGTTCAAAAGTCATTAGCTAGAACAAACTCATTAGACATTTTACAATTGTTTCACCACAGTCATTAGCCATTTTAACTTGGGCTTTGTTTGTTTTGATGGAAAACACTTCATGGAAAATGATTTTCTTACAAAAATAATTTTCAATGTAAAGCAAAATTGTAAAAGAAATTTTCCTTTGTTTGTTTTAGCGGAAGAAAACTCATAGAGGAAAAATAAAAATTGAAAGAAAAAGGGGGAGAAGGATGTAAGCAAAGGAATTGAAAAGTAAAGATTTTCACCTATTACCAAAACAAAGGAAAATGAGGAAATGATAGGAAACCTTTTTCCAGGAAAGTGCTTTCCTCCAAAGCCAACGGAACCTTTGTCTGCAAAAGGGTCCTCATCATCATCATTGGTCTTTCATGATGAACTTTTGTTGGTAGGACTTAAATTTTGTATTCACTTTTATTTCAGATGGCAGAAATCACACGTGTTGATGCTGTTTGGCCTGGATGGGGACATGCATCTGAGATTCCTGAGCTTCCGGATGCACTAACTGCTAAGGGAATTGTATTTCTAGGGCCCTCAGCTGTATCTATGGCTGCTCTTGGAGATAAAATTGGCTCATCATTGATTGCTCAAGCTGCAGATGTTCCAACTCTTCCTTGGAGTGGATCTCATGTATTCATCAAATTTTCTTGTATACCTTTATAAATATTCTTCATTCTTAGGACGGAATTTTGTAACCAATTTGTTTAAATCTCTATCTTTCAGGTAAAAGTTCCTGCTGATAGCTGCCTAGATACCATTCCTGATGACATATACAAGTCAGCATGTGTTTATACCACAGAGGAAGCAATAGCTAGCTGTCAAGTTATTGGATATCCAGCTATGATAAAGGCTTCTTGGGGCGGTGGGGGGAAAGGAATAAGGAAGGTTAGTTAGTTCTGCATTTCTCTGGATGACATGTTTAAGTATTCTGATGCCTATACATTGTCATTGGCATTAAGGATTTCTTTCTAGACTTAAATTATTCGTAAATGCTTTGAACTAGTAGTATTTTAAGACCCTCTTGCATGAAATTTTATCAATGATAATGAAGTGTATATCCTTTTCAGGTACATAATGATGAAGAAGTAAGGGCTTTGTTCAAGCAAGTGCAGGGTGAAGTTCCTGGCTCACCCATATTTATAATGAAGGTGGCTTCACAGGTTAGTCTTTCTCCAACACTGGTTGATGCATAGGTGAAGTAATTTGCTATTGAGAGCTGAATTGCATTCTGAATAATAGTATCATCAATTAAGTTTATTGTTTTGATAAAGTATTATTTATTTCTTGCAGAGTCGACATTTAGAAGTGCAATTACTTTGTGATCAATACGGCAATGTTGCTGCATTACATAGCCGTGATTGTAGTGTTCAAAGGCGGCACCAGAAGGTATTCTAGTAGAATATTGATACACCTTGGATCTTTCGTTATAGTTTAGTATGTCCTAGGTGTAACCGTGTAACATATGTTTTCACATTATTTTATTAGTGTGTATTGATATGTTATCAACAGTTTAACAAACTTGGTTTTGAATGTTTTTATCCACAATATCACCTGATCAGATTATTGAAGAGGGTCCAATAACTGTAGCCCCGCCAGAATCAGTGAGGAAACTTGAGCAGGCAGCTAGAAGATTGGCCAAATCTGTGAATTATGTTGGAGCAGCAACTGTTGAATATTTGTACAGCATGGAAACAGGCGAGTTTTATTTTCTTGAGCTGAACCCTCGACTACAGGTAACATCCTGAACTTTTCATTAGTAGCTAGTATGTGTTGAATTGCATATTTTCTGTACTTGAATTCATGATTTAAGAAAGAAAATGTAGTGATAATGAGGACATTTATATTGCAACCCTGTTTCCACACTACCTATGCATGTCCATCAAATTGTAGCGATAATTTTCTGTTTTGGACTTTTGATTTTTTTTCTTTGGACAGACTAGTATATGCTCCTTTTCATCTTTCAATTGATTTGAACATGCCTTGCGAAGTTACTTTCAATTGTACTTGTATAACAATTTACATTTAAATTTCAAAGACATTCAAAATAATATGTAATTTTCTTTTGTTCTCTTCAATCATATGGAGTAGTTATTAACCTTTTTATGCAGCTACAATCAAGATTAAACAATAATTTTTGTCTTTCTTATGCTTTTTTGATACAGGTGGAGCATCCTGTAACTGAGTGGATTGCTGAAATAAATATTCCAGCTGCTCAAGTTGCAGTTGGCATGGGTATTCCTCTCTGGCAAATTCCGGGTAGGTTGTCTGCTCCCTATATGACATTTTAACACGTGCTCCATCATGTCCATGTTCATGTGTTGAGCTGGTTGTGCAATATAGAGATTCGGCGATTTTATGGGAAGGATAATGGTGGAGGTTATGACGCTTGGAGAAAAACATCAATGGAAGCTACTCCTTTCGATTTTGACAAGGCACAATCAGTGAAACCAAAGGGTCATTGCATTGCCGTGCGTGTGACAAGTGAGGACCCAGATGACGGGTTCAAGCCTACAAGTGGTAAATTACAGGTTAGTTTATCGTGCTGTTATTTATTTTTGCGATTGATTGCCTTGTTCATTTTGTGATTGTTTCATTGGTGTTTATGTAGGAGCTGAGTTTCAAAAGTAAACCAAATGTGTGGGCCTATTTCTCAGTTAAGGTGTGTTTTTAAGCTTGTAAAATTTCCTTATCATCCTTTAATATTTGATTCTTTGATAAGCTTCATGATGATTTAATTATTAATTGCAGTCCGGGGGAGGCATCCATGAGTTCTCAGATTCTCAATTTGGTAAGTTAACGGTGCAACTGTTGGGAAAATTTTTCAAGGCTTGTTGAAACATTATACCTTGAGGTGTATTATACTGAATAACCTGCAATAAACTATCACTACTTAGACTAAACTGCAACAAGCTATGTATGGCAATTAATGCACCCCTACCCACCATTTTGTGGGAATTACTCCCAACAAATAATTGAATCCCTCTATATCATAGATTAATTTGCTAATTTATGACAAAATACCTAACTTTGAATCGATTAATCAATCAATAAAACAAAGCTTTAGTCTGATAATTGGGGTCGCTACATGAACCAAAATTAATTATTCCATGTGGTCATCCACATTAATTTTCCTCCTCCATCCCCTATTATTGAGAACCTTGCTCTCCTGTAAATCGAAAAGCTTCATGTCCTTTCTAACCCCTTTCAACCAAGCCATTTTCGCCCTCCCCTTATCTTGTTTGAGGCTTTTCTGATTCCAATCGTCACACCGGGATTCCCAGAGGTCTCCATCTCACATGTCCGAACCAACGCAAACGGTTTTCCCTTAATTTGCTTGCAGTGTATGCGACACCAACTATCCTGCGGAAGACTTCATTTCTGATTTTATCTCTTAGAGTGCTACCACACATCCATCTCAAAACATCCGCATTTCCGTAACCCTAGCTAGTGTCACAGAATTTGCCCCCTATGCCCTCAAATTGCGAATTAATTCGCGGGTCAATCGCGACCTTAACGGTAGCAAGTTGCGACTTGGTTTGTGGATAACAACGACCCAAACCCTAGAGATGCAATTTGAAAACGATCGAATTGGTAATCAAGAGATTGGGGCTTTTATCACTTCGGTGGAGTGACTGGAATGGAATGACTTTTAGACACTGGTGATTTTTCCGGTGATGGTTGATGTGGTGGCTGTGGTTGTCGACACTTGACAGTCCTCTATCTTCCTTTTTTTTTTTTCCTTTGTGATATTGGGGGAGTTGGGGAGTTAAGTAATTTAATTTGAATGGGTCACGTGAATGAAGAATAAAAGTAGGAAATAAAGTGCAGATTTAATTAAAAGCAGTAATAGTTAATGACAGCTGACTGATAAATAGTATATGAGTGGTCTAATTAAACCAATTTTTGACTTTTGACTTTCTTTTTATTTCCATTTTTTGTTTTTACTTGTATTTATTCTTAAGAATTACTACGCGTTTATACAGTTTTCAGTTATTCACTCCGTATTTTCTTTCTTTATTTAATTTTTAAAAATTTCTTTTTCTTTTATTTATTTTTCTTTTTTAATTTCTTTCCTTGTATCATAGATCTAATACTAGTACAAATAATATAAATATTAATCTAGGGGCACCTATCCAGAATAAAAAGTCGCGTATCGGACTGAATTCATCTAGGGGCACCTATTCCAGAATTCGCTCTGTGATCCAAAACGAACTCCGAATTATGTGACGCTGCCCCTACCTTTTTCAATGTGCTCCTTTTTATAAGTTCAACATTCTGCTTTAAAGAAATGTTTTTGTCACATAATCCCATGGTTGCTCTCCATTTAAGCCACCCTGACTTAATCTAGTAAGCTACATCTTGGTCAATATTATCATTCTTTTGGATAAACGACCCAAGATATTTAAAACATTTTCTCATATTTAGTACTTTTCTGTCCAACCTCAACACTGCATCGCTTTCCTCCCTCTGTGTCCCAAAGCGGCATTCTATATACTCCGTCTTACTCGACTTAGCTTAAACCCTCTAGATTCCAATCTTTGCCTCCATTGCTGATGTGTATCTTTAGGGGTTCTAGCTCTTTAGTGCAATGAAAATTAACTTAGCTTCAAATAAGCTTCACTCACTTATATTTCATTATGGGTCTTAGTTCAAAATTAGGGTTTCACTCACCAAAATTACAAACTAATGGCGTTTTGAGAACAATCGTGTAGCTTCACTCTCCAGACGAATAATCTCACTTAATCCTAGGCTTCACTCACCTAAAACTAAGGGTTTTATGAATTAATTCACTCTCAACTCACAAGGAAACAAATTGATTCATACTTCACTTATCCAAAAGAATGATATGTAACACATAAAATTTGACTCAAAACAGCTATGAATTATATTAATGAATCAAAGGATATTCTAGGCAAACAACCTTTGCCATTAGGCCTAACTAAATAAAGTTGAAAAAAACAGAAAATAATTTCCTAGAAATACGTGCAAAACAAATCCAAAACATAATTGCACTCCAAGCAAAACAAATCTAACTAAAAACTGATTTCCAGTTTAACCGTCGAACAAAAAAGGATAAAATAGTATCTTATGAATTTTTCCTGATTTTTGAAATATTTTTGATTGAAGGTAGATTGAATAAGCTTTCCGGCACATATCCATACGCCTTCTAGATCAAAGCCAACTGTTAATGAAAATATCGTCAAAGTCAGACAAACTGCACAACTACGAAACTGAAATCTGATCTTTAGAAGCTTCAAAAACGCCCAAGATTGATTCTTTTAATCAAGAAACCTTCAAGAACATGTTCTTCCATTATTGTAGACCAAGTATGATTAAATAAAGGAAAACAAGAACACTCAAAAGCAATTTAAAGCCTAAAATGAGAAAAATCCTATCTAGTGAAGTGGGGGAAAACTCATAGGTATAATAACCAATAACTCGGATGTGAATGGCAGCCTTATATCCAGTTATTTTAATTTTTTTTAGAAAAAAATTTCATGGTGTTAATACTTAATAATATCGTGTCTTAGTTTATTGCATTCATATCTTGAGGTTAGTTGATTTATAGCTTATAAAGTGTAACCTTTTACTTTGCAGGGCATGTGTTTGCTTTTGGTGAATCTAGAGGCTTGGCCATAGCGAATATGGTTCTTGGCTTGAAAGAAATTCAAATTCGTGGAGAAATTCGCACTAATGTTGATTATACAATTGATCTTCTAAATGTTGGTATTTTGTTTGGGTTGATAGATATGTATATATATTTTTTCCCATTTCCACCATGCTTCATTACCCTCTAAAATTTGTTTGCCTCCCTCGAACCCCCCACAGTCTTCAGATTACAGAGATAACAAAATTCATACAGGCTGGTTGGATAGCCGAATTGCAATGAGAGTCAGAGCTGAAAGGCCACCTTGGTACATCTCTGTTGTGGGAGGAGCACTATATGTAAGTACAATTATTTTCCGGAAGCTTATGTGTCACATTCATTCTCTTTATTAATGACTAGTGTTAGATTAAACATTCTGTTTTCCACTGCTATCTTCAGAAAGCTTCAGCTAGCAGTGCGGCTACTGTTTCAGAATATATTGGGTATCTTGAGAAGGGTCAAATCCCCCCAAAGGTATTAAAAGCACCAAAGTCTGTTAATATAAATGTTCCTACATTTGTTTTTAGTTAATATTACTTAATTTTTTACTTACCTACATTTGTTTTACAATTGCAGCATATTTCTCTTGTCCACTCTGAGGTTTCTTTAAACATAGAAGGGAGCAAGTATACTGTATGTTCATAACCTATTCTAGATATGTCATTTTCTTCATTTTTCCAAAACTCCCTTTTTATTGACTATATAATTGCTATTTCTCAGATTGAAATGATCAGGGGTGGTCCAGGAAGCTACAGATTAAAAATGAATGAGTCGGAGATTGAGGCTGAAATACATACATTAAGAGACGGGGGTCTCTTGATGCAAGTAAGGACTGTATTTTTGAAAAAAATTTACGAGTTGATTTAGTTTGTGGCTTTCATATTGAGTATAGAAAAAAAAGACCCCGGACTTGAAAAGCAAAGCGCAGTATACCTGCTATCAAAACTAATTTAAAGCCTTTGGAGTAATAGTTTAGTTATTATGAGAAATATAAAAGAAATACATTTGCTTAGTTGGAAAATATAATATCTTGAAAATATCAACTCCATATACATTAAGAGAAGCTATTGGGTCATACTGTGTGACTAATTGACTATCACTATATTATTTGATCATTTGACACACTTTACAATGGATTGTTTGTATCAGATAATGAAATTGTTGTTTCAAATGATGTAATTATCAAACAGTGAATGTTTCACCTCAATTAATGAAATGATGCAAGATTATGATTAATGGAATATAGTACCAAATAAAGAATTGAATGCCTTGTAAAAAAAGGAAAAATTGACAAAAAGAAACCAACCTTTTCCCGGTTTGCTTTTAATATACCCACTTTTGGGTTATTTTACAACAAACCCAAATTTGGCCCCCATCTGCCCAAATTGTACCCATTGACTGGTTGCGTGATTTTTTTGGTCAATTCATTCCCTTTGCTATTGTTTGGTTTGCATTTTTTTTTCCTTCCATTCCTTAAATGCAGGTTTCCTTCTCCTTCTTTCTATCCATCTTTATTCTTTACCCTTCACCAAATCACCGTCACCACCCTCACCATATTTCTTGCCATTGCCACCATCTTCTTCCTCCCACCTATCGCTTCACCACCTCCTCCCTCCATCACCACCGTTGACTTCCTTTGTTTTTTTCCTCCTTTAAATTGTCTTTTCATCAATCGTAATCTCCTAATGATTTTTTGGTCAAATTCGACCATTAAAACTTCACTTTTAATAACTGAATTCAACCAAGCATTGTAAAAGGTGAATTCGAGTGCCATGGGTTTTAATTTGGAATTTGTTTTGCCTTTTGGATAGTTTGGTGGTGACGGTAGTTCAATTGGGGGTTTGTGGGATGGGTGAAGTGGTGGTGGGATTGTGTCTAGTTCGAATTGGGTGGGGTGGGGTTGGAGGTGATTCAAAATATATAGAGGTGGGGGTGGTTTGAAATATATAGGGGTATATTGAGGTGGTGGTGGTTCATAGTTGGGGGACAGTGTTTCGAAATAGGGGGGGGGGGGGGGGGGG